>OZ010650.1:53539-653539 GCA_963932195.1 Empis livida
AAATGAGCATGTGCTGCCTTTACAAGTTTTCCAATAAGTTTATTGCCTGCTTGTGCCTGGAGCACAATTTTTCCTTTTGTTACAACACCAACATACTGTTCTCTGAGTTCAGGGATTGCAGTAAGGGTTCTAGCATAAATATCATAAGTATATTGTTGTTCTTGTTTCCAAGGAGCCTGTCCAGCAGCAACGAAGCCGACTAAATTATTTGAAATTTGAAAAAAATAAGTTTTTCATTATATTATTGATTATTCAAAATTCTTACCTATCAAGAGGAATGCGAGTGGGGTCCACATATTGTCCGTGTTTTCAATAGTAATTTAGACACTAGACTATGAATCTAAAGATTTTGAAACTGCCTTTTATACGCTAAACAATTTAATTTAAATTGCTGATGCAGATTTTTTTGCAAAAATTACTTAAAGTTGATAATGAAATTGATTACTTTTAGATTTTTCCTTTTTTAATTAAACAATATCTGATTTTACTTGTAAGTGTAAGTAAATAACAATAATTTTTTTCAAATTGAACAATTAATTTATAATGCATTACTAATATTTCCAATAATTCTTGTTCTATTAAATTTTAAGATTTGTATTACATATCATAAATAAATTCTTTAATTTCAATTATTAATTTGTTGCAATATACTCTCCTAATAAATAACAGAAAATTCATAAATACTATAATAATATTTTTGTCGAAGCAATATTTAAGGTACCATTTCTTCTATTTTTCACGAACTAATTAACCCTTTTTTTCATCTAAATTTTGGAACTGCTACTAAATAAGTTTAACGTGATTGGTCTTGAAATCATGCAAAATGATCAAGTCTGTGATAAAAAAAAAAAACCAAATTCAAATACAAAAGAACGAATTATAGGAAAATGTTGAAAATTTGATATACTTGGAATTAGGACAATTGGTTATCAAAGTGATATCAATTTTCGAGAAAAAGAAATTGACGACCTTTTTATAATTACAAATAAAACCATTTTCAATTTAGAAATTTAACAAATATTTCGTTAGAATTTATTTGAACTAAAAAAAGTATATATCGAATATTATACATAAATAAGGTGCAATCAGCATCGAATTATTCTACTAGTAAATAAAAAAAAATTTATTTTTATATTTATCTTAAATATTTTTTTTTCATCCAAAAAAAATAATGCATTTTGATTTACATTGATGTATTTCCAACAAATATTATCACCTGGATTATGTTAAAAATAAGATTTTTTACTTGTAATAATCATACAAGGATATACCGTGATAATATTTTGGCGGGGTATTGATAAAAAAGAAATGAAATAAATTAAAATTAACATATTTATGATATTTTGATGGTAAATTTATTATTACCACATCAAAATTATATAATTTGTAGATTTTATTATAAAAACGTTTTATATAAAAGCTTTAAAATTCATTTACCTGAAATATTACTTAAAATTGTCAAAGAAAATTAAATATTTTTGAGCAAAAAAAAACTTATATTCAAATGAAAGTCAATGATAGTTATAGGACATTGGGTACATTCACCTTAAAATTATTATCACAAAGTTAAATTTTCAATTTCATCTTATTATGTGAAAATGCAATTTTGATCTTTTGGGTTAATGTACTGATTATTAATACAAAATATAATTAGTATATTTATATATATTTTTCAATAAACATATAATTTCATATATAATATAATGTTTAATCACACGTATTTAAATAAGTACAGTACACTCTCGATAAAATAACAAAAAAAAAAAACTATCCAGAGCTAAGTCATAGTTTTGATATTTTCATCTTTTTCAATATAATCAAATTTCAAAATTATATCTCTCAAATTACCAAAAACAAAAAATAACCAAGTACTTTAATATCATCTTTAACTCTTAGAGGCAAACTGGCCATGATAGGAAACCACATTTTAAATGTTATCTTTTGACATTTATAAATTTTTTTATACTATCCTTCTGTTTCGAGAGCTTTAAATTTTTTTGAGACAGTCTACTGTATAATTATTTGTTTCAAAAAATTTAAACACATTTTATTCAGTTTTATTAAACACGTGTTTATAAATTTTAATAATTTCAGCACAAAAATATATATTAATTTGATTAACAAATTTTCTTATCAGGCAAAAATAGCATTGAACTTAAAAATTTAAAACTATTTAATAGTATTGAAAAAAAATATTTTATAATTTTTTTTAACTTTGAATGAAATTAATTATATTTTTTATATTAATATTTTATATAAATAATATAAATACGATATAATATCATATATTTAATTTGGCTAGAAACACTGTAACAAAAATAACTAAATTGAAAATAAAATCTAGATTGAAACAACTATAGGATTTTCAGTGATATGTTAAGTTATAATTTCGACTACCGCCCCGTAATTCACCTTGGATACCTGTAGCAGTATTTAAGGATAGACTAAAAGTGTTAGAGATTTTAGAAAATTTCAGGACTTTCCTAACATTACATTTGGCAGTCTTCTTTTTGCAAACACATGACAATGAACTAAAAAAAGTATATATTCCATGTGTTCAAATAAATTCTAACGAAATATTTGTTAATATTGTAAATAGAGAATGGTTTTATTTGTAATAATAATACGGCCGTCAATTTCTTTTTCATGTATATTGATATCATTGTGATAACCAATTGTCCTAATTCCAAGTATATCAAATTTTCAACATTTTCCTATAATTCGTTCTTTTGTATTTGAATTTGATTCTGTTTTTTTTTTCACAGAGTTGATCATTTTGCTTGATTTCAAGACCAATCATGTTAAACTTATTTAGTAGCAGTTCCAAAATTTAAATAAAAAATAGGGTTAATTAGTTCGTGAAAAATAGAAGAAATGGTACCTTAAATATTGCTTCGACAAAAATATTATTATAGTATTTATGAATTTTCTGTTATTAATTAGGAGAGTATATTGCAACAAATTAATAATTGAAATTAAAGAATTTATTTATGATATGTAATACAAATCTTAAAATTTAATAGAACAAGAATTATTGGAAATATTAGTAATGCATTATAAATTAATTGTTAAATTTGAAAAAAATTATTGTTATTTACTTACACTTACAAGTAAAATCAGATATTGTTTAATTAAAAAAGGAAAAATCTAAAAGTAATCAATTTCATTATCAACTTTAAGTAATTTTTGCAAAAAAAATCTGCATCAGCAATTTAAATTAAATTGTTTAGCGTATAAAAGGCAGTTTCAAAATCTTTAGATTCATAGTCTAGTGTCTAAATTACTATTGAAAACACGGACAATATGTGGACCCCACTCGCATTCCTCTTGATAGGTAAGAATTTTGAATAATCAATAATATAATGAAAAACTTATTTTTTTCAAATTTCAAATAATTTAGTCGGCTTCGTTGCTGCTGGACAGGCTCCTTGGAAACAAGAACAACAATATACTTATGATATTTATGCTAGAACCCTTACTGCAATCCCTGAACTCAGAGAACAGTATGTTGGTGTTGTAACAAAAGGAAAAATTGTGCTCCAGGCACAAGCAGGCAATAAACTTATTGGAAAACTTGTAAAGGCAGCACATGCTCATTTCCACGATGATTTGGAGGATGGTTGGAATACAGAAATTCCACAAGAATCTTTAAATTTCCAGGACTCTGAATTAAATAGCAAACCATTCACTGTTCAATATAAGAATGGTGTAGTGGAATCAGTTTCAGTAGATCAATCCATGACTAATGATCAAGTAAATGAACTTAAAGCTATTCTTAGTCAACTTCAAACTGACGTTACTGGTGAAAATTTAATAACTTCGAAACACAATCAATTACCAGAAGACAACCAACGTCCAAACGCATTGTACAGAACAATGGAAGCTTCAGTAACAGGTGAATGTGAAACCGTGTATGAAGTTTCACCTATGCAAGATTTTATGGTGCAACAAAGCCAACCACAATGGGCTCCAAGTAGTGAAATAAAAGGCGATGGACAATTCCTTGAAATAGTTAAATATATGAATTATTCTAACTGTGCTGAACGTAAAGGATACCATTTCGGTATAACTGGACATTCAGATTTGAAACCAAATACCAACCAAATGGGTAACTTTGTCTCTGTAAGATTTAATTTAATATGCTTTCGAAAACATATTTTAATATGTCTTTAATTTTCAGAAATCCTCAGTAAGCAGAATAATAGCTAATGGTCCATTGAAATCCTATACGATTCAACAATCAACCACTACCAATCGCATCTCAGTGAGTCCATCTATGCATCAGGAACAAAAAGCTCAAGTTATTAGTCAGATTCAATTAACTCTCTCCAGTATGCATGACATAAGTTCTCGAATAGAAGAACCAAAAGGTGTTATAAATGCAGGAAACTTAGTTTATCGGTACAATCTTCCATCTGACAAAGACAACAAAATTCGTGCTGGCCAAAATAACTATAATCCACGCCAACATGGAGGTTCAAGCTCAAGCAGCTCAAGCTCTAGTTCCAGCGAATCAGATGAACATAAACATAATGAAATGAATACCGCGACTGAGTTGAATCAAAGTGGTAAACGGTTTCCAAGAAGCATTGATTCTTTAAACAACAATAATGAGATTCACAAAGAAAGGAAGAATAAATCAAAGGACAAGAACTCATCATCATCCTCTTCATCATCTAGCTCTGATTCATCATCATCTTCTTCATCATCTGAAGAGGACAGCAGAAATGGTGAATCCACCAAACGTCAACCAAAACCAACCATGACTGAAGCTCCTGAAATTCCATTTCATCCATTGTTTATTGGAAACCAAGGTAGCAGTATAAACTTTTACGATAAGATAAATGTCGAGGAAGAAGCTAGAAAATTAGCTCAAGAAATTGCTGAAGATTTACGAAACCAAGATGAAATTACAAAACGAAATACTCTCGAAAAATTCGACATCTTAGCTGATCTTATTCGAGTTATGAGTCAGCAACAAATTCAAAACATTGCACGTAAATTAAACGTGGGAAATGATAAACTAGAATCTCTTCAAGAAATTCTTGCACGTAATACTTTCCAAGACGCCGTAGCTCAATCAGGAACTTTACCAGCTGTTTCTGTTGTAATAAGATGGTTGTCTGAACGTCAAGTAAAAGGAGAAGAAGCAGCAGCTCTTTTAAGTACTTTGTTGAAAGCAATTCGTACACCAACCAACCAAGTTGTAAGAGAAATTTTTGAGAAATTAGTGAAGAACGATCATATTAGAAGTCAACCACATCTGTATTCTACTGTCATTGTATCGTTCACAGATTTAGTCCGAAGAGCTTCCGTAGATAAGGATTCAGCTTATAATCATTATCCAGTTCAAAGTTTTGGTTCATTCCGCAATCAGTTGAAAAATATTGTTGAAAAAGAAGTTATTACACATTTTGCTCAACGTCTAGAAGTATCTGTTCAACAAAATAATGTACCAAGTACTTTACTTTACATTAGAGCTCTAGGTAATATAGCTCACCCACAAATAGTGAAAATATTTGAAAAGTATTTGGAAAACGATGAATTACTTTCTGATTTCCAAAGTACTGCCATAGTTCTTGCTTTAGATAAAATTTCTGAAATATATCCTAAAAATAGCAGAGATATTTTATACAACATTTATGCTAATATTAATGAAAAGCCAGAAACCCGATCTGCCGCAGTTCTTTTATTAATGAAAACTGGACCACCAGCTGCTATGCTTCAACGTATGGCTGAATACACAAATGAAGATCCCAGTGAAGCTGTTCAATCAATTGTTAAGTCTGCCATTCTCTCAGCTGCTGAACTTGACCGCGCAGACTTAGCCGATTTAGCTGCTAATGCTCAATCTGCTAAAGATTTCCTCAACCCCCGCCAATACGGAAATCAATTTTCGAAAACCATTTTAAGGGATTACGTAGCAAATGGTGTAGATCTTGCTTATAAATCGCAACTTAGTCATATTATTGGTGATGAACATGTTGTACCAAAAGGAATATTGTTCAATGCTTTTAAAAGTTTTGGAGGTTTTGAAGCCAGAACAGCTGAAGTTCAAATATTATTTTCTAGTGTTGAACAGGTTTTGAATTTGTGGCCAAACCCACAGTCTGAAAACCAGAACGAAAAATCCAATCATAACTCTGACTCAAAATACTCTACAGAACGTATCGCAAAAGCATTAAATATCGAATCTAGTGATGCCGAGCAATTCGAAGGTCAAATTCTAATGAATTTAATGGGTCGTAAGCAATTTATGACTTTTGATGAAAAAAGTCTTAAAGCTGTACCACAAATGTTAGCAGGAGGAGCAGCTTTACTACGAAATGGCCAAAAAATAAGATACAACAGAATTTTTGATCGTAGACAAGTTGTAGTTGCTTTCCCTATGGCTACAGGTTATCCATTTATTTATACATTCAGAATGCCCACATTAATGCAAGCTTTGGGAGAAGTTCAAGCTAAATCAACACCCGAAGTTCAAGCACGCAACCCATCATGGCAAACAATTAAAAACACTGAAGCTGTTAATGTAACTGCTGAGGTACATCTCGTTTACAGTACTGAACAGATTGCTAAAGTTGGTTTCGTTACACCATTCGATCGTCAAAGGTATGTTGCAGGTTATGTTAAGAAAGCTCAAGCACATTTACCACTTAAAATGAAAATAAATATCGATTTACTAAACCAAGGTGTCTCAGGAAAACTTTCTGCCATTGAAGGCAAACAAGATTTTAAACCATTCCATGCTAGTGCATGGCCATTCACTTTACGCAAAAGCGCATTGAGTCTACGACCAGCTGCTGAAGCCAAAGAGCTTAAAAATATTAAGTCTCGTCCACAACAACAACACGAGAGAACTATTGGTGAAAAATCTACTGGAATGGCTTATCGTTACAGAATTGAACATCAATTACCTGCCACAAGTATTGAACGTCTGAGCGAAACTTTACAACAACAAGGAGTAATTGCTTTGACAAGAATGCCATATAGCTATCAATCAGTTATGACAAGTTTACTGAAGGAGCAGTCCCTTACACCTTATGACTTTTTGCCATATGCTTTCGAACCTGCTATGTACGGCTCTAATACTGCACAGACTATGCTTTCATTGGCAAGTTTACCTTTCTATGAAGAACTTACTCCACAAGAAATTCTTAAAGCTCAAGGATTATTGTCTCTTCTAACAGTTCCTTTAGCCGATTCTGCAGTTTATGCTAAGACTTCTGAACAAAATGGAATTTTGTCTATAGGTAGCCTTTTGTGGCCAAGTATGACTTTAGATCACTATAGCGTAAACGTGAAGTATGATTCTCAACGATCTGCTAACCAGAACATCAAATTCTCACTAAATTTGAAAAAAGCACATAATGTTGACCAAGAATCCCATGGTTCTTCCAGAAGGATGAAAGTGTCTGCTTCAGTTGATGAAAATAAACTAGCTATGGCTAATGATGCCTCACCAAATAGTGCTGAACGTCGTCAACAACTACTTGAAAATGCCGCGTATGGAATTCAACAAGCTTCAGTTGGATTAATTGATGCGTCAATTGTCTTTGATGGAGAAAAAAGATCGGAATATGTCGCTACCATTGCTAAAGCTGACAGCCCAGTAGATGACAAAGAACGTGTATTAGTTTATTTGAGTGCTAAACCAGCTAAATCTACAAAATCTCAACAATTTTCTATTACTTATACCGGAAAATATCCAAATACACCAGCCTTAAACTTCGAAGAAGCTCTGAAACACAATGGAAAATCAAGCGCTAAAATACAAGTTGTTTGGGGAGAAAATGGAAAAGCTGTTGCAACCCAAATGAACGTAAAAGTTCTTATGGAACAAACACATAAATTTAAAGAAGAAATTCGTCAAAGCCAAGTCGCTAAACGGTGTCAGGAAGAAATGAGCAAAGGTTACAATCAAATGCCAGCTTGCTTGAATGCAACATATCACGCAAATATTCTCGATCATGTTGAAATAACTGCTGAATTGGAAAATTTGACCCCTTCTGCACGTAACTTAACAAACCAGGCTTTAGCAATTTTGCGCCACGCAGGAATTTACACCCTTGACGAAAACATTAATGAAAGAGCGCAAGCAAATAGAATCGAGGCTATTTTACGTATTGCTCCTCACCAGAAATACGTTAATGTTACAATTCAAAGCCCTAACCAAAAACAAGAGTATACCAATCTTGCAGTCGATCCACAATTGAGTCCATTGCTCACCATTCATCCAGGATTCGATTTTGATGACATAGCAACAAGAAATGCATACAAAAATGGACACCTTTGCGTATTAGAGAATGAAAATATTTATTCCTTTGATAATGCAGTTATTGATAACCAGAAAATAGGCAAAGCCTGGTATGCTATGGTTCAACAATCAGCTCCACAATATCGCCACCAAAAACAACAACAAATTGGACAGACTCCAAAAGAAGTTTCCATTCTTGTTCGTCAAGCTGATGCTTCTGATAAATTGAAAGAATTGAAAATTATTGTTGGTCAAACACAAGGAAAAGATCATGTCGTCAATTTATATCCAAGAGATACATCAAATCACGTCAAGGTAAATGGTGAAGAACATAAACTCTCTGAGAAAAAATCAATCGATGTGCTTGATAATAATGTTGTTAAACCTGAATCTGAGCCAGCATTACGTATTTATGCTTTACCTTCTAATGAAATTAAAGTTCAAATCCGTGGAAAGCAAATGATGGTATATTATAATGGTAAAAGTGTTCGAGTACATGCCGATCCATCATACAGAAATCAAACATTGGGTCTTTGTGGTACTTACAATGGTGAACAAATTGATGACCTCAGAACACCTAAAGGATGCGTTTTATGGGATCAAAAACATTTTGCTGGATCATGGGCTATTATTGATGAATCTACCAGCTCTGAAGTTAAACAAGCTAAACAAAAATCAGACAATGCACGCTGTAGTCCAGTTAGTCATTCAACTGGAAATGTTATTAAAAGTGCCCATAAATCTGGTAAACCAATTCATTGGAATGAAAATTCTTCGAGTTCATCAAGTAGTTCCTCATCAGAATCATCATCTGAAGAGAACCAGAAACATAAACCAACAAATAATTCAAACAAGAAGAAATCTTGTCAATTACAGAAACAAATGCAATATGTAGAATCTAATGGTCAATTGTGTTTCAGTTTGAAAAAATTATCATCTTGTCCAGCAACTTGTGTATCTGAGCGTAAAGAACGACAAACTGTACAGGTATATTGCCGTGATAGCAATGACTCTGTAGCTCGTATGTATGCCCAACAAATTCGTAAAAATGCCAGTCCAGATTTGAGCGATAAAGAAGCAACTAAATCTATTACTTTCAATATTCCAACCGAATGTAGAAATAGAAATTAGGTCATGGATAAGTGCAATATGAAAATAGTTTTTTAAGTAGTAAAATTAATTATTTAGTAAAGCATTAAAAATGTAAAAAAAAAAATAAATAAAAAATAAATAAATTAATTAAAAAGATGTAATAAAAATGTTATATTCTTTGGGTAAATCATTTTATGATTTTTTAAATTATTTCGAGATTGTAAATTAAATAATATATTACAGATTTTAGTTAATGTTATAGATAATTAAATTATTTACTATTTATTTAAATAAGTGAATCGTCCAAATAATATTGTAATTAGTTCCATTAAATCAAAATCTATTAAATCTGCTAAGCCATATGAATAACTTATTAGATATTTCTGAAGTTATCTGAATATTTATAAATTAACTCATATTTGCTTAGTGGGTCAATCATTCTGGTTTAAAATTCTGTTCGTTGCTTATTGGGATTGTCAAATAATAAACATTAAATTAAGTTTACAGTTAAATAAGTAAAAATCGGAATAGAAATGAGCGTCAGCCATAGTTTTATTAAAAAACAATACAATAATAAAGATGATTCAAAAGATAAAGATATAATTTTTAATGATATTGAAATGAATGAATCAAATCATAATATGACAGCATCATATAGTGAAATAGCATATAATTCAACAAATATTCCATCAATGTCTACATCAAAAAATATGAAATTTCCAATACAACGAGAAAATTTACAATCTGATAGTGATGAAAATGATGTGGAAGATGATGATATATCAATTTGTGATGTTAATGTGAAAAATATAGTAAAAAATAATTATTTAAGTGGACCACAACAACGACCAATTTCATTAGTTTGTGATAATTGTAAATTTTATCTTTTTTTTTTATAACCTTAAATATTCATTTAGATCGTTTTTTTATAACCTTACATATTATTTTAGATTGTTTTTTTTTGTATAACCTTAAATATTAATTTACATATATTTTTTTATTCTTCCCAGTATTTCCGTATAATTTAGAGGGTACAGTTAGTAAAGATGGTAATATGACACATTTTGTAGCAGAAAATTTAGAATATAAAATAAAATTATCTAGTCCAGTTAATAAAAAAGGTACATGTATATTATTAAATTAATTTAAAAGTTTAGATTTGCAAATATAAAGTATTACTGTATTTTAGATTATCAAAGTTCATTATCCAAAAATAGTACACCATCTACATCTGGATTAATAACAAAACAATTTTTATTACCACAACAATTACCACAAATTGATTCGAATGTATTAAATGATATTGAAATTGAATCACAATATTTAGCAGCATCAGTTGATAATTTAACAGAAAATTTATGTAATTTATTACATTCCGTAAGTTTTTATAATAATTTATTATATAGTATACTATGAGGTGTTAATTTCCACCACCAACACAATGCGTTGTCCTGTTTCAACAGAAATCAATTACTATGAAGTGTTAATTTCCACCACCAACACAAATGGAAAACTTTTTCCCAAAAATAACCTTCAAATAGGGCGAGTAAATAAAAATAAACTTTCAAATTAAATACGTTATAAGATAAAAAAATAAACGTATTGCATAAACTTTATTTGATTATCACACAAAAAAGTGTTTTTATTTTTAATCAAAACCAGTGGCAGTGGACAACCGTTGGTTTTTTTGTTGGAAATTGACGCTTGATGTATTGTAGAACTAATTAGTTTTTAGCAATCATTTATTATTTGTTATGATTTTGTTAAGCAAATTTATTTATTTTATTTTATTTATTTACATTTTTATTATCTACTTGAATTAACCCTACACTGTACGATTCAATTTTTCAATACCTGAAAGGTGAAAGGAATCTGATGTATAAGTTAAAAAAAAAATTAGATAGTTTTTTTTTAATAATTGCATTTAAAAAGTGTATCAAAAATGATAGCAATTGCATCAGTGAAGGGTTAATTGATAACAGGTGTATTGAAGTAGTTAGTAATGTTCTTTTTGAAATTATGGTACTTAATACATTTTAATAATCTCTTAATTAAAACTATTATCTTTTATTTATTTATAATTTAATTTTAACACTAAAACTTATATTTTTATCGTTCCTATTTTGTTCCAAATATTTTCATGATTAGACTTTCTGTCAAACTTTACAACTTTTTTAAGTTCTATTAAATTAAATTTATTGTTTGTAATTGATTTGAATTAACTGGTGATGATGTACAAATATATATGGTAATAATGTGAATTCATGTTTTCGTGTAATTCACTTTCTTTTTCTATTTATTATGTTTTAATTCCTATTTATTATGGTTTTTAATTCTCTTAATAATATGCTTGATATTCTCTTTTCTTTTCGGTTGTTTATGTGCTTTTTTTTGTAACTCTTTTAAATTTCTTAGTATTTGTAGCCCTACAATCAATTATACCATCTTAGCTAATTTTCTTTGAATATTTCAATTTTAATGATACAACATACTTAAGAATATTCGGTTTCTTATGCCTGTCTTAACTGATCCAACTATAATTATCAGTGCAACCTGATAATTATACTTGATTTCCGTTTTCCTAATTATGTACGGCTTTATCAATTTTGAGTTGCTTAGTAAAATTTATATAATTTTTAGTCATTCGTGTTATTTAAGCAAAACAAAAAACAAAAAAATGGTAATTTTTAATAATTTTATAAAGAAACAAACATCTTTTTTGTTCTATCTGCATCTATTTTTTATTTTATTTAAAATAAAATTACTAAATATGTTTTTGTAAAAACAAAATAGATATCATCAATAACAGCTGATAATGTTGAAATACATAAAAATGCTGTTAATAAATTAACTGATAGTATGGATGCAAATATAAAAAGTATGTATACAATAATGGCAAAAACTGAAGAAATTACAAAATCAATGAAACCAACAGAACAATTATCACAACGAATGTAAATATAAAGCAATTAATTCAATTATCTTTTTCTCATTTCAACAATATTTTTCCAGACGTGAAATCAAAAGATTAGTTGACATGTTGGAAAATAATTTATAAGTTTTGTATTACCTAAAAATTTTCAAATCAATTAAAAAATTTAAAATCTATAAAAAATATATAATAGTTCTGTGAAACTTTGCCAAAATATAATAAATATTTTTTCTGATTTCCACTGCTACACAGCTAATTTTCAAATTTTCCAAAACACAAGCAGTTTTTATTTTGATATAAAGTAAACTGTTATATTTTGGAAAATTATATCTATAAGATATAATTCCCAAAATTATATCTATAAATGTCAAAAAATAATTATCATGTCAAAAGTAATTTTCACAGAATTATAATAAATAATATAATATATGTGATCAGGTTAGACAATGAAGATGTTAAGTGATATTTTTGTAGATATTGTTCCGACAAATATCAGGGTTTTAAATGGTTACTAAAATATGTATATTTTTATTAACGGCATGTTACCGTTAGAAAAGTAACATATATAAAAATAGTTGGTAAGTTTTTACAAAATATGTTACGTATCCTTGGTTAGAAAACTGAGAATACAAAATTTGATTTACTTAAAATGAATGTGCCACTTAACAGCTTCATCCTTCAAACTCTTTATATATAAATATAATAATAATAAGCATTATAAAATTAATAAATTGTAATTTAAAAATTTGATTAAATAAAATGTAATGAATAAATTAAATTTGAGTTTTTTTTTCCGTTAGTTAAAATAGATTGAAATGGAACTAACAAAAAGTTGTGTTGTTTCCTGAGAAAGCGAGTACCTATGGGCCAAATAGTAATGTTTGGTGTCTCTTGGCGGCAGCGGTGACAATCTTTTCTATCTAAACTAAACGAAAAAGTACAAAAAAAGCAAACTGAACCCATGTTTCAACGGATATCAATATTATTAATTCGAAATCAACTCCTGTTGCTGAATTATACCTTTAGTGATGATTGAATAACAAGACATTTTGAGTCTTGACTTTACTCATTTGTTTTAAAATATTACTATATTTACACTTAAAAAAGTCAAATCTGAGGGCAATTTTTCCACTGTTTTGTAAACTGGGATAATTTCTAAATGTCCTTAAATATAAGCATATTTTCAACTATAGATTTAGAAAGTGGATATAATCAGGGACTTCGTCAATAATATTCTACAAAATTTAAATTTACATACATTTTGTCTAACATTAGGCGAAATAATTTATCATTGTAGTTTTGTTCTTCTTAGCAATTTTAAACAAATGTGTAGTTTCTCATTAACATTAAAATTTATCATATTTTCGAAAATTTTATTTAGCATATTTTTAATCAATACACAAAAAAAATGATTTAAAAAAAAGGATTCAAAATTAAATAAATATAATTTTTTTTGTCCTAGTAATTTGCATAAAAAATATTTGGCAAAAAAAAACAATATACAAACAGGGAATTTAAAAAGTTTTATGTGGAGGGAAACAAAACAAAGTTACACCAGGATAATACATTTATTTAAAATTTCTATATTTTTTTTGTACAAATCGAAAATAATTTAAAACCATATTTTATTTTACAAAAACGGAAAAAGGGTGAATATATTTTGTTGTTGTTGTTTGTTAATCGCATTTATTTAATAAAAAATCACGTACACTATATAATACAATCACAAAATCAAGCGATCTTCATAATTATTTTTTTAAATATTTGACCCTTAATTGATTGACAGATTTTAAGAAACATAAACGGATAAGATGTAAAATATACGAAGATTCTGATTTCGAATAAAAGAAAATAAAGAAAAACACCAAAAATACCATATAATTAAATTATTATGACATCAATTGAAAATATTAATAAATATATGCAAGTTTTGGCCAAAACATGCTATCTAATTTTTTTTTAAACTTTTTGAGATAACTTCTTCTGATTTCGATTGGTAAACATTTTTAATCTTCAAATTTAACAAAAAAAAAAACTAACAATTTATTTTGGTATATAAACTAAAGTTAAATTGATAAAAATCTATAATCGATATTATTATTTTTGCGTTGATAGGCTTTGTCAAAACATTTATGAAATAATTTGTCAATTTATCATTTATATTGAATTTATTATTATTTACCATTGTTCCTTTATTCAATCCAACTTGAAAGCATATGGTACTTCTCAAATGAAAAATTATCTTAAAGTTTTTTTTTCGTAACATAATTTTATTGCAATTTGGATCTAGTAATTTTTTTAATGCAAAGGAATTTTAATTACAATAAGCCAAAAATGGCTTTTATTGCTGAAACTAATTTATATCTATTCGAACTCACATTAACAATTTAACGATCTACAAGGGTTAACGATCTACAAAATTTTTAATATAAAAAGAGAAATTTATTGTTATGGAAATTTATTAATTTTTCTAATTTTATGTAGAAAAAATATTTTTGTGTGTTAAGTAAAAAGAGTTATTTTTTGGTCTTATGTACCCATCTCACCTGGTGTATTGCTTTTATATTTTTTATTGTAACTTTGTAATATTCGACGATTATTCATTTTGACAAAAAAAAAAAATTATATTTTCCATAAATAAGTGTATAATTAATTTTGGCTGTTTTTTTTGATTAAATTATACTCAGGATGTTGAACGCAATCAATAACTTCCATTTGCCATCATTATTTACATTTTTTTAATGCCAAAAATGGATAAAGTGCGTTTTGGAAATGGACGCCTCATAATATATAATACTATCAAATTCTATTATTTTCCACTTAGGAGTATAGATTATTTGTACTTGAAGCTTCATTTTTGTATTACAATTTTCGACTTACTAATTTTTTTTTTATGGATTCCGAGTAATAAATTTCTTATAGTGAAGAAATTTTTAAATGCTGTTCAAGCTAATGGCTTATATACTATCAAATTAATAATACTTACTTTTCTTTTGCAGCTATATTTAATTTAATTATTGTTATGACGATAAGATATTGAAAATCTAATTTCTTTAATAATTCTGAAATATATACTATTTTTAGATTCAGTTCAACATATTTTGCAAACCAAACAGGTGATACTTAGAGTACCCAGTAGAGAGAAACCATAAATATCATATAGTGGAAGGACATTCCAAAGACAAGGAATATCTTGGAAAATATTTGGAATAATCGCAAGCCATAGCTTTTGACAAGATAAAGATGTTACATGTCGCTGAAGTCATAAACACAATTTCATCAGGTTAATTAGTCTTAATATTATAAAAAAATTTTTTTACCTTAATAACGTAACGAAATTATTTTGAATATTATTGAGAAAGGGTATGATTAAGGCAGTTCTCCCCTATATTCTATTTAATTAAATCTACTATAGATTAACACTAAATGAACACAAAAAAAAACCCATATGTATAAAATTATTTTACATTAAGTTCTGCTGAATTGATTTTTAATTTTTTTTCGGTTTATTTTTATTGTTTTTCCTTTTTTAAGAATTTTTGTTTTTTGCAAAAAAATCAGTGTGTCTGATCATTCAATCCATTTGTTAACTTTTTCAAATAATGAATTAGCATAGTAAATGAAAAATATAATGTGACAAGACCCATCATTGTAAAAATTAAAAAAATTTCTATTCAGATACAGAAAGAATTTTTTTTTCAAAAGTACTAAATATATTTATGGTTAATTTTACATTGATATAAAGTGTATATGATCTCACGCATAAAATCCTACATAAATGAAACTAATATACAGTAGTTCTGCTGCGCGGTATTTTTTTTTTTTTATAAATTAAATTACTACATTAACGAAAATTCATATCAAAATCAGCTAAATGCGAAAAAAAAAGTTCATATATTGTATTTATAAATTTCTATATAAATTTATGAATCACAGTATTTAATATTAAAAAAAAGATTTTGTGAGGTCCCCACCCCCACTTATATACAGAAAGAGAACAACATAAAAAAAACTGCACCTGAATAAACAAAAAATTTTGTATTTTCATTTAATCAGCGGAAAAACAAAAGCATAGCCAAAACAAAAATAAAGAAATTAAAATTAAATGAATTTTTCTTCTTGTAAACAATTGTTTTTTTTTGTTGATTTACAAAAGGAAGCGTATCAGTTAATCCGTTTATTCCTTATAAGTGGTCATATTTATTTTATGTGCAGTAATTACAAAAAAACAAGAACAAAGTTTCTTAGATAAATTTATAAAGAAATAATGAAATTTTACCAATTTTTTTTTATAGAAATGCAATTAAATCATTTTATTTACCATCATTGTAATAAATTCATTTTAAATTTTATTTAAAAAAAAAATTTTTTTTTTGACGAATTAAACACTTAATGAGAATAAATTCAAAATTTTATTCATAGTTAAAACACAAAAAGGACTAATCGCATAATTGTTTAAGCTGTATAGTCCAGCGTCACATAAATATCATGGGCTAATGGTGGACGTTTCTCCTTATTCCCACGAAGATCCTGGTGTTAGTTAAAGAATTTTTAGAAATTAGGATACCATTATTATATTTGCAGTGGTTTTTCGATGTCAGTATTTTTTTATGCCTTCTAAAGTTAAAGTCCATAGCGGTCTTACCTACAGGTATAACTAGAGGTTTTTTTAAATACATTTTCATTTTACAACTTTTCATTTTTCTGAATTCTCATTTTTTAAAACTACGAAAAGGATCGTATCACATAAGCCTTCCCCAAATTATTCTATTGTAAGTTTTGAAGTTTTGTGCTCCTCAATTTTTTTTCAAATTATATTTTCATCTCTTAGTTGGTTGGCTAACCCTTCTATAAACTTCATCGGTACGATTCAATTTAATCAATATTTTCTGTTCCGTCTATGTATGATATTTCCGGCCCATATGGGTCATTATAATGTTTTTCCAGAGTTGTTATTAAATCTCTGATATTGGGTTTTTTTTAAAAATTATATACAATGAAATAAAATTGAGTGTAAAAATTGTAATTACTTCATTTACGAATTTATATTTTTTTAAAAGGTTTTTTACGGAGCCTTTTGGAGATTTTACACACTTGCCCTATTTTAGACAATAATTGTCTTTTTTTTTGTTCTATATAATCCGACGTTGAGTGGGTGTGGTTTTCTATTTTTAACAATTTTAATTTTAATTTTTTTTTATTTGTCATTTTATTTATTATTTCTATTATATTCCGCTATATTCAACATAAAAAAAAAGATTTTATGTTAAAAAGAAATCTATTTGTGCATTCCATAAACATTTTTTTTTGTAAATATACAAACAACATATAAAAATTATAAAATTCTTCATGCCAATGCGTAATAATAATTATTTCCATAATTTTTTTTTTATATATATATAAAATAATAATAAAAAAAAATTATTTAAATTAACAAAACAAAAATAAAAATGAAATTTCATAAATAATGTAAATTTTTTTTAATATTTTAGCTATGTTCCATTTATGTTGAAACTACTTGAAAACTATATACTTGCGTTAAAAAAAAAACAAAAAAAAATTCAACTAAGGGTGATGGGTCACACCCTTGATTGTTTGGTTGGTTTAAGAAAGATGAAAATTATATTCAGGTCTACTTAGATCCAATATAAAGCCACCCCAACCCCTTTTCTTAAGCTTCTTGTGGTTAAGACATGCTATCCGGCATCGAAACTCCTTATCAAATTTCATAATTTTTATTTGTCTTCCTGAGCTTCCTATAGCTCTACTATATAAGAGTTATCAAAAAATATTTATACCGAAGGTGTGCATAGTACAACTTCGGTATAAATATTTACCATAATATATAAATTTTAATTTTGACTCATGAACGATCTTGTAGATATATAGATATATGAGGGCTGATTCAAACAGGCTAAAAATTGACATAATAATTTTGTTGAATCCTAAAGATATCTCATTTCAGAAATTATAGAGGTTGTTGTTAATAAACCTTTGGGGGTTCGAGGCCATTCTTCTAACAACAAGAATGTATCTCTCTGAATAAATATTAGATTTCGATTTGCAATTTGAAAATTGTTTTTCTGCACTTAATAAAGGAAAATGATTCAGAATTACAAAATTTAATAAACATTTCATATTGCAAAAAAAAAAATATAATATTATAGGAGATCCTTTAAGTGGAGGACGCTTATTTACAAGCTCGTAAGGATTTATTAAAAGTCAAAGTATATAAAAATGAAACTTAGGTTTTTTTTTGGATTTTTTTTTTTATAAACTGCGATTGCAAAGATGATTTTTCATAATTTAATGTTTTTATATTTATTTATATTTTTTATGGTATGTAGAAACATACTTATTTATGTACAAATATGGAGAATAGTGTATTAATATTGTTTTTTTTTCCTATTATAATTTTTTTTATGGATTATTTTATTTTTTTAAATTATTATTGTTATTATTTTTTTTTTAAATTAAAATGCAAAGTGTTTTATATCCGCTGGTATTTTACAAAAAAAAATTAAATTCCTTTTTTTTCTTTCTTTTTGTTTTTGGTTTTTTGTTTTGCTGGTTTTTCTTATGGGAGATAGTTACATACGTATTTACGAAATTTCATAAAATAGAATCCCGTAAAATACAAAATCTCGTAAATTACAAAAAAATAATTCAATTAAACATTTTTCTAGTATTTATAAATTTTCAGAATTAATTCTTCCACTTTTCACAACCAATTAGAATTTCATATTCCATCAAATATAGAGAAATCTGTTACGATATTCACTGGAACAGATTGTTGGTTTTTTTGGATCAAAATTATCAACGGATATATTTTTTATAACTGATGCAAATTTGTGACCCAATGTTAACTCTCAAAAACGAATACTATCATCTGTTGTCCACTCACCATTAACAGGTTTAATATATAAATATATATTGAAAAAATTGATCCAGTATATCCTCAAATAGATTTTGATGAGAGTGCAATAAAATCAAAAGACAGAATCAAAACGTTTTTTTTTAATTACGAAATTTAGAAATACGAATTTATGTACTCGATCCGTTTTACTTTAGCTTTATTCTTTCTCTTTTTTTGGATTATTTTTTTGTTTTGACCTTTTTTGCCCATTAAGGAATTTCGTTTATTTTTCAGAGTTTTTTTGTTTTTACGTTTTTCTATAACAATTTTTATGTTCAATAATAATTTCATTCTATTTCAAATAAAGTACTGTTTCGGTTTCACAATTTTTTTCCGTGCCACCAAGAAATATACTTTTTAGAAAATAATACCTCCCAGAAATAATATTGATGATTTTCGGAAAAATCCTTTGGCACTCAAAAAACTTTGTTGCTGGTAAAAAAAAAAAAAAATGAAAAAGGATATACTGCATGGAAACATTTAACAGTCTTGGTGCCATTTAGACCCACTGACAAAGATGCCGGTTGAAATATACATTATTAATTTAAGATTTGTGTCTGACAAATATGGTTAGTGTGTCAGGTCGGTTTGTCTGCAGTGAATTTTTCAAAATAAAATATATATATATCAATATATATATATATATATATATATATATATATATATATATATATATATATATATATATTTATCAATATATATATATATATATATATATATATATATATATATATATATATATATATATATATATATATATATATATATATATATATATATATATATATATATATATATATATATATATATATATATATATATATATATATATATATATATATATTTTTATATGTGAAAGCTGTTGTGTTTTCAGTTTACCTCAGATTTTTGGTATTAAAAATAAAAGCGGTGTTGTCGTAGGACTTAGCGATGAATCAACTGTAATATTTTTCGGTGCAACGAATACGCATACAAACAAATATTGATTTTCAATTTTGACAGATAAATTAGTTTTTAGAAATTAAAGAAAATTTAATGGAATAACGCATTAATTCGAGCACATATAGCCTACCAAAAAAAAACAAAATCAAGAATGGCAGTTTATAAATATATTGATAAAATAAAGAGATCATCAAATTCAAGCAAAAATTTAGTACAAGAAAAAGATTTGGATTGGAAATAAATAAATAAAAGATTTCGATTAGAAATTGATAAATATCTAGAGTCAGATCAGTGGCTGTGAATGGAATGCACAATTGAAGTAAAAAATACATAGCCAAGGATAACAGAGATCATAATTAGAAAAAGAAATGAAAATTATAGACGTTATACATAGAAAGTGATTTAAAGAGAATGTCACAAAATAGAGTGTACACGATGAAGAGAGCTATCAAATAGCCCTATTTTCCTCAAAAAAAGCATGAAGGTATAGAAAAAAAAATTGAAAATTTTTTATACAAGATGAATTGATAAAATGATAAAAATTAATGGTTCTATTCTCATCTTGCCTTCTAAATACATAATATACAGTTAATTTCGTAAACAAAAACATATATAAATATTTTTTTTTGTATCTATAATACCGTCCAGTGTCACATAATCTGTCAAATTTTTTTTTTTACAAATATGACTTATTTGACTTAATTTTAGACATGTATACTAAATCTTTTACAAATATATGTAAAGTTTACGTATCTTGTAATTCATTTGGTTAAATTCAAAACTTTAGTTTGACCCTGATTCACCAACAAAATAATTTTGTTATTGGCTTTTTTTTCTGGTTAATCCATAATAATTTAATAACTTCAGACAAAAATTATAATAAAAAAAATTAAATAATTCGATTGTTTTTACATTAATATTTCCCCAATTTTTTGTGGTTGTATGTGCTGTTATATATATATATATATACATAAATATTTTTAATAAATCAATAAAATCTTACCTTGTATTTTTTTGTTGTACCATTGAAAGCTTTTTACACCAAAACAATATATAATTTTTTTTACTATATACATAAAAACAAACTAAAATGTATCAAAAGTCTTAACCAATCAAAAATTGTTAATTTAATCTATTAAATATATGTATATATATATATATATACATATATTTAATAGATATATATATATATATATATATATATATATATATATATATATATATATATATATATATATATATATATATATATATATATATATATATATATATATATATATATATATGTACAGGTTCACACAGAAATTTTTTTGAGTGAAATAATAATAAAATAATAGAATTGAAACGAAAGTAATTTTCTGTTTCTTTCTTCAAATTCCGGTTAGCATTTAGATGGTCCCTTAAAAACCTTGAATTATCTTAAAACTTAACTTATTAAATATGATAGTCAATGTATTACAATCAAGTTGTAAAATTTCACCAGATTTTCAACCAATTTTGCCACCATTCTTCAACATAAATATTTGATATAAAATGTCATTTAGATTGTCAACACGATTTAAACAACCCACAGTACACATAGTATAACAATCAACCGAAGACACGCCCAAATAAATTAAAATATTTTGATTTTTTTCGGCAACCGTGAATATCAATCGTCAAAATGGATTTGAACATGCACTGGTTTTGCTGTGAGACATAACTTGCCAGTTTCTAGACAATAATTGAGAAGGCAGATAGAATTCAGAGATTCCAAAAAATCCAGAGAATCCAGGGAAGGATATATCTTGAATAATGTACAAACATCGTACAACGGAATCATATGTGATCTACGTGGAAGTGCAATTAAATCCATCTACTTTTAAACGAACCAATTTTTTAATCACCCTGTATAAAAATATATTTTTTTTTTAATGTGAAAAGTTAAAGATTATAATTTTTTTTTTTGATTTTTTGAAGGAGTATTCAGAAATTGTGGGCTGGGCTTTTTTTTGTTCTGTTGACTAAATAAATTATTTTAATGGATTTAATTTAATACTTAAAAGTTCTAATTTAATAATTAATATTTTTTTTTATTAATTATAAAATATTTTATTTTAATTTGTTTTGTTCTGTTTTAATTTTTTGCATGACATCATTTTAATAATAAAAAAAAAAATCAGGAATAAAAGTATAGAATTTGAATTTTGGATTAATTTAATTATAATCAATAATATTATTATTTATAATGTAAAATATTTAACTGGTTTTAGTACATAATTTCGTATTTAAAAATATCGTAATTTAAAAAAAAAAATTTTTTTTTTATAATTTCGGAGCTGGTAAATTTTTTCTCCATAGTTTAGTATCGTCACAATAATTTAACTAGATTTTACATAAAGCTTAATTATTCATTTACTTAATTAACGTAATTAATAGATTCAGGGTACACCTTTGAGAAATAAAGTAGACTAAAAAATAAAATTAGACTATTACTTTGAAATAGAAATAATATTTCCTAATAATTAACTGGTAGCCTAAATACATTGTGATATTAATTGTTAAAAATTTTATTTTGTCTTATGTAGTCATAAATATAGTGATTAAAAAATTAAACATTTTATGCTATTTAACTGCTGGCTAAGTCAGGCTAAATATAAGCAACAGAATTAGAAATTATTTCACATAAATTTTCAATAATCTAATACAGAAAATGTTAAATTGAATTTTTTTTTGTAATTTACGAGATTTTGTAATTACAAGATTATATTTTGTGAAATTTCGTACATATAACTATGAGCTATCTCCATTTTTGATATAAAAAAAATTTTTTTTTTTGTTTTTGGTAAACTAAAATAATAAAGATTTATTTTTTGGGGTTGTTTTGGTAATATTTTTTTATTTCTCCTATTTCTGTTTAATAATGGAAAATTATTAAACAGAATTTTTATTTTTTTTTATGTCCATTTTGAAAATACGGCCCTTTTTTGTGTATTATTTAAGAATTTTATTTATTTTTTGTGAAATTTTGACAGAAAACCAATATAATTAGATTTTTAGAAATATAAAATAACCAGTTTTTTACAACGGTCTAATAGGCTCCGGTGCGAAGCCCATTGTGACTGCTCCACCCTTTTCCAACCAACCAACCAACCAATTTTTATGTGTTTTTTCAAAGTCCTAAGATTTAATTTGTGTGTCCATCGTGATATCTAAATAAATATTCGTAAAGAGATATTTTCACCTGGAAATAATGCTATATAAATGATTGTTAAGGAAATCTTTTCACTAAACACCATAAAAGTACAGAAATTCCCTATTTATTTGTATTTATAATTAACCCATGTTTTACGGTTACCGTGTCAAATTGTATTCTATAAAAGAGTAATGCTTTGTCTAGTATGACAGAAGATTTAGTTAAGGACATCGTCATAACGAATAATCAGGTTGAAATGTCTTTTAGTATATTGTTATTGGTAGCATAATATCTTGAAGACAAATATACCTATACGAAACATTGTACTTCTTATCGGCCAACAATCTAACATAGTCTTTTTCTGTATTCTAACAAAAATGAAAATCAATAATCTAAGATATTTGCAATTTCAAAAAAAAAATTGATTATTCAATAATTTCATTATTATGTCAATTAATTTCTATTATAAATTAATTTTTATTTTTACAATATTTTATAAAAATTTTGAATATGAAATCTAATTAAAAATTGTGTTGGCTGCCGGGATATATAGTGTTAAAAAAAATTTTCTTTGGATTATATTCATAAATTTTTTGTTTTATGTAAATAATTGTAGAAATTTTTTTATTTTAATATGAAATGAGGAAATATTCTATAGTTGTTTGGTATACACCATATCCCAGTAGCACTAAAATAATAATTATTATAAAAAAAGAAAAAAAACGTGATTTGAATTTCCAAAATAATTATTATTTATTTATACTCATAAATATTTCCCATGACAGACCTTTGTCACTGTGTAGACGAAAAAAACATTTCAGACACACTACTAGAATATCTGGTGTTGTAGTGTTAAATTCAGCAGTTTAATTTGATTCAGGTAAAAAATACTTTGAGGATTGATTCTAGGAAGATTTATTGTCACACATTTTTATGTGCCTCTAGAGCTGGTATATCTTGTGACTCTAGTGCTGATAAATCTTCACTTCGTCGGACAAGAAATCTTCGCTTCGTCGATAAGCGGAGATTTTAAATATGTATCTCTATTATGTGCCACTGATATGAAATCTTTCTGTTTGTCGGTCTAGATATTACGCTTTAAATCAGATATATATCATAATTTTAAGTTTGCTGTCACTTAATTAATTTTGTGGTGCTTACCACAAATATTTATGTCAAGTATGGGTTAGTATTTTCTCATTAAATATACAGATTTGTCCTGACTCTGTACTATGATTAAAAAAAAAAACTAATATGTAACAAGAATTACTGATGTACTAGTTTCATACTTATGGGCTATTTTTTTGCCCTCTGCTGACAAAACACACGAATTATTCTAATTATACAATCTTTTAGTGTCTATAATATCAATTTTACGTTAATAGTATTGGTGGAAGTATTGTAAATTCATTCAGTGATGTAAAACTTTTTTCAAATTTAGCTTAGCCTATGCTTTAAGTCATTTAGGCTCAAAATTAATGACAACAGATTGTTGTAATAAATCCCGGCTCGGAGTAACATAAAATGATTTCTACAAAATATATTTCAGAGCAATATAGCTCAAGCATAAATAACTTAGGTCAATAAATCCTCATTTTTATTCATCAAATGATGCCATTTCAAATTTTTTTTATTATGAAGACATCGTCATAATATGAAAGTGAGGTAACATCTCAGACATATCTATATGGTTAATAATTATTAGAACTGTCGGTGATATTTAAACATAGTGTACATGGAGTTATCAGCTAAAATTCAATATATAGGTTACCTTATTGTACAATAAGCCAAAATCACTACAATTTAAATATGAACAGTAATAACGTCCTAACTGATTACAAACTTACAGAAATTATGAAAATTATATAATTTATATTTAAAAAAAAATCTTTTTAAAAATTTACATAAAATTCACTTAAATTATTTTTTTTTTAATTATAAACGGTTTTTAAAATTATTTGTGTACATACATATATATTAAAACTGTATGTAAATTTCAATTTACATATAAAGTTTTAATATTAGGACGAGGGTGATGCGGACGATATTAATTCACGATATTAATTCAGGTTATAAATTGAAAAATATATATAAAATATATGTATGTACTTAAAAAATAAATTTTAAATATATAAAATATATATATACATATACTTCCAATTGTTGTTGGATTATAAATACTTAAATGCGGAAGAGCATAATTTTGAATTTAAAATTTATTTTTTAAGTACATATATTTTTATGTTTTTGGTTTGCGCAATGTGCGCATAACTCAATTTAATCAAATTAATAATTTTTTTTATTTACATACTATTTACATATAAACATATATATAAGATATATATATATATATACAAAATAAAATAAGAAAAATCAAAAGATTTCTTCTCAACAAATTAATTGAGTTCTTATTTTATTCTCTGTTAATTATTTTTTTTTTATTAATTTTTATTTGCTTTTGCTATGTTTCGATCTTTCCATCATTCTCACTCTCTCACTCTCTCTGTATTTTTGAAAAAAAATATTTTTTTTTTTTAAATTTTTTAAATTTAGTGAAATACGATGAGAATGAAATGAGTGAAAACTTAATTAAAAATGAGTTATTTTTGATGTACAAGCAGAAATATAAGTCTGAAACAAGGTACATGTACACACAATAGAATATTTTTTATTTCAACTGCAACCCTTTTCATTATTATCACTCACTCTCTCTCTCTCGCTCTTCCTAGGTTATTTTTTTTTTATTCTGAATTTTAATGTGCACCAGAATATTATTAAAAAAAAATTATAGATTAATTGAATTTTTGTTGGTGGTTTGGTTGGATCGTGTGTTGTGTTGTTTTTTTTCGTAGTGTTTTTCGGGTTTGTGTGTTTTTTTTTAGCGGCGCGGCATAAATTTTATTTTTGTACAAAAAAAAACTACACAAAAAAAATATAACAAAACTATTGACATACACGATGACGATCGCTCCTGATCATTGTAGTCGGTATTGTAACGTGCAGTGGATTTCATTATTATTAATTATTTATTTATTTATTGATTTTATTATTTTTTTTTTGTCAATCTTTTTTTTTTTAATTTAATTTTTGGTTAAAATTTAAAAATTTTTTTTTCAAATAAGTGTTTTTCTAAGTGTTTTCCATGTTTGTTTTTGTTGGAAAAAGATTTTTTTAAAAAAAACAAAAGAAAAAATATTAATTTTTTTTAATTTAAATTAGAAACAAAAAAAAATAGTTTTGGTTTTTTATAAATTTGTTTTAAAATAAAAATTAATTTTTTTTTGAAAAAAATTTCCTTGGTGATTTTTTTTTTTAATGCAGTTTAAAAAAATTATTAAAAAAAAAGATATGAAAAATAATTAAAAAAAAAATAAAAACGAACATAATTTTCACAAATTTTTTTGAAAAATTTTTTTTTACTGATTTGTGTTTTTTTTTTTTAAAAATCTGTGTTTTTTTTAGTAATTTTCTTTTGGGAAAATTTTCTTCCCCAAAATCACTAAAAAAAAAAAAGAAGTGGTTTTAAGAAAAAAAAAGTGTTTTTAAGAAAAAAATAAGTGTTTTTTTAAAAAAATAAAAAAAAAAATAAAAAAACCAAAAAAAAAAAAATAAAAATATTTTTGGTGTATTTTTAAGTGGAAATTTTCTTATAACTTAGAAAATTTTTTTTTTTTTGTGTTTGGTGTTTTTTTAATGTGAATTTTTGTAGAAAAAAAGTCATTTAAATTTTTTGAAAGTCTGAAGTGTTTTTTAATAATAATAGAAAAAAAAGTGATTTTTTTTTTGAAATTTTTTTTTCTTGTTGGTAAATTTTTGTTTAACAATAGAAAAATCAAAAAAAATCTTGTAAATTTGAAAATATTTTAAATTTAAAAAAAAAAACTTAAAAAAAAAAAATAAACTAGAAAACTTGAAGGAAAATTCGCAGAAAACTTGGTGAGTGTATTAATTTTAAAAATATAATTTCCTAACTATTTACTACCCGTAAGGCCATTAAACCCCTCCCCAGGCCAAAAACACCTTACCCTCTGAATTATTATTATTTTCCTATTTTCCTATAGAAACAAAATGATAAACAGGACTTTTTTTTTTAGAGAATCAAATATTTGGTCTAAAAAATATATTTAGTTATTTAGTTAACTGACAGACAGACTTTAGGAGTGTGGTAGTATATATAATGAAATTTTGTTAACCAACCTAATTTTTTACGAAAATACAATTTAGGGCAATTGAGGACAGTTTAGGAATTTACCTTAACAACCCACAACAAACTCTTAGCCAGTCTTAAAATTATAATTTTCGTAAATTTCTATTACTGATAAAATTTGTGTACTCAGTTTAATGAGATTGGTAAACTTTTAATGAACCATGGATGTCTTTCGAAGGGAAATTGAATCCATTACATTATAACACCGTTCTGGTCTGATCTAATATTTTAAATAAAGTTTTTATTTTATTATTAATTAATTTTTCTTATAAATTAGTTAATATTTTCTCCTAATTTACATCCGCCATATTTTTTATTGATTATTTATACGACCGCCATTTTTTTTGGGATACAATTTTTATTAATTAGATTTTAAATTAAGACTACATATTTAATAAATTGGACCAATGCGGCTCGCGTCCTTGTTTTCTATGTGTGGTGAGGATTTTTAGGTGGGTTGTGTGTTCTGAATACTTGGGTGGGTCTCGGTGTTGGTTATGAAACTTAATATGGATAAGAAGAATTTTTAATCAATAATTTTCAAATTAGAATTAAAATACGGTCGGATTTTATTGAAATTTAACTAATTTTTCTTTTCTATTATTATTTTTATGGAAAAATAACCTTCTCTTTGACCAATCATTAGCATTTTTTCTGGCCGAATCTTTTATGAATTCTAAATTGTATTTTTTGTTGTTGTAAAATATCAAAATTTGAAGCCAGTGTCATATGGATAGAAAAAACACCACTTTTTTATGGTAAATTTCCTTACAAAATTGGTACATTATATTTTTTCTGGGAGTTTTTTTTCTTTTTTTAAAAAAATTATTGCTGGCGGAATTTGAAATTTGTGTTTGGCTGGAAATTGTGGTTGTGAAAAAAATCCTTAATTTTCATTTTTATGTACACTTTATTTATGATTTTTTTTAGGGTTATTAAACGTAAGAATTTTTCTAAATATATATAATTACATATATATATATATACATTTTTTACATATTTTATTTTTTACATAAAAAAAAACTGTATTTACATATTAAATTTCAGTTATAATTCGAATACTTCACAAAAAAAAAACTTTATGCTTCGTATTTAATTTCGAACAAAAAGAAAAAACAACTTATGTTAACACTATGGCGGCTGTATTTAACGCCAGTACGTCCGGAGATAAGTAATATTTTTGTTTTACAAAAGTAAATTTAGGTGCAAGTAACCAAAATCCATATAATTCGGAAGCTAAATAATCCCTGGGGTTTAAAAGTGGGTTGGTGAAATTACACTAATGTACATTCTTAGATTCGTTCATGATCTAAACTGAACTTAGTAAGGAAATCCGGTAATTGGAGAGAAACAAATTTGTAATTGGACTCAGAAAAATTGTCTTAAATTGGACCGTTGCTTACCTAAATTAAACAGTTGCACTTGTATTTGTATCCAAATGAAATGAAGGCAATTTGTTAGAATATTTAGAAAAAAAATTTAAATGACCTCATAAAGGTACAATTTAGGATGCGCAGATTTGGATATTTCCAGTAAAAAATTAATTACATAAATTTTGTACAATTTTCGACAAAAAAACGGTGAAATTCTACTGTCTTTTGATTCGGTAATAGTTTTTTTAACTTACGAAATCATCATTTTTTTACCTCTCAGATTATTTCACAAATATATAATTTCAAAACGTTTAAGGTTCTGAAAGTGTTTTAAACACAGATAGACACCAAAGTGCCTGAAAATATTAAAACTATAAAAATTCATAAATATTAAAATATCTATAAGATTTTTTTCAAAATTGCTAAATAAATAAATAAACAATTAAAACACTTAAAAACCACAAAATTATTAATTTCACAAAAAAAAACCTATTTAATTAATTTTTTTTTGTTGTTGTAGAAAAACATAAAAATATTTAATTTAAAATTCCTTTTTTTTATGTTTTTTTTGTTAACAAAAGAATTTATGTCTTTATTATTAAATTTAATCAAAAAAAAAAAAAAATAACAAAAACAAATAGAAAATAAAAGAAAATTAAGAAAAACCACAGAAACAAAAAAAAAACATTTAATTGTAATTTTATTAAGTTTTTAATATAATGAAAAAAAACTTATGTTTATGTTTTAAACGGATCAATCTGGTATCTCCTCCTTCAATCTGCCTCCTCCCACATCCTGTAACCTAAAAGATTTTTTTTAGTCAAATTTAAAAAAAATTCCTAAAATTCTATTATTAATTTATTAAAATTAATATACCAACTGGGAAGCAGAAAATAAGTGCAATTTTATTATCAATCCTTTTAAAGGAATCGTGTCATATCTGTGGGTCAGCTAAAATTTTGCAGCTAAAATTTTTTGATTTCATTCAGTCAGTATGATTTACCAAGAGAATAATAATATCCGGACTTTAAAGTGAGCGCTCGACACTAGAACAACCTATACTAAGAATTTGAAAGACATCCTGATTGTTATCCTGGTTCCGATCCTATATCAGAATCATGGTCAGGATCAGGGAATATTCTTTCAAATTCTTAGTATAGGCTGTTCTTTGCGATTCTCAAAGTTCTTACATAAAGAAAATTTTGGCAAAATTTTCTCTAAGTATAAACTTTGAGAATCGCAAAGAAGATCCTATACTAAGAATTTGAAAGAATATTCCCTAATTTGAAAGAATATATGAGAATTCTCGACAAAAAAATTTTCATTTTCTAGTTTGGTTCTTTTCTCGTGCGTGTTAAACTTAATAAAAATTTTTGTTACGAATGATTCTCAAAGTTCAATTCTTACCTAAATGAATATTCCGGATAATTGTTTACCATTCGGATTATTATACATTCTTCGTGTTTTTTTTTGTCCTCAAACCAAAACTCCGCTCTCAGAAAAATCATAATCCATTTAAAAAGTCCTGGCTTTATAGGAGTAAAAAAAAAAGCATTACTTTGTGATTGTGGTGTAGAGGTTTGCACTTTCCTTCTGCCCCCCATCCATCACCCACCATGTCAATGACAGATAAATTTTTAATTGAACATTTTTTGGTTGTTTTTTTTTTCTCGTAGGATCCTTAATTTTGTTACCATTTTTCATTATTATTTTACCGTGTAATATTTTTTCTATTTTGACTAACAAAAACAATATTGCGCAGCTCAGTTACTACACAATAGTTTCATAATTTTTTTCTAATAAATTTATTTAACAGCAAAAAAAAAATTTGCTAATTTGTTCTTTTTTTGTTTTTCCATAAATATGTTACAATGTTTAATTTTTCGATTTTATGATCTTGTTTTATGTGTGTGTGTGTGTGTAGACAAAATACAAAAGTTATTCGTTTTTTTTTAAACTACAAAATTCATAAATTCACAAGATACAGATATATACACCGGTAACAAAAAGGCGCATAAATAAATCCAGAGTAGGACATCAACAAAAAAAAAAAAAAAGAACACAAAGCATAACTAAAAATTAAATTAAAAAGAATAAAATTGCATAAAAAAAGCAGCATAAACTACACACATTCAGGTTATAAATGATTTCATGCTTATGAGCTAATTTTATTTCCTTTTTGTTTGTTTTTTTTTGTTGTTGTGACAACCGTCAATAATTTACAAATACGAAAAATTCTCACTTCTACAAAATAAATAAAATAAAATTATATTAATTTTTTTATTTTTCTTTTTTTTGGAAAGTTAGATCGGAAAAATGTCTAATGATTTGGACGAGAAAAAATTATGCTAAGCAGTATAAAACAGAACAGAACAGACAGATTGTCAAAAAAATTTGGTTTGGCAATCTGTCTATCTGAATGTTTGGAGGAATTTTTGAAAAATTATGCTAAGCAGTATAAAAGAGAACAGAACAGAACATACAGACAAACAGACAGACAGATAGCCAAAACAAAAACAAATATTTCTTGTATTAAAAAAATATTAATTTTTTCGTTTGCTAATATAGTTTTGTGTCTGTTTTAAGTGAAATTAAATATATTGGGGTGGAATAGTAGAAGTGGGTGGTGGGTGTAGAGTTTGCATGATTGGTTATTAAAAACCACACAGACACAGACATTCATGCATATAAAGAATTAAAAATACAACAATAAATTTAATAATAATCAAATAATAATAATTATAAAAAAAAATTATATTAAATAATCCCAGAGTTGAATATAAAAAAGGAGGAATCGCAACGAAATCGATTTCATAATGAAATCGATTTTTTTTTGTTTTAGAGAGATTCTAAAAAAATTTTTTTTTTAATAAAAGCAATTTAAATAAAACAAAATGTAATAAAATAAAAATGAGAAATGTTGTCGATTTTTTTTTATTATTACAAGATTCCGCGAGCTCTGCGCAAAGAACAACTCTGCCCAACAAAAGCATAAACAAGGAAACAATTTTTTTTTCTTTGCCGAAAATATATATATAAAAAAAACATTAACCCATTTGCATCCATTACCATAAATATTTCCATGACATTATAACCGTTGTGTAATTTACGCACAATTTCTGAGCATATTTTGCAACACTGAATCAAACCTACCTGTATAAATTTAACTGGTGGGTTTGATTGGTCTACTAATATGTTCATTTCATGATAAAATCTTATGGGTGGGCGGTATTCTATTTTCAATATCCACTGAAATACACAATATTCCCTAAGGTACCTTTGCGGGTGAAAACAAAAAAAAGTGTCCTTCAGCATTATGTGTCCTTCAACTTTCAACACTTTATAAAATTAGAATTTCTAGAAAATAGTTAAAATTATGCAAATGGGTTAAAAAAAAATAAAATAAATTGGAGATATTTGATAGAAACAGAGTTAAAAAAGATATTTAATAAAACATCTTTAAATTTTATTTGTAACTGGTATTTTTGTGTTGGTAATTTTGAATATTAGATTAAAGTATTGCAAATATGTCGATGGACCACCTTCGATATAAAAGCATGTATAAGATACCTGGTTGATGCGTAATGTATTTTTTTTTGTTATCCACGTAATAAATGTTTTGGTGGTGAACGATATATAGGCTTTGCAACCATAAACCAGAATGAATTTAATATATATTATAATAAAATAAAACTGAATATTAAATAAAAGTTATCCTTTTGGCGGATTATCTTTCGAAAGATATTAACCGTGACCACAGGATTTGGATTTGAAGAGGAATAGGAAGTTTAGGAAACTAAAGAAAGACCATGGTCAACAGTGAACGGTTGACATTCGTTTTTAAACTAATTCAAAACTATAATTTGATGGGAGCACATGAAGTGGTAAAGGTAGTTAAATAATTTTGTGGTTCTAACAATATACGAAACTTCACTTGTATGATGAATGTTGAGCTGAAGTAAATATTTTCCTGGACTACTTCTCTTGTATTGCTTACAAAGATTTGACAAAATACAGTAAATTTTCTCGGAGCAGTTTCCCAGCCTGTAAAACAGACTAACATCTCCTATAAATGATTAATCCATATTGCTTGGAAATATTCTGTTTCTTCTTCTTCTATTTCTACTATAATCTATTGAAGTTTTGCTATTCGTTTCTTGGATGATTCTTGGATGCATAGTTTCAACTCTTTCACAGGCTTTTACCGTGTTTTATAATTTATTTCTGTGATTAGCATCTTATATGGCTATATCTGCCAATAACGAACACCTATAGCGACAACGTAATAATCGTGATGTTGATCTAGTTAAAAAAAGTGAAAATCTAATGCGCTTGGTAAATTTATGCCGCAAGAATAAACCACAATTCTCCAGAAAATTGCTCAACCCAGAGGGTAAACACAGAAAAAAAAGACAATTTTATCTTGGCGGAAAGATGATGTTCTAGCGGACATTAGAACCCTTAACATTACTGGTAGCTGAAGACAAATGCTGGACAAGATATATGGCATTGGAATCGGCAAAAAAAAATATAATATAATAATTTTAAGAAGTAAGAAAGTAAGTAAACAGAATATGGCTCAGATCTTATGGGTAGTATCTGTGGTTCCCTTTAAGTAATATAAATTAATTTTAAAATTCAATTTAATCAAATCTAATTAGACTTAAATTTGGATTCAAAATTTACTTTGTTTTTTTTTGTAATTAAAATTCTTTAAGATATATCTACATAAATATATATATATATATATATATATATATATATAGGTATATTGATAGATAATAAAATATCTAATTTTTGTGATAAGAAATCTAGAAACTAGCATATTTTTTGTTTTTTTGTTTTTATTTATCAACATAAAACATAAGAAATAAAAAAATTGAGAAGAATTGATTTGTACAAGCAAAGGATATTTAAAAAACTATAAAAAAAATTATATGCTCATGATATGCTCATATTATGCTAGAAATGTATATAAATGAAAAAAACAAGATGTGCATTTATTGTAAAGATATAAATTTATGTTTTGCTTTTTATGTTTTCTTTATTAATTTTTTTTGTTTCGGTTGGGTTTTTAATTGCATTTGAAGATATTTTAAGAAAATATTAATGCAAGAAAAAAACAACAAGCAAACCTAAAGAAAATCAATGGAAAATAATTTTTTTTTTTTGGTTTTTAAATATTCAAGGAAAAAATTCGAAAAAAAAAATATACTTATATCTTTAAGATTGTAATTTAGTTGAAAATGTTTTTTTTTTTAAAGTTCACCACATTTATTTACATTTTAATAAGTAAAATTACTTAAGAACATTAAAAATAAAAAAATATATATCGCATAGCATAGCTATTGTACAATAATGTCATATGTATGAGATTTTCTTCTTTTTGATTTGGTGAGGACATAATTATCCTGTATACTCTGTTTTTCTTAACAACAAAAATTTTTGACATTGGCCTATAGAGTACGAATACAAATGTTATCCGTACTCTAGAAAAATTACTATGAATGGTGAATCACAGCCAAAGTAAACAAACAGAAGGAAATATTAGGACTAACACACACCCCTGACACAGCAAAGCAATAAACAAGCAAGTATGTATTTTTATTGAAGAGTTGCCATTCAAGAAACAATTATCAAAATTTTCTGCAGAGTACTAAATATTTAAATCAGTTGACAATTTCAAATAAATATTTACATCTGTTGACAGTGACATTTTCCGGAATTATACAGGCACTGATGACAAGAAATCTTTAGTATTTAGACAAACCGCACAATAGATAATTTTTATTAACTATTGTGCGGTTTGTATTTTCCGAGTAAATAAATAAAAAATTACGTTTGAATAAAAATTCCGGATATGAAAAAATTTAGAATAATATATAACAGAATATTTTAATGAAAATGTGGTATTATGTTGGTGACGATCCCCTATATACAGAAAATTTTACATTTCCAATAATAATAATTGGATAAATTATATATAATACACCCCGATATGAATAAATAATAAAAAATAATAATTTTTTTTTTGCAATTTAATAAAAAAATTTATGCTTGAGATTTTTTTTTTGCATAAAATTGTATCTTATAGCTATTTTTTTTTTTTCGTATTCCATAAAACATAAAATAAAAAAAAAATATTTATAGATAATTTTTTATTTTTTTTTGCATAAATATTTATGTAAAAACATAAAGAGGACTTGTTGTTGTTATTATTTTACATAAATAATTTGAATTATTATTGTCTCTTTAACAAACCATTTTTTATGCTTTCTTTCGGTTTTTTGTTGTTGTTGTTGTCTGGAGGAACACAAATTTCCATTAATGGATATAAAACTGTTTTTTTTTCTCTTCTTTTTTTTTTTGCAAAAGTATATATAATCATTAAACATAAAAACTATGTAAAAGGAATTATTAAAATAAGGAACATAAAAAAAAATTGATAAAAAAATTATTTTTCAAAATTTTAAACACAGAGAAAATTTACAAAATTCATTAATATTTTGAATAATGAATTTGGACGGGGCGGGGTGGGGGTATGTGTTGGGAAAAAATTATATCTTGATTTTTTTTTTGTTTATTTGCAATATATTTTACCAACCTTCTAAACAATTGATACATTTAGCTCAATTGAAGTTTTGCCAATCATTTTCATCTCCTATTCGGTTTTGTGGCAATAAATTCTCGACCTGTAAGGATTACGAATCTAATTTCATGTGGATAGTTGATTCCAGTTACCCTCTTGATTTATTTTAGTTCAGTAATAATTAAAATTACCTCTCATAATTGTCAAATTAATGATTTACATATTTGTCTGGCAAGAATAACATTAATTAAACGATTACATTCGTAATGACTGAACTAACATTCGACTTGATTTTCGTTTAATAATTTATTTGACTAAAAATTATGGAAGTGACAGCATCAAATTATTTTTTTTTTTGTTAAGGATAAAAATAACAAACTAACAACAATTTGTAACCAAATTCATTATTGAAGTTGGAATAATGTTTGTAATAAAAATCTAATTTTTGATAAAATAACCAAAATTACATAAAACATTATTATTCAATGTCAAAAATAATGTTTAAACTTAAATAACGAGATGAATTCCAATAATATCAAAGTGTTAATAAACTGAATTTCGAACATGAGTTCAATGATAAATTGTGAATAACTGAAGTATTTTCGAAATTAAAATAAGGACTAGTACGACACAAGATGAAAAATATTTAGTTTTTTTAAATTTTTTTTATATACATACAACTTTTATTTATTTTTATTACTCAGTTATTATACACAGAAAAAAAAAGTGATTAGAAAAATCACCTAAAACAATGATTAGATTCTCAGTCTAGAAATCTAGTTCAGATCTATAATTCCAATTAGGTGATTTTACAAAATTATTTTTCATTAAATTTGTAAATAATTTTTTCAAAATTTACGTGGCTGTAATTAGATGATTAGACTAATTATGAATGCGCCAATTTGCTGGAAATGAATACAAAAATTTTTTTTTATCTATTTCTTGTAGATATACAATTTTTCTTTATTGAGATTTATTTGAATTTTAATTTTTACAAATGAAACAACATTTGATCATAATTTTATTATTGATATTTACATTTCAAGCAATCGCCAATTATATTTCATCAACGCTTAAGAGTAATTCCATTATTTAAATTTTTAGATAACTTCTCTAAATGTGTTAAATATTCATTAAATTCAAAATTATCCAACTGAATTTAAATGATTTAATGTAATATTTTTTAAATTTTTTTTTTCAGTGTAGCTATCTCAAAGCTATCACAAATTTTAACTGATTTATAAATAAGCCCCTATATTTTTTTTCTTGTTGTATATTGTGTCAAATAAAAAATTTTTTTTTGTAAAAATCATATTTGCATAATCATATATAATACAACATACATATCTGTATAAAAAAATATTAAAATCAGTTTTTCAGTGTAAAATTAATGTAAAAAAAAAAAATATTTGTATCTTTGTATCTATTTTCAATAATTTTTTTTTCCCTTATATTTTTTTTTTAAATTTCCCATTTTTACTCATTTCTGTTATTATGTCCTTTTTTTTTTAAATTTAAATCTGTGCCCATTAACTATAATATTCGTTACATGTTTTATGTTGGTTTGAAATAAAATTTATGCATAACTGTATAAAATACATAAATATCTTTTACACCCTTTCTGAAAATATTTGTCTTGAAAATTACCATTTTTTTTGTTTTTTTTTTTTTGTTGGCGAATTATTTCCTGATTAAAATCAGATTTTTATTAGAATCGTTTTTTTTTAGGGGTAGACAGATGGCACGTTAAGCGTTTGTCTGTTCGAATTGTAAACTTTTTTTTATTTGCTAGCAGAATAATAAAAGAAAAAGACGTACGAGCGCTAATAATTAAAGAATTTTCAAGTGGGAGTAGAAAATTTAAAGGGAAAAACACTTTTAATTCGCCTATTATGGGCTCGTACAGTTTTTGGCTATTTTATCAGCAATCCAAACCCTATCTCAGAACCCTATCAAAGAATATACTTTTAAGAATTTTTGCGGCCTAGCCAGAGAAAATTTGTACTTGGCGTATACTAATGAATCAAGAGCTAAACAACAAAATGAATGGAGAAGATACTGTTAAATATTGTAAAAGATTACGGTGGGCTGGGTCACCTAACAAGAATACCAAAACTTATTTATTTATTTTTTTTACGGAAAACCTGAAGGAAGAAGAAAGCAAGGCAGAACCAAGAAAAGATTGATCGACAATATTGATTAAATTACGCAAAAACTCAAGATCAGAAATTGGAATCAAATTGTAAAAGACCGAAACAAATGGTGGGGAATAGTTGAGGGCCAAAATCTAAAAAGGTTTGTATAGCCAAATAAGATGATTGCTTGTCCTTTATCGATCCATCTTAGTAAATGATAAAATTATTAATGAAATTGTTATCTCGGCTGTTGTTAGTCAGTGGTACACAAAGTGTTCGATTGATTAATTTAGGTAACAAGTAACAGGAATATGTTGTGAAACATGTTAAAACAGTCTGTTAGAAGAATACACAGTCTTCTAACAGACTATTTTGTCACTAGAATTTTTGAAAAGCCATAACTATAAAATTAGTTTTTTTTTTTTTAATTTTCATTTTATATATATGTTGTTTTGTTGTTGTAAGAAAACCATTCATTTACGTTTAAGATTTAAGATTAATAAATCAAAGCGTTTAGGAAAATTTGTAGTAAAACTTTTCATTTAGCGGAATAATTCATTTTCTGTAATTGAATTTGTAAAAAGTTATATAAATAAAACAAAAATGCTTATTACACTCATATCTAAAATCACAACCCTAATAGAAGACTATCTTAAGTAAATGAAGAAAAACCAATTAAATTTTTATATAGAAAATTTAGAAATATCTCCATTTGCATAAAGATATTTCTAACATTTCTATATAAATTTCAAATATAATTAATTATTTTATAAGAAGTTTTATAGCAATTTTAAAATTTAATTTTAGCAAATTCCAAAAAGGAGATATATACATAAATTTGTGTGTTTACAAACAACGGTTATTTAATTTTTCTTATATTTCCTTTTTAAATAAATGATCCTACGGCAAATTAGTATAAAATTGGAAAAGAGTGTTAAAAAAAAGTTCTCATATTTACAGTAGATTTGTTTGTGGATGTGATAGTCTTCTATTGGAGTTGTGAAATTTAAAAAAATTAATATCTTATAATTTTAAAATTTATGGTAATAAATTATAAATTTATTATATTTTGAAAATTTTACTTATTATAATAAATATTCACCACAAAAATTAACACTTGAAATAATTGTTATTAATATGAAAATAGTTATAGAAAAAATCGAAATCTTAACTTTTTGGTGGCATAAAAGTATTGTTGAGCTTTCTCTCTGTCTTTTCACTGTAAATATTTTTTTTGTTGATTTTTTTTACTTAATGTAATATGATTTTACACAGACAGATATTCTCTAAGTTGGTCTAAGTTTATTTTGCTAAAGATTGGGCTAAGGTAATTTTGCCAAATAAATTTTACAAAATCAAGCAGATTAAAACAAAATACCACAGGATTAGTGAATTTTTGTTCTGATCACTTGTTTGCTACGCCAGACAACTAAATAAGTTTCTTATCTGTTTTAGTTCACCAGTATTATAAGTGTTTTGAAGATAATTCCAATTTTAGTTTGGATCTGAATTTAAAAAATTTCAATATACCAGTAATGTTGCTTTAATATTCGAGAGAAATATAATATAAGTTTTATCCGATTTTCCGCGCTAAACGCAAATTATTTTCATTGAAGTGAAACGAAAAAGATATCAGTTTCGGTTCTATTAAAAAATAAATTTTTCATGGTATATATGTTTTTTTTCCTCTCAGTGTAGATTTGAATTTTTTCAATAATATTTTTTTAATGTATTTATTTTCTAATGATTTTCCGGTTTGTTTTGTGGAAATTTAGTTTGTGTTTTTTAAATTTTCTAATTTTTTTTTTTTTTGGTTTCAATCTCAACGAAAATAATGTAAATTTTATGAAATTTTTTTTTTAATTTCGAAATCTTATAGATTTTTTTTTTATTTTGCCAAGTCTTTGAGAGTTCTTTGTTGCCAAGCTTTTGACATTATATTTTTATGACATATGATACTATCAAATTAATTATTCTTATATAAATTGGCTATTTTGAATTTTATTTTATTATTATAAAAAAAGACGAATTGATTTTTTTTATTATTTTATAAAACCATAAGAAAATTGACGAAACAAATTAAAAAACAGAAAAAATATTATAAAAATTAAAAAAATAATTAACCAACAAAAAACAACAGCACTGAAAATTATTTATTTTCATTTTACAAAATTCTTTGGAGTAATTTTACACAAATTTTATTTTTTTTCGAAATTTTTTATTTTGTTTTTTTTTTTCTGTGTACACATAAAATAAAATAACATAAAATATACGGTGTTTTGAAACATATAAGACGTCCATATTCTTACATTTGTTATCACTATTTAATATTTTGGCTCTTTGGTTGCACTTCGTTGTTAAGAAAACGAACACTAAAAAGTTTTTTATTTCCTAATTATTGCGATTTCTAAGTCCTTAATTATGAAGTATTCTAACACTGGTTATAAGCACATTTTCAAGGTCCGTACTTTGAAAAAAAGTGAATTCAAGCAGAATTGAAGTATTCGTATAGAACATATTCAGCAGATTCTTTTACAATTTCACATATTTTACATTAGTTGTTTGGTAGTTTGGTTTTATTAACTTGGTCAAATTTTAATGTCCTGTAAGTAGCCATGTTATTGTCCTTACCCGAAATCTATTCAAAACCAAGAAAGTTTTGTGTTCATTTTGAGTTGCTTAATTTCCTTTAATATACCAGTTTTATAAGTGTTTTGAAGATACTAGATACCAGTAATTGCTGCTCTACTATTCGAGAGAATATAATAGATAATTTGTTGACTGTATTTTTAGTTTTCTGATTAAGCAACATAGCTGCCTTATTGTCGATCCAATTTTAAAATAATAAATTATTATATTCAACAAGTTGTAAGTGTGCACGGGTACACCCTGTAATAATTCTATTATATATTTATACAAATATTTATTAAGACGATATTTATTTTCAAAGGAATTTTTCATAAATGAACAATTTTTATTTTATTCTTTGAGGAAACAAAGTTTAATTTGGTTTTTTTTTAATATCCTTTTTTTTTAACTTTTTGTTATTTTTGTAAAAAAAAAATTTTCTGCTTATGTTTTATGTACACACAATATTCACATAAATATTCACATAAAGTTAACCGAAAAAAATAAAAACACACAAAAAAAGGAACTTTGATTGCGTCTGCATTGCTTTAAAAATTTTCTATATCATAACATAATAACATAAAACAAAATTCCATGCAAACAAAACTACTATGTAGTAGTTTTATACAAATGAGATTTTTTTTTGCGAGTATAGCCATTATATAAGTATTATAATGTACACTTGTGAAAACCTATATCCCCCCCTGGTGACAAAAACAATCATTTTTCTTGAAAAACTCTGGATGACCTGCTCTATAAATGCACCGCATTACTATATAAGAGACTAAAACACCTTGGAGAGTAACTTTTTGATAAATCTAGTAGAAGTGAGCAAAATAAGCGCGCCTTGATTACTCACATTCTTGAACGAGACGGGGTGGAACGATATACAATATAATCATCGTGTATTACGAACCCTTGAGGTCTTGGTCCGTGCAATCTAACCAGTCTATTAATATTATTATACGGTTGTTTCATTTTCATTTTAACTTGGAAAACAGTTCACACACAGACGGACAAACAGCAAATTGTCTAACCAAAACATAATTTTTTAATAATTTTCCCCAAAAAAAAAAAACCCTAAAAACCAATTAATTATATTGTTTCGATACAATTTTTTTTTGGTTTGTGTACGTTTATAGATACACGATTAAAATTACATTTATTTTTAAAATATTTTTAAATTTATTTTGTTAAATTTTTAATTTTTTTTATGTAAATACTGAACTGAAGATAAAAAGAAAAATGTCGTGCAAAGCATAAAATGAATATACAATAGTTTCATATTTATGAGGGGTTTTTGTTTATGTGGCACCCCGAAATCTTGTATTTTTTTTAGTGTTAATTTTTATATAAGGATTTCATGACGTTTCTGAGTTTTTAATAACTGTATACAAATATTTGCCAGGGATTATTAGATTGGTAAAGTAGAGCATGGAAACATAATTAAATTAGGTCTAAACATTTTGAAACTACAAATAAGCTAGAAGAGAACCATAAAACATATCCAGCAGATTTGAGGTGAAAGACAATTGGAACAAATGAATTAATAACGATAAATTCAGAAAAATTAAGCAGCTTTAAAAGCTATTAATTTATAGAAGGATACAATTAAACTTTATATGTGACTGTAGCTAAATATGTTAAAAAAGGGCAATTCTCAATAGATTTGTGACTAATTTCATAACAATCCAACTGCATTCTAAATTGCCCTATTGTGGCACTCTAAAAGATGATAAAACGTTAATTTACATTGTTAATAAACCAATTGTAGAAGAAATTACTGATTCCATAAGACAGGATTGGTTATCAGGCTAAACATAATCAATAAGATTAATACAATAAGACGAATAGTTTCAATTTAATTATATGGACAGTAACTTAATAAACCTGAAGATTTTGTTTTAAACAGAGCTAGTTTGTAATATCTCGTGATTAAATCTTCTCACAATCGAAGTGGATTAGTTAATTAGATTTTTGTTTTTTTACTTTACCTCAAAACCAAAATAATATTATCAAAAAATAATAACTACAAAAAAAAAATAACAAAAACAATCAACATAAAAATATGATATCCCAAAAAAACCAAAAAAACAAAAAATGAATTCTTAATTTGGAATTTTTTTTTTCTGAATTTGTTACCAAAAAAAAAAAATTTCAATTAATTTTTATGACCCAAAAAAAAAAAATTGTATCTATAAGATATTTTGTTGTGGTTACCTCAACAACAACAACAACAAAAATATCTTATAGATAGATTTATGTTAAATTAACAATTAAATCAATTTTTTTTTGTTAACGAATTGAAATATAGAGAAATAATGAAAACAAAAAGGAAAAAAAAAAAATAACTTAAATACGCACGTGTTTGAGGTAAAGTAATTTTTTTTTGTAGGTGGGTAGGTTTTCATAACAAAAAAAAATACTCATATATATATATATATATGAAATGAAATTGTACATAAATATGTAAAATGCTGTCATAATGGAGATATAGGGGAGACATGAGTTTTTTTTATAAATCTGGAAAACTAACAAATATATTGAATTATACCGTACGTGCCCGCGCAGTGAAGATCTAAGCACTTATGCCCAAAGTCAGTCATTTGTTTGTTATCATGATGACGGTCTAAAGGAAAAAACCAATCGTCCTTTTCTATATTTGAATTCTGGGTATCGTTTTACACGGTTTTTAATAGATCATATCTATCGTGTAAATCGTGGGATCGGTGTATATAATTTAATTTTTAATAGTTTAATTTTTCTACATATTTTCTGTATGCCTTTTTGTTTTTACATTATAAATCCAGTAATAACTTCTGAAAATATCATAATACAGTGGTGGGGAGAGAAGTTGCGAGAAAAGTTGAATATAGGTATGTATTTTCACCAAATCTCCCCTATATAACCAAAAATTCATTTAATTTCATATTTTTGACATTATTAAATAAAAAAAAATCTAGGAAATTACCTAAACTAATAAAATAAAGTATTAAAAAACAAATAACAAAAAATTATAATAATAATTTTTTTTTAATGAAATTCTTAAAAAAAATGTACATAAGACGAAAATAAAAAAAATTATTATAATTTTTGTTATTTGGTGTATGGTGTTCACCCCAAAAAAGGTGTGCCAAAAAAAAAATTGTTTAAAAAATTTTTTTTTTTGTATATGTCATTACTTAAAAAGGTGGAATACGTTTAAAATTTTTTTTTTATAAATCCTAATTTATAATAATTATAAAAAAAAAAATTAAATTAAAAATGGAAATATTATGATAAAATATTATTCATATCTTTTCTATAAATAGATACAAGTACTTTTTTTTATGTTAAATCAAATCTTAGCCATTTTTTTTTTGTTTTAATCAATTTTAAATTTGTTTTTTGTTTTTACAAAGATTTTACAAAATAAAACATATAAGATTTGCATTAAACGAAATTTATCACCAGTAACCATTAAAAATTTGTAAGGAAATGTTAATTTTATACCCGGATAATCTTTCAATGGCGCAACATTCCAAATTGAGCCTAAGCCTTCCATTAACTGTTTCTAAATATTATACTTACAATTTGGACCTATACTAAGTTTTTATATGAATTCCGAATCATAAAATTTCCCTATAACTTAAAAAACTGTTTAATTGCAACAAGCCAAATGGTTTTTTATTAGTGAGACATTTGTTGTTAGGAAATTGTCTCGACGGTTAGCATTTTTCGCCAGTCTTAAATTACATTTTTATTATAATTTTATTACTGGTACACATTTAAAGCTGAGTAAATTTAGACCAACATCGATGTCTCGAACGGTCGTTGAAAACCCAGTTACCTAATGCTTAACCACATTACCATTTAAACCACCGTCGGTCCTCTACCCGGATGATAAATGAACTTAAAATTTCAAATATTTTTCGATATTATTGATAGAATTTGTTGCCAGCAATAAATTCAGTTTTGTCTAACTAAAAAAAAAATTGTATTAGGATGTGAAGTTAAGCATTATGATTTCTGTCTGTATGTATCTCGTTATTCATTGTTAATTCTTTATTATTAATGATGACATACAAACTATATCTCCCTTATGCATGTCTTCGCTGATCCAATTAATTTATCAGTATCTTGAGTCCACATTTAAGTACATGTGGTGTTTCCGATTAATTCTGATAATTATCAAAATCCAGTGATGATACTGTGCCTATTCTGAGGTACTTTAATTTCTAAAACTCCTTGAATTTAACTCAGATTTTCAACAAGTCTTTGGCTCAGCTAGTCAATTAAGATATATCACAGATAATTGTAGAATGAAATTACTTTAATGAATTTAGTATGTAGTGTCATTAAAATCTTCGGAATATCTAATTTTGATTGAAGAAAAATGTTTTATGGAAAATTAATTATATTTTTTCCATTCTGTTTAGTTAAATCATAATCGTTTACTTCATTTACAGAAAAATTTAATGATTAACGAAAATTTTATTAAAGCTAGATGTTTAGTCAAAGCCAAATACTTTTTTATTTTTCTGCAACTGCTGTACTAGTACAGTCAGTTTTGGTGTGCGCGGCATACTCTGTTTCTTTTTTTGAAAAATGAAATTGAAAATAATTTTCAAGATTAAATTCATTAGAAATTTGATAGTATAAGACAAAAAAACATAAAAATAAATAAATCGTAAATTTGATTTCTTCTTTTGAATGTGGGTGAACTTGTATGTGGTGGTGGTGGAGGAGGAAAGAGCAAAAGGAAACAGAGTCCTGGTAAATAAAATAAATGATATTCCAAATCTAAATTTATCTCTGGGTGGTTTTATAAATGTTTTTTTTTTTTTTGGTTTTTTGGAAAATTGTATATTGTTTAAAATACTAGAAAGCTATATCAGATTCTTTATTTTTTTTTTTAAAGACCACACCATCCGTTCGTTTTTTTTTTGGTATTATACAGAAGATTATACACAGAGTTGCACAAAAACAGATGAAGAACAAATCTTAAAGAATTGCAAATTTATAAAAAATAAAAATAAAATAATATTCACAAATGAAATTCGCCACCCATTTCGTCACTTATTTGAAACCAGAAAAAATAAGATAAGATTTAATTTAATTTTTTGAAAAATAAAACTCAATCAAAAAAATAATAATAATAATAATAATACAAAAAAAAATCCCTTATGTGAGCATTTTTATCATCATCATCGTTGTTTCTCTGTCCGTCCGTTCGTGAACTTTTCCTTCCATTCCATCCCAACAACAAAATAATTTTTATTTAAAACATTTTTTATATGTAAATTTTTTTTGGTTAGTTTTCCTTTAAATTATGTTAAAAATATTAATTGTTTCAAAAAATTTTTTTTTTTGTAGAATTTAAACTGAAATTTAAAAAAAAAAATTAAATTTAAATTAAATTAAAAATTTTGAAAAGAAACTAAAACTAACTCAAAATTTTTGTAAATAAAATAAAGTTTTTTTTTACTAATTTGTACTAATTTACTTAAGGCGGTTGGATTAGGAGGCGTGGTCTTCGGTACATTTTTTTATATTAAATATCTTTTTAGAAAAAATATACTTATAATTATGATCATTAACTGAAATAATGATGATTAGAGATGAGGTTAGATTATTAAATTGGATTGGACAAAAATATTATAATAGCAAGTAATGTTTAATCAGTAATTGATGTATTCTAGAAGATCTTAATTTAGTTAATCTCTCCTTTCAAACAAATCATCAGTGCTCTTCTTGAGTTCCACATTTCGTGCTAGTGTAAATGTAAAGCTTGCGACTGTTTCTGATTTAATTTTTGTTGTTGAATAAATTTGTTCGTAAGTGAGGAGGACATTGAATAAATTTGTTCGTACGTGAGGAGGATATCCATGTGTGTGGTCTAAGAAGATTTTACCAAATCGTATCGGTTATTCTATTTGCAACCAAATCTCATTACATTCAAATAAAATTTACTCGTTATTTTCATTAGATATAATATTTTGCACCTATCATTAAGCGTACTATCCATTTTTTCTCTTTAGATGATAGTTTAGGCGACAGTATTCGGTTTAAAACCCGTGTTCAGTTAAAAACCCATATTCGGTTAAAAACCCGTACTTAATTTATCATAAATTTTAAGATTTCAAGTGTTCTTTTCTTAGATATGGAAGGAATAAAAAAAATTTATTCCTTCCATATCTAAGAAAAGTTCTTCCGTCCACTGAAACCACTGGTAGTTCTTCCGTCCATTGAAACCGATCTCTCTAACAACACCAATAATCATTAAATAGTCTCGTCTGTTGAATCTGTTGGAAAAAATTAATAAAAACGTAAAAATTTAAAATTAATTTTTTTTGTGTGTTAAAAAAACGACTAATTTAATCTACAAAATTTCCATAACTACGCATTTTTATTTAATTCTTTTTTTTAATAAGCTTATGTTGGTAAAAAATATTAAAAGTTTTTTTTTTTTTGGGTAATTTTGTTTAATTTGTAATATTTTATTCATAAATTTTACCAAGGTCATAATATATAAACCCACCCAGAAGGTTCAATTTACTTTTAAAGAGCTTTAGGCTTGTTTTTTTTTTTTCAAAATATTTTTGAATTTATATACAAAAAATTTTTAAAATATTTTTTATAAAAAAAAGTCAGTAAAATAATTTTTGTTTTAACCCTTATGGGACTGATGATAACATTAGGGATATTAAAAATCAAATTCCTGTAATATTATCAGTTTATATTAAATCTGATTTATTATGTTTTGGCCAAAATTATTGACGAACTTTATTATTTATATCAATAATTTGCCAAAACTTGAAAACTGAGTTTGTCAATTTATTATATGGGAAAGAGTCTGGCCCGTATAAATGATTAATCGACAATTTTTGGTTTACGAATTAATTATTCATAAACCAATAAAATGCAAAAAAAAAAATATGATTATTTTAAATTTTAAGAATTTTTGGTATGACAAGTTTTATGATCATTCTTAATTTTATTCTAGCTCTGAACATTTGTTATTATAAAGAGAGTTGATGTTTTTGAAAATTTTGATAGATTTATAGTTTGGAAAAATTTTACCTGATGAAAAGGACGGGACAACAAACTCTCCTAACATAAATTATATTAAATAAAATTTTTTTTTTTAATAATTTTTTTTTTTTTCAGGTGATCATGGATTCAATAATTAAAAATGATGATACAGATAAAATTATTATTAATGAAAATAATTTAAATGATAATAAATTAGAAAAATTAAATTCATTATTATCAGCATCAACATCAACATCAAATATATTAAATATTGATAATAATTATTATGAAAATATTAATTTTAATAAACAATTAAATAAAAATAAACGTAAAAATTTTAATCCAATATTTAATAATAATAATAATAATAATAATGGTGATAAAGGTGATAATGAAATTAATAATAAAAATAATAATATAAAAAAATTAAATTATATTAAAAAAATTTATAAATTATTAATTAATATTATAAAAAATTCAAATAATATAAATATTATTAATAATAATGATATTATAAATAATTTAAATAATTTATATAAATTTATTATAATTAATGAAAATAAATTTAATTTAAATAATTCTAATAATAATAATAAAAATAATAAAATTAATAATAATATAAATAATGATAATATTTTAAATAATTTAAATATAAATAATATTAGTAATAATTATAATAATGATTATGATGATAATTTATTAACGGAAATTCCAATAAATGATGAAAAAATTGAATTTCCTTATAATACATTAAATACTTTAAAAGAATTATTAAATGTTTATGGATTAACAATATCACAAGGTGATATAATTGAATCATCATATCAAAATAAGATTGGTAAGCATACATTTTTTCATATTACAATTTAATCTAAAAATAGTTTGTGTATCTTCCATTTTATTGTTACATCAGATTTTTAGTTAGTTTTGATTATACAATAATTATATCAATAATTGACTGATTATTGACCATCATACTATAATAGTTTACTTCTTGAACTGACTTAATCCACCTAACAATTTGATGATCGCTATATCGCTATCATTCATTCGTGTATTGTTAAACGTATAACTGACCTATACATTATGTTATCGATTAGAAAATTTAATTTAGAGGTTTTTTTACACTGATATATTTCATAATAATCTGGAAAATATGCAATTGACAATAACATTTTTTTATGTTGGCATAGTAGATTAAGTTTAAAGTGATAACTTAACCTCGAATAAATCATTTCGGATTCTTAACGATACCATTTTCTGACAAAATTATATACCCGTTGGGGTCATTATTACAAGTGTTTTTTGAATTTCTCAAGTTTCCATGTTGGTACATTCTTTCTTTGCGATTTTTGCTCTTGCTATTAGTGATAAAACACCACAGCCGCATGTTTACCGATCAGGCAATGTCCATTAAAGTAACCGACTGCTACCTTTAATTACTGGTGTATTAGATTGAAGAATAGAATATTTGCTGCAGTGCTTTCTTTACTGGGGGGTCTTAAACGATTGTAGTAGTGATAGGACTCTCGTCAAATTTACTCTTCGTTAGCTAGGTCTTTTTTTCACTGTCTTCTGATATTTCAAAGACCTATTAGTACCCAGCACTACTGTTTGTTGTCAGTTATTTTATTGCCTCGCTGGCAGCTAACTGAATATTAGCCTTAAGTTTATATTAAATGTCAAATATATAATTATGTAAATTATTTAAGTTGAAATTTTCAATTATTGTTTTGAAACTTTTATACCAAATTATGATCTACAGCAACGACAACCAAACAAAAAAATGGTTGGTTTTTTTTCTTTTCAATTTTTCCCATAAAATAACTTTTTTTTTTATTCTTATGGAAATATTATGTTATAAGAATAATAATAATAATAAAAAAGGACTTAATATTAAAAAAAAACCCTAAATATAAGAAGAATCATAGAAATGTAACCCTTCTTCGGTTATTCATCTTGTCATCATTGTAAGAGGTATATGTGTTGCTTTAACATAAGAAAAAAAAACTGATGATATTTATCTCAAATTTCGTTGTTATCGTTTTAATGTAAAAAAAAACATAAAGAGAGGAAGGTGCAACATAATAATACAAATAACGATAAGTAAAATTATTTCTTATCCAGAAATGAACCCAAAACATCATTCATTTTATTTTTATGTTTTTGATGCATTTATTTTTTTGTTCGTTATTTTTCGTAAATTTCTTTTAAAAAATTAATCAATTATAAAATTTTGATTTAGAATTTTTTTTTTTACGAAAAATAAGCAAAAAAATATAAAAACTATTTAACACTCTCAGTGCCACGGAAAAAACAGGCCTTTGTTAGACACATTGACCTGACAAGTTTGTTTTAAAATAAGTCTCTGTCAGACAAATCGACCTGACACCAGGTATGTTAAAAAATGCGTTGACAGACAAAGATATGAATTTATTAATGTATTTTAAATAGGAACTTGTCAGACTGTGGATCTAAGAGAAAATTTCAAATATTTCTCGTGGTCCTAAATTACTTATTATAAAAGTATAAAAACCACAGTAGACTAATTTTTGTATTTTTCTTGGCGGCATAATCCTATCGGTACGAAGAGAAAATTTACAAATATTGTTCTGGTCGGAGCGGCAAAGCACTATAAGTCATTTTTGAATGACATAGCACTGAGAGTGTTAATTATAAATTAATATGAATTTAATTATTATATATTATTCAAATATAAAAAATTAAATATAAAGTGCTTCTGTAAAATTCATTTGACTATCAACATTTCTAATAATAATAAGAAACAAAATAGCAAACTTAGCAGAGTATTCTTCATGTCCGTATGTTTCATATAAAGAAAGCTAGTGAGGAGAAATACATAAAGTTTTAAATTATGTTGTCACAGTTTTATGTGAAACAAGATAAAAAATTTGTTTGGACCGTAGTAAAAATTTTAATTGGACCGTTGAATATAGCTCGGTTTAGATAAATTTAAATTTAAATTAATACTGTGAAATTGTCATTAAATAAATAATTAATGACAATAATTACACTTATTGTCATTATTTAAATAATTAATAATTATTTATTTAAATAATTACACTTGTATTGTGTTTTTTTTTTTTTTGAATTTCCTGTTTTTTCCGTATTGCAAAGAAAATTGTTGGATCAGGAGAGGCAAGGTTTAGAAAGTCTATTTTTGATCATTACATCATATTAACATCCATTTAACCTTAATAAACATAACCTATTCACCGTTTTCTATATAAACACACACTCACACAAGAATCCCAGTTTAGTATTTTGGAGACATATATTTTTTCGTTTCGGGGTTAATCGGAAAGTGAAAAAAAGAACGTCTACAATTTCACATAAAAGATCATCATTATTTTATTTATTTTGTGTGTTTGTGAGTAAAGGAATCCTTTAAAGCAAGTTTATGTTTTTTTAAGGACATATACACTGCACAGCCACAATCCAGCTATATACAAATAAAATAAATTTTTATCACAAGATCGAATTTCCTTCAGATTCTATTTAAGGATCACAGGTAAAAAAAATAAAGAGTAAAATCTTGTAGATTTTATGTGTGCGTATGGATATATACGTGTGTTTAATGTAAATAAAAACATAAGACTTTAATAAATTTTTTTTTTTGGCAAATAATAAATTTAGTTCACAGAAATTATTTTTTACCCTGGAGTTTAATTTATCGTTAAATGGTAAACGTTGTTCATCACAACTATTTATATGAACTACTCGTATATATTATTTTTATACTTTAAAAAGGGGTTCAATCAAATTTGTTCTACTTTTAGATAATCTTAATATTTTGCTGATGTGCAGCAAACAAGATAAATAAATTTATTATATTTTGGCCAAAATTATTACCGAACAAGCTTATTTATATTAATAATTTGCCAAAACTTGACAACTGAATTTGTCAATTTATAATATGGTGAGATAATGTAGCCCATATAAATGATTAATTGACAATTTTTGTTTTACGAATCAATTATTCATAAACCAATAAAATCCCAAGAAAATAAATATGATTATTTTAAATTTTAAGAATCTTTGGCATTTTACAATCATTTGATTATGACAAGTTTTATGATCATAATTTTCTAAAATTTACTCTAGCTCAGAAATTTTTATAGAGATTGTCAAATTTTAAATTTCCATAGAATTAATATAAACGGTGACCAGTATTACACAATAAGTCAAAAGTTTTTTTACGAATGTCGAAGCTTATGCAGACCAAAAAAATTATTTTAGTATCCCAATAACAAAACTAAATTAGTTTTCACCAAAAATTAAAAATTTCAAGAATTTGACAAAATAAATAAAAAATGAATAATAATTTTTATGTTAATAAAAAATTAATCAAAAATATTCTTTTAAATCGTTATCCCCTTTAGTTTCCAAAAAAAAACCATAATTATTACTAAGGTATAAAGAAGGATCCATACTCCCCTTTCCTCTTTGATCTAACTATTTTTATGGTTTTCTATTAATACAGCAACAACAAATGTCAATTTAAATTAAAGACAAAAATTGAAATCAGTTTTAATTTTCAAGTTTTTTTTTTTTTTATGGTTTTGGTTTTTCTAATACAATCATAAATTTATGAAATAAATCACCATATATAATAAACAGTCCACACTACACAGAAAAAAAAAATTGTAGAAAAAAAATTATGACAGTAAATGAAATTTATTAGCAGTTAATTCTATGTTTTGTAAGCAAATTTAGATTTATTTCTCTTAAAAAGGGTCGGGTTCTTTTTAATAGATACTTTTACTTGTAAAAGTGAGATTCTCACTCATGTCCGTGGGACATAAATGTGTTGGTCTAAGTTTATTTTGCTAAAGATTGGGCTAAGGTAATTTTGCAAAATAAATTTTACAAAATCAAGCGGATTATCACCAAAATACCACAGGATTAGTGAATTTTTGTTCTGATCACTTGTTTGCTACGCCAGACAACTAAATAAGTTTCTTATTGTTTTAGTTCACCAGTGTTATAAGTGTTTTGAAGATAATTCCAATTTTAGTTTGGATCTGAATTTAAAAAATTTCAATATACCAGTAATGTTGCTTTAATATTCGAGAGAAATATAATTTAAGTTTTATCCGATTTTCCGCCGTAAATTTTTTGGTTTTTCTCTCAGTGTAAAAAATTATATCACAGGCAAGCACAAAAAAAAAATCAAATAATTTTTTTTTTGTAAGCAGCCCAAAGGTTATAATATCTCGTCATATTTAAAAAAAAAAATGTTTAAAAAAAAACATGCACTGTCATTCAATTTTTTAAACTATTTTTGGAAAAAAAAACAAAAAATAATAACTTCGCTTGTCATCTTAACCCATTCTATCATGTCAACCTCTATTCTGTCATCTAGAAATCTTTTAGATCCATCAAAATGTGAAGAATGTTTTTTTTACATAAAAAACCAAAAAAAACTATGTTTTTTTTGTTTTTAGTCGTTTTTTTTCAGTTTTTTATTTTTATTTTGTTAAAAAGTAGAAAATATTACACAAAAAAAAGAAAAAAAGACCATAAAAAAGAAGTTTTGTAATTTCTTTTTATTAAATATAGTTAACACGTTCACGACCAGCAACAGTTGTTCAGTTTTTCTTATGAATCGAATTGTAATGGTCTTGGTTTAGTCTTGTCTAAATTAATTATCGTTTTGTCAGCTGGCTGATAAACTAGCAAAGAACGGTTCTGAACAGATTTCCCGCAAATCCGTTACCGTTTAACAAAATCGCAAATTCGAAACCCATTAAAGAGTATTCAATAATAAGTTATTCGCACCATATCATTCAACCAAAAAACACAAAAAAATTTTTACTCAATTCATTTATGAAAATTTTTGTTAATGATTATGCTACCGAATTTCAATGGGAGTCTATTTTCCAATAATTAGGCGATAGTTAATAAGAAATTTTGGTTAATTTTTCTTAGCGAAACTTTTTCTTTGTTAATTTCAATTTACGGATTCGTTAAGTTTTCTTTTGGATTTAACTGGCCTCTAAGATAATTGTCTTTTGTTTTATTTTTATCTGTTATATAATTCGTTGCTGCTGGTAACGAATGAGTTAAATAATATTTTTATCTTATCTGTTTTAGGTGGGGGAGGGGAGGCTGGGGGGAAATAAACCGAAAAAAATAAATGTTCATCTTGTTATTAGAAAAAAAATAATAATAATCATTATATAAAAAAAAAAACCTAACCCTTTTCAATATTTTTATGGACCACAAAAAAAAGTACGTATTTCAATTTTTTTCTTTTTATCTTTTTTTTCTTGTTTACCAATCAAATCTAGGTAAACGAAATTTAAATCCGAATTTGTTTTTTTTTTAATTATTTGAAAAAGAATCTCGGCTATCAAAAAACCCAAACACAAAAAATTAGTTTTTCCCAAAAAATTTTTATAAAAAAAATAGCTCATAACTTATCGGAAATTTAATTTTTTTTCTGTGTCTAATATAATAGGAAAATATATGATTGATTTGATAGCTCTATAGCGTCAAGTACTTTGAAGTTTCTAATCGGCTGTACGAACTAACACCCACAAAAATAAAATTAACGAAAACCCCAACAAAAAAATTTGGCTGTTAGTTTCTCCAATAATGTGATCCGTAGTTCCAATTTTTTTGTCACTAGTTCATTTCAGACTAAATTAATGATTAAATTATCTAAATTCTAGAGAATACTTTTTTCTATTTTTAAGGAATCTAGTACAAATAAATATTTATGAAATACTTCTCCGTATAATATCTAAGTTAGAGGACAAAAATGTTTGTCCTCTAACTTAAAGTAATTTTTCTGACAGATTACCAAAGTACTCTAAATTTAGATTTTATCGATATTCATATTTTAGATAATTTCCATATTAAGACCACCATCGTTTAACAATTTCTGTGTTTTTTTTTAAAAATTATTTTTCGTTGATTATTACACCTTCATAGTTAAAATGATGTGCAACTCCCAACATTTTTAAAACGAAATTTACCACCCAATATCTAAAATATGAATATCGATAAAATTCTCAATTTTTCTATAAAGAGTATGATCATCCATCAACAAATATCAATTAATATTCAAAAATATAATTGCCCAATTATTGAAAATTGGATTACAGGAAGCTGTCGCATTAGCACCACACCAAATATTCTATAGTGTGGCGTTTACATGTTTATCCGCACAATGACTTTTAAAAAGTATGCCGTAGTTATCGATCACTGAACGGTAAGGGAGCCTACATTTTTCCATTAGGTTGTCCTGTACATGCACAGGATCAATTTTATTCTTTCTCTATAGTCTATACAATCTGGATTCAACTTATTTGCATTCGAAGATATTTGGGTAAAGCAAATTGATTTACATAAATAAAAGATTTAGGAATAAAATACCTTCCGGATAAATAATGTAGATGAAAATATCCTATACATTAAATACCAACAATTTTGATCCTTTATTGTTTGTATGCACACGGAAGTCCCTTCGTTTTTTTTTTTTTTTAAATATAATAAGAAATTGAAATAAATTCGTTTTTTAGATACAGGATACACATACTATTACAATTTGCGCAAAACTCATATAACGCGGAACTAAACCCTCGTATAACACGGTTTTTTTTGTTCTCGTATAACGCGGATTTGCATAACGCTCAATTTCTGAGGAACCTAACCTCCTGATAGGATTTATTCTTCTTCAATTTTTGTAATAAGATGTGGGTATAACAATATTTTATATGTACATTTTTTACTAATACTAATTTTGAGAAAGTTTAGACATGGAGGGACAGATGAACAGAATTGTACTGACATAAGGATTTTTTTTTGAAATACCTAAAAAAATAAAAATAAAAATTTTCTTTTTTGTTTTAAGTATACGTATTTTGGTTGTGTGTTTGGTAAGAAAAGAACTGAGGGGAAAATAAAAATAATTTTTATGTTTGTTTTGTTTTTTTAATTTCAATTTAACATAAATTGTGAAACTTTAAATAACATCATTTTTTTAACATAAATGCTTTCTTTTTTTTAAAATAGATTCAGTATCAAATGATAGTAATAATAGTGAAAGTGATGAAGATATAGAACAAAAAGAAAAACAGGAAAAATTACCAATATTACCGATTTTATTAAATAAATCATTAAGACAAACAACATTACCAATATCAACATCATCATCATCGTCCAATAAATCAAATTATAATATATTAAATTTACAAAAATTAATACTACCAACAATAGAATCTACATATAAAAATAATAATGAAAAATTATTATTACCAGATGATAATAATGAGAAAACAAGAAAGAAATCATCTTTATTAATTGATAAAAAAATAATATCTGATATTGATATAAATAAAATATTGGATAATAATGATGATCATAATCAAGTATTATCTTTAAATAGAATTAATTCAATTATTAAAATAATTTCATCATCATCATCATCAACTACAACAACAACTACAACGACAACATCAACAGCATCACCGTCATCATCATTATCATCGTTAATTTCAAATGAAATATTAAATTATGAAAAATTAAATAATGATTCCCAACGATATCAATTAAAAAGAAAATATATATCATCATTATCATCAACTTCATCATCATCATCATCACCAATTTCTTTAGCAAGTAATCAAAATAATAATTTAAATTATGTAAATGATTATGATAAGATAAAAATTAGAAAATTAGAAAAACTAATTAATTCAACAAAAATCATTGATGATATTACAAATGAAAATAATAATAATGATGATGATGATCTTAATGATAATAATATTGAATATATAAATGATAATAAATTACAATTAGAAAAATCTAATATAATTAATCCTTCTTCATTAAATTATATTTCATCTATTGTTCCAATTATTACTGATATTGATACTGATACAACAACAAATGCTACTACAACTACAAGTACAACAATTTCTATTCCAACTACATTAATAAATGCATCCACATCATCATTATCATCAAATAAGTTTTCCAATGATACTAATAATATCAATCAAAATTATAATATATTATTTAATGATGATAATCAAAGCAATGATGCTAATTATGATAAAAATAATGATTCTGATGATGAGGATGACTATTATGATGATGATGATAGTTTTAAAATAAACAATTATAATTTATTACATATTAATAATAATAATAATAATGATGATGATGATGATGATGATGATTCAAACTTTTCAATATCAAATGATAATAATAGTAGTAGTCAAAATAATCGACAAAGTGATGATCAATTAAGTGATGATTTTGGTTTATATAATAATTATATTAGTAATGGTAATTTATTTAATAATTTTGGTTTAACTGGATATCAAAATGGAAATAGTTTATTACAACAACAATCAACAATTAATAAAAAACAACCACAGCAACAACAAGAAAAAATATCTGTAAAAAATGTGGAAAATTTATTAGAAAAATGTTCATTGGTATGTGTAAATTATTAACCAATTTCATTTGGAATTTAATTTTTTTCTATATATAAATTTGATTTAAACTTTTATAAATACTTTTATTATCTTTTAGGGTTTATTTTCACCAATTATACAGTTAGCTCAAATACAAAATGAAGAAAAACACTTTCATGGTATGCTAAAATTTTTTATTTTATTTGCTTAAATTATATTAAAAAAATACTTATTATATAAACCGTTTATTTTAAAAGTAGCAGGTGACAAGTACACCTTTTTTCTGATTCTGAAAGATTTTAAAGTTGTACATTTAGAGTTTTACTCTACGAACTAACGCCCAAATAAACTCGAATAATTAAATATCGTTTTTAGTTTTATTATTCTTTGATTTCTAATATTTTTAAATCACTTTGTTGCAATTTTGCTTCTTTCTTTTGTGGATCTATGCCCAAATTTTTTTTTTTTAATGTTTTAAGTGAATTTAAAATTTACAGAACAAAACTTAATTGGAATTTAATTTAAGTTTTCTTCCCAGAATATATATATATATATAGGAATAATAAGATGATACGATTTCGGTAATTGTCGCCCTATATATAGGGGGACAATATATATATATATATATATATATATATATATATATATATATATAAACATTAAAAGTTAATTGGTCTACAGTTATTGTATTTGTTTATTATCATTTTAACTGTTATGTATGTCGGACAATAATTTTTAACGGACTATTTAAGAATATTTTGAATTTGAAATTAAGTAAGTTTTATTTCTTTTAAAACGCCTTACGGATCGCTGTACATTTTATTAATATTTCTTATAATTGTACCCATGTAAGGGGTCTGGTAATTAAATCTTTAACAGACCTTGTAATTAAATCCTTAAAAAATCTTATAATTAAATCCATATTCTAAATACACATTTTGGAACATATTCGAAAAAAAATGGTACAATTTAAACAAATCTACCCTATATATCTTTTTTTGTTAGTTTTTATTTATAGAAAATTTAAATAAAATATTCTCTGATTATTTGCCAAATTTACCAATATTTATAGAAATAACATCGAATACCTAGAAATTAATTAATTTCTATTCATATTTTATTTTTATGTTTTATTTTACATAAAAATAACTGTAATTGCAATGTTTTTTTTTTCTTTTTCTTTTAAAGATTTTAGAAGTTTAAACTATAAAGTAAAAAAAAAAGATATGTCGTAATTTGTAGATGTGTTGTGTAAAGTTTTATTATAAGAAATTAATTCTATCTTATAGATAATTTCTTTTTGGATGTAATTAATCTTAAAGCTGACTTATTATATTACACAACACATCCACAAATTACTATTTTGTTTTATTAACTTGAGAATTTAAAAGTTTAAAATCTTTAAAAAACGACTTTGTCGAAATATTATTAATAATTGGAAAAATCCGTTCAGGATATGCATTTGTTCCACGCAAAAAATCTTAATAAACCTATTTCGAAGAGTTTCAATTAATTAGACAATCGAAATTTTTCATAACAAATTTTACCTGGCACTATAAGTAGATATTTTTTTAAAAAATATCTAAATTTGAAGCCAGGGTAAAAAAGACTTATTATATTACACAACACATCCACAAATTACTATTTTGTTTTATTAACTTGAGAATTTAAAAGTTTAAAATCTTTAGAAAACGACTTTGTCGAAATATTATTAATAATTGGAAAAATCCGTTCAGGATATGAATTTGTTCCACGCAAAAAATCTTAATAAACCTATTTCGAAGAGTTTCAATTAATTAGACAATCGAAAAACAAATTTTACCTGGCACTATAAGTAGATATTTTTTTAAAAAATATCTAAATTTGAAGCCAGGGTAAAAAAACGCCAGTTTTTTAAAGAGAAATATTGTAAATATAAATATAAATTTAATTGAAAAATTCACAGTTTTTTTAGTTACTGTTACTAATTAGTCCCATTTACTGCAAATGTCATATTTTTTTTAGACATTCTTTCTTATATATATACATAAATAACGGTTTTTTTTATTTTTTCCTTGGTTAAGTTATATTTTTTTAAATTCAAATGTTAATAAATTTGCATAAATATTAACCGTTTACAGTCAGAGTATGATATCACTACCAAGGAAAAATAAATGAACATTTATTACCACAAAATTAATAATTATAGGGGAAAGTCGACGAAAATGTACTAATTGCTGGTATATTCATAAACTGACAATAATATTATTTGATATCTAATTTGTTGTGAGATTGTGTGTTAAAGAATATCCGTTTTTTGAAGTTAACTAGTACCACTTGTATTTATTTATTGCCATTTTTAGTTTTAAATGTTTCTGTGAAAGTTGTATTTTTATATTGTAGTTTTTTTTTGGGTTTGTACGATGGTAGAAACGATTTACCTAAATACACATTTTAAAATATTTTTTATTTTTAAATTTCTGATTTTATACTCTTTTTTCTTTCTACACAAGAAAAAAAAATATGAAAATTTAAATTTATTATTAAAAATTCTGAAAACATTGTGAAAGTAGTACTATTTCATTTAGGCAAATTCTCCCCCATTGAGGTGGTGGAAGGAAATATATTATGATTATTATGTGTGTAAAGGGGTTAAAATTAACTGGCAGTTTTGCTGACAAAAAAAATTCATCGAAATCAAGCAAATCCCAAAAAAAAAAAATGATAAAAGAATGAATTTAAAATAATAGAAAAATATAAGAATTTCGAATATAAAAAAAAAAATACAGGCACTTAGATTCAATTTTGTTCAATTGAATAAAATCAAAGTCGTTTTTTTATATATAATTTGGAATACAAATTCCCACGATTTGTAAATTAAGCCTTTATTGATTTAAATTGATTCTGTTGCGCGGAATGCTTGCTTGCTTGTTCATCAAAAAAAAATTCTTTATTTTTTTATATATGTTTATTTATATATATTTTTTTATGTTCTTCCTAATATATCATAAATTAAGTTATGCAATTCTATGTTTTTTTTGTTAATATTGATAAAATCACCCATTATTTTAGTTTTTATTTTGGAAACTATGCCCCTATTTGAGAAAGTTTTCTAATTTTTGTTTTATATATATTTTTGTGTTAAAGTAGAATTTTTTTGTTTGTTTAGTGGATGGAGGTGGGGAAAGAAATTTGTATATATTAGCTTGTGTCGCTTTTTTGAGAGAGTAAATATTATCAAAGTAAGGTTACTCTAATTATATTATATATAATTCGATTCGAATATATTTGATTTTTTTTATAATAATTTGACATTCGAATAAAGTTTCAGATTAAATGGAAAATGGCAAATTTTCAATAATAAATGGCAATATAATCATTTGATAAAAAAAATACATCATATGATAGAAATCCACTTTGAAATTCGACTCGTCAGGTTGGTTAAACATTTTGAAGGATAAATATTTGATATAATTAAACTCCTCACTATTACAAAATTTTATCCCAACTTCTATAATTGTTTGGTTACAAATTTTTGGTCGTTTGTAAAAATTTTTTTTTAAATAACTTATTCTTTATCCATTTTTAACAATTAAAAAAAAAAATATCTTGTCCCTTCAATAATTTTTATGGAATAAATTTATGAAGAGAAAATGAGTTGAGAGCGATACTTGATTTGATGCGGCTCGCATACCTTGTATTGTACAGCCCTGTTAGGTGTAAAATGTCCCCTAAAATAAAATATGTTTTTTTTTGTCATTTAATAATAATAATAAAAAAAAAAGATTTAAATAATTTAATTTTATTGTTTTTTTTTCTTCTCATTTTAGCTGAAACTATTAAAAATATGTCACGTTTTTCATCATATTTAGAATGTAAAAGAGATCAATGTCAAAATGAAAATTTACGTGAACATTTTCATTGTTATGATTTACCATGTTCTGGTAAAATATTAAATAAAAAAGAAGAAATAATACGTCATATTAAATGGCATAAAAAACGTAATGAAAGTTTAAATCATGGTTTTTTACGTTTCTCATCATCAGATGATTGTAGTATAAGATTTAAAAAAATATTTTGTCAACATAATCATAAACAAACACATTATCATTGTTTTCAACCAAATTGTAATAAAATTTATATTAGTACAAGTGACGTACAAATGCATTCAAATTATCATCGGAAAGATTCAGCAATATATCAAGAAGGGTAAAATATATAATAATTAATTAATTAATTAAATGAAAAATATATTTAATTATATTAAGATTTCAAAGATTTCGTGCAACTGAAGAATGTAATTCAGATTATTGTATATTTTCTGGGCAAAGAACAACACATTTTCATTGTAGGCGTGATAATTGCCGATTTACATTTAAAAATAAAGCAGATATGGGTAAATTATTAATATAATATTAATAAATATATATTTTACAAATTTACTTAATTTTTGTTTATTAATTAAACATATACCTTCGACAGACAATAATCTTAATTTTCATTAACCTTAATTTTCATATAAATTAATAATCTTAATTTTCATATAAATTGATAAATCGCCATTTATATAAACAAATCAATCCAAGATAATCTGAGAATGTAATTTTAAATTTATAATAATTATTAACAAGATAATAATGTATATAAATTATCATATATAAACATAAGAGACGATATAATTATAATTATGGCATTAATGATCATTAAAGAATTTGTCGTTTGTTGAAGATCTTTTTTAAATCTAAAATTAATAGTTTTTTTTTTTGTAATATTTATATTTAGAAAAACATAAATCATATCATATTAAGGATTTACAATTAGCGCGAGATGGTTTTAAAAAATTTTTAAAAAATGAATTATGTTCATATGAAGGATGTCGTTTTTCTAATGTTTGTAATCATATACATTGTGTACGGGAAAATTGTTTTTATGTATTACATTCGAGTGGTCAATTATTAAGTCATAAGCGCAAACATGATCGTTTGGATGGTGAACAGGCATATAAACGTTATAAATTATTACAAAAACAGTCATATAATAATAATAATATTGGTATAATTAATGAATCTAATGATTCTGATATTATTACAGGTAATGTACCTATTAATTATAATGATAATATAAATAAAATAAATAATAACGATAATTATAATGATATTGATAATAGTTTTAATACAGAACTATTAAAAAAATTTTTACAATTATCATCAATAGATAATATATTAACAACAAATAATAACAGTAATAATACCGAATCATTACCAATGGATTTAACATATTTATGTAATTCAAATAATAATAATAATAAACATATAAAAAATATTAATAATAATAATAATAATAATAGTCAACAATTAAACACAAATATTGTTACATCATCATCATCTACATCATCATTATCATCAGATCCATCTACAACAGTAACATTATCACCAATTGATTATATTAAACAAATACAAGAAAAGCATCATCAATTATTATTAAATAAAATAAATTTTAATTTAAGTAATGAAAATCAAAAGCAACAATTAATTGATAATAAAAATTTACTAATATCAATTATGTTAAATAATTTTTATAAAATTAATAATAATAATAATATAATAAAAAGAACATCATCATCATCAGCATCAATATTAAATAATTATTTAAATAATTTTAATGATATTGATTTAATAATACGAAAATATTTTACATCAAATTGTACAAATCAAATTAATAATTTAAATACTAATGATAATAATAATATTGAAAATAATATAATATCAACTAAAGTAATAAATAATAATAATATAAATTATAATCAATTATTAAATTTACAAAATAATGATGAAAAAAAAAAATTAATGGAATGTTCATTATCAATAAAATCAACATCATCAGCAACAATACAACCACATTTACATTGTTTATATAAAGATTGTGATCAAATAATTGGACAAACTTTAATTGAATTAATTGAACATATACAATTACATGAATTAAATAAAAAAAATAATTATAATGGTAATGATGATGATGATGATAATAATGATATAATATTAACAAATACATCAACATCAAATAATTTAATGCAAATAACATCAATTGATGGTTTTTTTAATCGTAAACGTGGACGACCACCAAAAAATCGTATTGTTGAATTATATAACAATGTAAGTAAAGAAGTCATTTACACCTTTTTATTTATTTACTTTTTATTTATATATATTATTTTGTAGAAACAAGAATCACCTGAAGCAGTTTTTACTAGTTTTAAATTGGAGAAAAATTCGAATGTTGGTGGTGGTGAACAGTTGCAGCAAATATCATCACCATCAACATGTACCGAAACTTTAACAAATTATTATCAAACATATCCGCCATTATTATTAGCAACGACCACAACAACAGCAGCCTCTGCAAATACATCAGGTTTGTTGTAGTTAAATTGAAAATATAAATAAAATATGAATTTAATTTATGATTTTTTTACCTTTTGATCAAATAGCAATAAACACAATAACAATCAGTCAAAATGTTACATCAAGTAACTATGAAAAAGACGATGAAAAAAAATCAGGTAAATAAACTGATTTATCAAAAACAAAACATCGCTGAAATCTTTAAATGAAAATAACGACTGAAAAGGTCCCAAAAAATGTTTAATATTATTTCTTATAAATATTACATGGAGAAATAAAGATCTGGTTATATATGTAAAGCGATTTGGTTCATTGCCATCTACGCTCTTTCATTCTGTTTCATAATTAGCTCTGTCCTACGTTATATATAGAGTTCCTCACACTTATGATTTGTGTGAGGAACTCTATATATAACGAGAGTGTGAGGAACTCTATATATAACATTTTTCCATATTAATAGATTAAACGTCCTATAGGACGTTCCTTTTCATCTTACTCCATGAGGTTTACTTTTATCAGCGCTTTCGTAAAAAGAAAGGAAAAACGCATATTTGAGTCATCCAAAGCAGTAATATCGATTCATAAAATCTTGTTTTCCTCAATATAATATGGGTATAACGAATTTTTGGGCTTATGATCATTTAATTTGTTTTCTGGTCAATAATGTGTATATCGAGAAACTTATCATATGCTATATTCTAATCAAAAGAATTATATTCCAACAATTTATTTACATAATCTGAATATTTTAGTTGTACGTGCAGCTGGAACATATTTTCCTATAAATACATCATCACTAAATACAACTAATATGAATCCTATTAATGATACATTACAAGAAATTGTAACATCAGATGACAATCAGTATATACAAAATAAGAATTACTCTTTATCACCAACAACATCAACAGCGACCTCAACAACATGTAATCGATTATTTTGTAAGCGTAAAAGAAAATCACATGAGTTTTGTAGTCAGGTAAAAAAAATAAATAAGTAAATGAAATATTAATTTAATTTATTATTATTTTATGAATAAGGTATTTTCTGATGATAAAAAATTAAATATTCATAAATTACAAAATTCTACTATAACAATAACAAAAAAATCATTAAATCAATATGATGATGATAATGTTAATGATGATGATAATATTAGTATAATTAATAAAAATATGGAAAATTTAAAAAATACTAATGATGATGATAATAATGATCAACCAGAAGATTTATCAATACCACAATTACCATCAAATAATGTAGAATTAAAACAAACATCATCATCGGCAACATCACCAATACAATCATTATCTTTAAATCAATTATCAATAATAACAGCAGATAAAATTCAAAATATATATAAACAGCATCAGCAACAACAACAAAATTTACATTTAGCACAATTAGCCTTATATCACCAAACACCATATTATTATCAAAAATTTTTACCATCATTATCGTCATCAATATTATTAGAATCATCAGTACAACAAACTGGACAAAATAATAATATTAAACAACTATTACCATCGTCATCATCTGATTTATTTCCATTATTTATAAATTCAACAATAAAACATCAAGATTCATCAGTAAAACAAAAGAAATTAATAAAAAATTACATTAATAATGATAATATATCAGTTAATAAAAAATTATCAAATAAACGTAAACTAACATCTAATAATATTATTATTGATGATGTTTTAAATAAATTAAAATCATCATCACCAATCAAAAAACAATGTAAATCAACATTATTATCACCGACATCCTCATCACCACCAATATCTTCAATACAAGGTACAAATAATATTCATAATAACAATAATAGTTCAAAAAATTTATCAATATCATCAACATCACCATCGTCGTCATCAATTAATTTTTTCACAACAGCAACAACACAAACAACAAAACAAACTGGTTGTAATATGAAAATATTTAAAGATGAACCAATACCAAATGGTTATTTAAAGTTTCGTTTTAATGAGGATTGTAATTTTCAAAATTGTGGATACCGTAATCATCAGTCACATTTTCATTGTATACGTAATGACTGCTTTTATAGTTTTTGTGATAAAACAAGATTTGTACAACATACAGCACGACATGAACGTTTAGATAAATTAATGGGTGATGATTTTAAACAATATCGTGCTAATATGAAATGTAATTATGAGGGATGTGTTTATAACAAAAATTGGGGTAAGATTTTATAATTAACTTCAAATATTTAAATAATAACTTGGAAATAGAGGTATCACTCGAAGTACTTGAGTTACATGATTTTTGAAAAATACGCTTTGAGATAAAATTATTTGTCAATATTTTGAAATAAAAATGGCGTAGATTATGAGATAATATTTTTATTAATATAGCTTCGTAAATAGAGAGTTTGCACTAATTTTGAGTCTTGACTTACATTCTTTTGACCAAGTAACTGTGTAACTCGAAGGATATCTGTATTATAATTTTTGTAAAGAAATTTACGACTTCAATGACAACTAACAAATTTTACATTATAAAGAGACGGTTGCCAAAATCGTACCACATGTTTAATATAACTCCATTATGATTGTATTCGGAAACTAAATAATATTATTTGATATCTAATTCGGTGGTAGATTGATTGATAAAATAATATTCGTTTCATACTCACCCACCTCCAATAAGTAATTCTATAGAGTTTGTTGTTGAAAATCTGAGTTTCTTTAAGGCTCTTTTAGAAATTAGGGTTTTTCAAATGTGTCCGGATAGTTGCTACGGGATTAATCTAAATCGTTTTTTCTGTTAAAAAGAAATACAGATTTAATTTTGTTTTTATTATTTACAAAACAATCACTTTTATTAAAATTTTATAATACTTTGTAATTAATTCTTTATATTGTAGTAAATTTTGACTTGTAATGTAATAGTGTAATTGTCTAAATTGGACCTTTACTACAGGACTGAAAAGTTAATATGATTTTGGCAAACTCTCCTTTATAATTATTTTTAAATAATAATTACAAATTATGTTTATTAACTGAATCATAGTTTTTTTTTTTATTATTATTATTATAGCTGGACAAAATAATAAATCATCACATTTTCATTGTTTAAAATGTAATTTTATATGCTCAGACACAAATAAAGTTGTAGCACATCGTCGACAACATAATAAAGCTGAATTTATACGAATGGCTGGTTTTCGTAAAATTGCAAATAATGAAAAATGTATAATTAAATTAACAAATATTAATGATGATGATGATAATCAAGAACAACAAAATGATGAATGCAGTTATAGTTTAAAACAAACACATTATCATTGTTTAGTATGTGATGTTGTTGTGCTATCTAGAGCACAGTTAAGTTCACATAAACATCGAACAACTTAAAAAAAATTTTATTTTAATTATATAATTTATATTATTGATATTGAAATAAATTCAATTATTTTATAATGGATAGAAATTGGAAAGAAGAAAACAAAAATAGTTAAGGATATAATTTGATATGTTACTACAAAGGTTTCATTTTAGATATATTAACGGACACGGTTAACTAGACCTTGGTCATCTTAGGGGATAAACATGTTTCCAATTATGGGGATATAGAACTGACATTTAAAAAATTTATAATTTCGAAATAATTAAACCCTTTCAATAAAATTTCGTAAATTATGTTTCTATACATACATTGGCAGGGGTTGAATTTTTAAAGCCTACATAATAAATCAAATTTTTTTTCAATATAAATGTATTTAACTTTTAATAGTTTTCATCAAATTCCCTTCAATTGTGATTCCATCATCTCGAAACTATTATTAAAATTTTCTGTTAACCTATCCATTACGCTTTCTGGGGACAATATGTACAATGTTAAACTGCCCAAGTGTCAGAAAAAATTAATTAAAAAATGAATCAATTAAGTTTATAGTTTAGTTTCATGCTTCATTTAAGTGAGAATAGTACCGCGTTTCACTGACTAAGTAAAGAATTGCTATAGTTGATCTTTTACTAATTTCTTGTTGTTAAATAACAAATGTAATTTTGTAAGCCTAGTATACTTCTCATCGAAATTTCGTCCAACCAATAATTTGGAAAAATACCAAAATTTTAAATTTTTTTTATCTTTTATCTATTAAACGCTGATAAATTAAATTTTTTTTCAATCATGTTGAATAGATTAAACTATCCCAGATTTTTTTTTATAAACCCAGGCTTGCAACAAATTACCAGCTTAAATTTTTCAGCTGTTAATTTTTCTATACTTTTTCATTTTAAATATGACCATTTTGGCATAACCATTTTGTAGCTTATCTCAAATATCTTTTCAAAACGATTGAGGTATTAATTTTAAAAAACATTTTCATTGTAACTACTTTCTTATAAAATCAGTATGATTTCAGTTTTTCACGAAATTCAAATTTATTTTGTCATATTGTGACCCAGCCAATACGGATCAATAAAAATCTATCGCGTGCACTAAATAAAATAAATGTAGCATACATTTGTGAAGGAGTTAAAAACATAAATGAAATTAGTTCCAAAAAAACAGACTGTTATTTACTTTCTGATACAAAAGAAATATTTTCAATTGTATATTATTTTTTTAATTTGTTATTCATAATAATAATAAATATTTTTTTAATCTAATAAAAATTATATATCGTAATAAGCTTAAATTAAAAGCACTACTAATTAAAATAACCCCGCAAAGACTAAAAAGAAATATTTTTATTTAGAATGTAATAAATAATTTCCATATAATCAAAAGACAATTCTATATATTAAATTAAATACATAAATAAATATAAAAAAGACATATGTACAAAACCCAAAAAAAAAACAGAAAACTTAGTAATTAAAAAAAGACAATACAAAATGAATAAAATGTTAATAGTAAATTATATTTAATTTGTATAAATACTTTTAAATATCTTTTAGAATATAAACTAAATTAATTTTTTGAAAATGAAAAGAAAATAAATTTTTTTTACACATGATAATTATTCATTTAAATTATTTCAATATAAACCAAACTTTTAAATTTAAAAAGGTCAAAAAATTTGAAAAACGCTGATAAAGCAATCTTCACATATTTGGTATCTCCGTGTAGGAAATTTAATTTGCAGCTTATTTCCAAATACCTTTTCGAAAAATTTTCAAAATTGCCCGAGAAATCGGTAAAATACCAAAATTCAGTGAAAATCAATACAAACCATCAGAATTAAATACCAAAATTCAGTGAAAAAGCTTAAAACTAAAGCAATCCCCAAATATTTGATATCTAGATGTCGGAAATTTAATTTCCAGGTCATCTCCGAAAATATTTTGAAAAATATTCAAAATTGACTTAGGTTCTATGGCAGGGATTAAATTAAAATACTAATACCAATATTAAAACAAACTAAAATCTGTTAAAGGAACAGTTTTAGAAATTAGCTGGAAATTAATTTCCACAGAACATCAAGAAAAAAAAAATCGGTAAAATATGAAAATTTAAAAAAAGAAAACAATACAATTTATATCATTATTAGAAAATTTTAAATTTTATTTTAATTTCATTACAAAATTTGTTCTTGGATTGTGTTTTTTTTTTTTTTTCTTGTAAGAAACTATATCTAAATATTCCGAATTTAGTGTAGTAGAAATTTAATCACTATATATGTAATATATATATATATATAATGTATACATAGATTGTTTTATTTAAATGAAATTTTATATATATCAATACATATTATATACATTTTAATATTTTATTTCTATTTATAAAATATAATTATTTTTAAATTTGAATGCTATTGTTTTGAATAACAATAAGAATTTCCAAATTAAAAAAAATGTATATATATTTCAAAATATTTAAATATGAAATTTTTAATTAAATTATTTACACGAATTTATTTGTCAAAGTTCATTTAATTTTTATATATAAATATATATATATAAAGCCGATGTTATTAACGCTTTCCAATATTTAACTAAAAGCAATGTTATCCCAGAAGAAGCTAATGAAATATTGGAATATTTTGAGGATAATTATATCGGCAGATTTGATGTGCGGTCTAAAAATGAAACTGGTAGGCGCAATCCTAAGTATTGTATTGAATCGTGGAATATTTAAACTGCAACACTAGAATATTCCGCTCGAACAAATAACTGCGTTGAAGGTTGGCATAATGGATTTTCCCGGTTAATTGGTTTTGAACATCCATCTGTTGATTTTTTTTTTTAAAAACTTCAACTAGAACAATCGAAAAATTAAATAGTTCTCGAGCAAATTGTTGGTGGAACGCCAATGCCTCAAAAACACAAAAAATATCGGGATTTAAATGAAAGAATGAAAAATGTTGCTGAAAAATATTCAATTATGGAAATCACCGATTATTTAACTGCAATTGCATACAATACTATATTATAAGTAAGCAAAAAAAAAAAATAATTAATAAAAAATCTAAAAATAAGTTTTAATAAAAATTACATTTAATTAATATTCAAAAATCATTTTCTGGTAAAATTAATAACCAAAAATTCTTCTTAATATTCAAAAATCATTTTCTGGTAAAATTAATAACCAAAAATTCTTCTTAATATTCAAAAATCATTTTCTGGTAAAATTAATAACCAAGAATTTTTGGTTATTAATTTTACCAGAAAATGACGGTCGAGAAATTGTTGTTCGAGCAAATGTTTTCGAGCACATCTTTTTCGAGCAAATAATTTTCGAGTAAATGTTACGATATAATTATCCTCACCAAAAATAACCATAAACAATCACCCGTAAGATATTTAATTTTTTTTTTAATAATTTATTAAAAATAAAATTTAGATTATGAATTATTTTTTAAAAAAAATAAATAAAAAAATTAATAAAACAAAAAATACATCTGTACATAATTATTAAATAGATTAGGTCATAAATAAATCAATCAAAAATTCAATATATTTATCAACTAGATTATAGATTGTAGTTGATAAAGAAATTGTATTGTTTTGTATAGGAGAATTTGATAAACAAGTGATTTCAATCAACTTATGAGATATTCATTTTCAAACTTATTAAAACCAAAAAAAATAGTGCTTATGAAGTCACCATTTTAGATAGTAATCCGATTTTATCAGTTTTCAAATTGTAAAACAATATTGAAGAGAAATCAAAATAAATTATATTGCATTCAGTGATAATTTGTAGGCTGATAAAAAGATTTAATTTTTTTTTTTTAACAAAATTCTAAAATATGGGGGGATATGCAAACAATTCGGAAAAGTTTCGTAAACTAATAAATTACAAAATATTTAATATAGTTAATAAGGTATTGTGTTTTTTTTTTTAATTTTAATTTTAATTTTTAGACTTAAAAACAAAAACACAAAATAAAAATAAATAATATTTTATAATTTTTAAATTAAATTTATCTAACTACACTTTTTTTTTAAATTTACATTTAACAAAAAAAAAAGCTATAATAATATTTTATTTTAGATTGGGCAAACATAATCTCGTAAATTTAAATTAGTATATTTTTTGAATTTTAGGAAATCGATTCCCTAAAGTTTGATAATTTCAAATATATATATATAGATTATTAAAAATCATATCATTACGTCATTAATAAACTAAATAAAACATAAAATATTTTATGACATTTAACAGACGACACTGCTTAAAAAAATAATGTTTGATCATTAATCATAATTAATATTTTGTCATTACAAAACCAACTAACGATGTTTACATATTGTAATGGTTTCTAAAAAAAAATCAAAATTTGAATTTTGACATTATATTTTCAAATTTTCTGGAATTTTCCAACCAAAAATTCCAAATAATAATATAATTTTGTAACGGTTTTATCGGTATATCTTTTTATACTAAAATAAATTGTCAGAACTAATACATAAGTTATGATCATCAACCGAAAATAATGATGATCATATTATCAGTATAAAAACAAGATAATATTTAATTAGATCTAAATCAGTTAAATATAATTATATTATTAAAAAAAATATGAATAAGAAATTATTTCAATAATTTTTAATTTCAGTCATTTTCTCAATTTGTCCTAGATGACCGTGTTATATGTATAACAGATTTGATTTTATAACAACAAACAAAAATGGTTAGAATATACAATAATTTTTTTTAAATATAAATATTTCAAAATTTAAATATAAATAATATTTTAAAATAAATTAATAAAATTATTTTTTAATTGAAATAAATTATGTTTCATAAAAAGTAATTTATATATTTACTAAGATTTACGAGATTGGTGAATTATGAAATTTTTAATTATAAGATTGAAATAAAAAAAAAATTTATTAAATATTTTTATATGAGATTTTTGTACATAATTAAATTTTATGTTACGAGATTTCGAACCTTATATCATTATTTTTTTATTATTTTTTGTCTGTTATATATTTGAAATACATAATTTTTTTTGGTTTTTTTTTATATATATATTATTTTTGCATTTAAATTATAATTAAAAATTATTTCATATATATATATATATATATATATCTATATATATATATATATATATATATATATATATATATATATATATATATATATATATATATATTTATTTTATCAGAAAATATCTTCAAGTACACATAATTAATATTATTATTATTTTAATAAGATTATAAAATGATTTATATATATATATATATATATATATATATATATATATATATATATATATATATATATATATATATAATTTGTTATTTTTTTTTGTAAGCTACATAACAATTATATAAATTTTTAATAAAAATATTTATATCTAAATAAAATTAATGATTATTAAATTTTTCAAATTTTATGAATTTTTATCTAAAACAAAAAACAATAAAAAAAAATTGATTTAAATTTAATTAAAAAAATAAACATAAAAAATATATATATATATATATTTGGTACTGTATAATACACTAAAAAAACGATGGCGTACCAATAACACGTCTATAATAAAATACCCAATTTTACTGCATTCGCAAAATTGGCCAGTCAACAAAAAAAATTTTACATTTCTCATAAAATCTTAAATTGAATGGATAATTTAATTAACGAAAAATTAGAAAAATATTTTCAAATACTATATGAATAATGTTCAGATCTTATAACGTATTTTTGTAAGCAATTATTTTCCTGAAAATTTAATTAATTATAGTTACTATAAAAAATCTTTATATAAAAAAATTATGTATTTGATTAAAAGTAACTTTAAACCGAAAATATTATTTTATTTATTAATTTGTTAAATGTAAGTTCTCGAAAGAACCTTATTTTAACACGACCTTATTGATTAACATATATATATGTGTATATATAAATTAATTTTTATGTGCAAAAAAATTGTGTTGGCTTTCAATCTCCATTTGGAAAGAGTGATCAATATGTGTGTATTTAGGAGTAAATAGAACAGGAGAAGAAGAAGTTAATATATAATTTTTCCAGATATGATTTTGTCTGAGTGTTGTTTTTTCTTTTAGATTTTTTTTACTTTCAATTAGCTTGTAAAAATTTCGAATTTGTCAAAATTGTCAAAAAATTTAAAATTTGTTAAAATTGTGCCAATTATTAATTACAGCTTTTTATTACATAAATTCAAAAGATTAAAAGAACTTTCAAATAGCTATTTACTAGATATTGTCTTTTTTGCGATAGTTTTATGTGAAACCGAAAAGGGAAAATTTTTGCCAATATTTTCCCTTTTCGGTTACACAAAAAAAAAAATTCCAATGTCAAATCAACTGTTGGAGACTGACAAAATTTCTGTCAATATAGATTGAAATTTGTTTTGAAAATAAAATTGGGATGGTTTCAGTAAAAAAAATATTAAAGAAAATATTATTTATACATTATCGAATCAAAAAATAAAAAATATTGGAACACACAAAAACAAAATGAATTAACTTTACACAAAATATGACACTTTAAAAATTATTAGCTTATTTTATCAAATTGGTTGTAAGTTTTTTTTCCCTGTTTTTTAATAAAAAGGAAAAATTATTAAAAATTTATTCGTAAAATATTTTTTTACTTTTATATTTTAGCAGAGTCAAACCGGAATAGCACCGCAAAACCGCAAAAAAAATATCTTATGAACCGAAATTAGGAACCGAACCGATTTATAAAGAAAAAAAAAATTGAATTCAAATCATGACGGGAACAATATTTTTATTTGCGGTTTATTTTATTATTTATCGTTCTAAATTCTTTCGTTATTTAATAAATTTAATTAATAATCGCAAAGAGTTAAAGTATTAATTATTTTGTTTTTATTATTTGATTAAAATCCAGCTCAAGTCTAAATGAAATAAATAAATCCTTTTTAAAAACTCTATAGAAAAAAATTTGCAAAATAAATTTACAACTTCAGATTTATTATATTTTCTTGTAATAAAAAGAAAAAAAACCGGAACGGAAAAAAAAAAATCAAAACCGGATCTGAATAAAAATTTGAAAAAAGAAGAAGAAATATTTGGAACATAACCAAAATACCGGAGCGAAAAAAAAAATCGGTTGGTTAACTCTCTAGTTTTTATTAATATTTATATAAACCCACCCATATCTTCATTTACCCGGTTTTAATTTACACGATTTTAATAGTATCTACCGTATAAATCAAAAGATTGGGAAATATAATTGTTATTACATTTTCTAAAATAGTTTTTTTTGTTTTCATGAAAATTCATTTTAAAATATACATTTTTCGTTTTAAATTGTTTTGAAGATTTTACGAAAAATAAATAAAAAATAAATTTAATACATAAAATTGTTTTTAATTTACTTAAAAATTATTACTTTAATTATTTTTTAATATCTTTATTTATTTTGATTTTAATTGCTTTTACAAAAAAAAAAAAAAAAATTCAAATTTAAAACATTTTTTTTTTAAGTTTTTATGTTTTTTTGGGTTTGTTTTTGTTTAATTTAATGTAATAATAGTTAATTAATGCTATAAATGTCGATCGTTATTTCGATTAGTAGAACTAATATTATTATTATTTAATTGTAGATTATTTCTTCTTATTGGTGAATTTGGTGACAATTGTTGTTGTTGTTGTTGTTGTTGATGTTCTTGTTGTTGTTGTTGTTGTTGTTGTTGCTGTTGATCAATTAATATTGTATTACGACGCGATTGTGGTGATAATATTAAACCACCATTTTGACCACCACGAGTAGCTGAACCATTTGTAATAGATAATATTAATGGTTGTGGTTGTTGTTGTTGATGTGTTGTTGATTGATTTTCAATATATTGTTGTTGTTGTTGTTGTTGTTGATATTGCTGTTGATTATCAATAATTATACCTTGATTTATTAATTGATGTGCTGCTAAATCCATTTCTTCTTTAGTCATATCAAGTGCTTCTTGCATTTCTCTTGATGTATATGCAACAAATTCTGGATCACAATATTTACCAAGTCCTTGTTCAACTAATACCTTTATATACGTATTAAATTTAGTAAATCAATTTAAAAATATGATTAAGGGGAGAGTTGTCGAAATCGTATCACTTAATAAATTGTAACATTTACTTTATATTTTGTATAACTAAATAATTATTGAAAGGAGATTGTGTCGTAAAAATGTTATAAAACAAATGGCATAACAACAATAAAAGTTAATTAACCATATTTGTATTTATTTATTGTCACCTTTAAGTTTTAAGTGTGTATATTGGGCAACAGGTTTTATACGGAAAAATTTAAATTAAAGATTTATTAAAGATTTGAGAGAAAAAAAACCTATTGTCTGTGGAAATTTGCCAAAATATGATATCTAAATAATTATACATTTTCAGCAGAGCAAATTTAATAAAAATAAAATGCTTGAAAAATTGTTACTCTATTTCTTTATATGTATATATTTTTAGGCTGGTTTTTTTTAAGTAAAGCAAAATTACTGAATCATATTTTTTTTTTGGAAAATTACTGAAATAAATATGTTTCAACATTAATATTTTACCAAAAACATGATATTATTATTTATCTTGTTTCGGTCAAAATCTTATGGCATTATCATATTATTATATTTTGTATTTTGCTTAAAAAAAACACGATAAATACTTGTTTTGGCAAAATGTGTTGTTGGCAAGAAATATCAATTTTAGGTGTTTACAGAATTATTCTTTGGTTTTTCTTTGCTTTATTACAACAAAAATATTAAAAATAATTTATTAAATATTTATACAAAAACAATATTCCTAGTACAATTTAGATGACTATCCCCTATTATTAATAAATTAATTTTTTTTAATTACCCTTCCAACTAAACTTTCAGCTGAACCAACCACTTCCAATGAATTTGGTCGACTTTGATTTTCTTTTGGACTACCTGGTGTTGAATGAACCATACGTCCTGAATCTATTTTACCATTTTGTTCATTTCCAGCTAAGGCAACTATTTTTTTTTTTGGCATATTTTTTTATCGAATAATTAAAAGTTTAAAAAAAAAAAATATTTTTAATTTTAAAAATATAAAAATAAAAATTTTCTTTTTTAATATTTATTTTCATGAAAATTATTGCAAAAAGAAAAACAAAAAAACACAATTTTAAGCCAAAAATTAAAAACAATTTTTTTTTGTATATATAATTTCTACTCAAAAGCGAAATAAAAAAAAAACAATTTTTTATGATTTTTGGGGGATGGGGAGGGGGATATTAATGAAATTATTATCTAAACAAAATATAAAACATAACCAAACTAAGAGAAAAAAACATGCTTTTGTAGAAAAACACATTACACATGCATTACATAATTAATTGGACTATAATTAAAGGTTGTGAATGTATGGTTTTGACACAAAAAACAAAAAAAAAAAAGATTTTAGGGCAGAGATTGTTATTTGTTTTTAAACCCTTTCCGACCCAAATTTAAAAAAAAAAACTAAATTTAGGTGTATTTAGGTTTTTTGGCTGAAAAATTAACTGAGTCAATTTGAAATTCTTTTTGGAACTATGGCTTCACTGCGAAACCAGTGTGCTAGAAAGAGTTAAATATATTAACATTATAAAAATTTAATAACAATCTTTTTTTTCTTTTTTTTTTTTGAATACACAAAACACATGCAAATTAAATAAATAAATAAAAAAAAATTAATTTAACATAAATTTAACGAAGAATCAAATTAAAATTTTTAATTTTAATAAAATAAAATTAAAAAACTTGTAAAGTTTATTTTTAAAAACAGAAAAAAAATAATATTTTAAAATTTTAAAAATTTTTAAAATATAATTAATAATTATTATTATTATTTTTATTTATTATAAATGAAGTTAAACTATTATAATTCATATAAAGTTCCCAAAAAAAAACTTTAAAAAATTATCTAGACAAAATAATTTCTTATAATTATAATTTCCCAAATAAAAGTATAAGATCCCGAAAAAAAAATTAAACCAACTTTTAATGATCAATTACGACGAAATTTAAAATTTCAAATTTTTTGAATTATTTCCTTTCTGTAAGTTTAAAAACCACTTATTCACATTACAAATTCTTTTTTTTTTACAATATTTTTTATCCAGAATAATTTTTAAGTCCAATTTCACTGGATCACTGGATCAAAAAAAATATATATGTATATATGTTCAAATAAATTTTAAGAATATCTAAAATCAACACATTAAACGGTCATGTTAGTCCCTAGTGACTCATACGGTGTAATATTCGGTAATTAACGTGTTAATAGATTTTTCAATCGCAGCAATTAAATAAAGCTATAAAAAAAAGAAATTTAAAACAACTGTTAAACCGAATGGTTTTAAATTGAAACAGTTTAAATTAATACATATTCAGTTTAGATAAACTTAAGTTAAAATTAATATTTTTTTTAACCCTTTTCGGTTAACTGATTTCACAGTCAAACAAAAATGTTAAAAAAAAAACTGGGTTTCAGTGGTTTTGCCGGTGCAAACGAAAACATGAAAAAAAAAATTGTTTAAATTTTTTTTATTATTATTTTGTGCCGGAATTAGGTTAATTACTATTTTTTTAGAATTTGGAATTATTTACAGTAGTTTTAATTTTAATTTTTTATTTTGTGTTATAAATTCCAATCCTAAATCATCGATATTATTATTATTATTAATTATATGAAGGGATGGAAATAAGGATTATGACGCGCTTAAGGAGGTAACAAGAATTATAACCCGCCCTATATATATATATATATATATATATATATATATATATATATTATATAATTTAAAACAATAACGAATTACATAGCCGATATTTTATGACAGACTTTTAACGGTTGTAAAAAATGTTACCCAAGAAATTATATTAATTATTTTAGAATATTTTTAATACAAATTTGATATGACAATAATAGAGTGTGTCTTATCTAGACAAATCAACCATATATGTCACGATCTTTATTAAGGAGTATATTCGCGATATTAAAAGCAGTAAAAAAAATAAAATAAAAACTCTAGTTGAAATCTTAATAGGCTATAAATTATATATATAAAAAAAAAAACAGAAATAAAATTAATTAATATTTAAAAAAAATTTCACATTGAAAAATAATAAAATAATAAATAAAAATATAAATAAACATTTTGGCGGCCACATTTTTTTTTTTTTAATCGATGGCTAGCTACACAGAGCTAGCCATATGCTATTGCTCAGAAAAGAATTCATAGAAAAAATTGTCAGTGCAATAGTATATTTAATGTCTATATTAATAAAATGTCATTAATTGTCATTAATAGTTGTAAAATAAGAGTGGCCGCGAAAGTGTTAAAGTGTCCGCGAAAGTGTTAAATAATAACAATACAAAAAATAATTATATATATTTCACAATTAAATACACATTTACAAAGAAATTTTTCTTAATTTTAATATTGAAATCAATATATATATATATATATATATATATATATATATATATATATATATATATATATATATATATATATATATATATATATATATATATATATATATATATATATATATATATATATATATATATTGAGAATTCATATATTTTTATATAATATAGACATTGAAATTCACATTGTTAATTTTTTTTTTTATATATATTTTTTGGATGAATGGGGGTGGGGTTGAGGGCAGGGCGAAGGACAACATTTAAACAAAAGGACACAGCAAAGTGAACAATTTTTGATAGTATTTATAGTAAATGAAAAGTAAGTTGTACAATTTTTGTAATATTTCTTTGTTGTTTAATATTTTCTAAAGAAAAATATATAAAATTAATTTATGTTTTTTGTTTAATTTTACGTAATAATATCAACATGCCTTCCCGAAAGAATGTATTAAGTGATATTTAAAAAATGAACATTCTATATAGCTTTTTAGTGGTCTGTGTATTACGTTTAGTAATAAAGTAATTATTTCGGTATACATTTTGTTGAGCATAAAAAAAAAGAAAATTATTACACAAGTAATTGGTGTGAAAATTATTACACAATTAATTGGTGTGATAGAAAATCGTTATGAACACTAAATGCTATATAATAACAGGTGGGAAATATCTTCTAAATTTTATTAATTTCATTTTTTTTAAGTTTGTAATATAAAACCATATGAAATCTGTGCCAAAAAACACTTGGTTTTCATCGAAAACTTTATAAAAGTGTTTATTATAAGTGTTTTTTTTTTTTGAAAATATTGCTGTTGCTTAATACATTTTTGCGGAAAAGTATTCGATATGTAAATAGATGTGTGTTTTAAAGAAAAGATACAAGGAATTTGTTTAAATTATAAGAATCATTTCTTTAAAAAAATTACAAGACAACAAAAAAAAGCCCAGTTTCATAGCAGGATTTTAAATTATCTTCAGTGTAATGTAAATTTTTCGATTATTATTTTAATTTATGCCATTTAATATAATTTTTTTTTATACGAAATTGACAATTTATAATAATAATTGACAGAAATTGGCAATTTATAATAATAAATGACAGAAATTGACAATTTATAATATTAATTGACAAAAATTGACAATTTATAATATTAATTGACAGAAATTGTTAATTTATAATATTAATTGACAGAAATTGACAATTTATAATAATAATTGACAGAAATTGACAATTTGTAATATACTTTTTTTCAAGAAGTGATTCTCAAAATTTAATGAAAATTTAATTATGAGATGTTACAATAATAATAAATATAATTATTTTGTCTTTTTTTTTTTAATTTTATTTTCTTTGTTTTTTTTTTATTAAAATTGCTGACCTCCATTTAATATGATGTCATTGCTTTGAGTATCTTCAAATCCATGATAAGATTTCCTTTTATAAATTTTTTCATCATTAATTCGATATGATTTTTTTTTAATAAATTCATGTGTAATAGTTTTTGATAATTGACTATAATTATTTTGTTGATAATAAATATTTACATCATCATCATCATCATTATTATCATCATTATTCATATATTTATTAGATGTTGATGATGAGCTGCCCCCAAATAATTTACCTTTATTATTTTTATTATCAATTTGATCAGAATCAGTATTTTGCTTATTATATAAATTATTAGAATTTTGTGTAAATAATTTCTTATTATTATGATGATGAATATTAATTTGATCATCATCATTATTATCTATAACATTACTTAATTCAATATTATCTTCTAAATTATATTTAATTTCTTTTTTTTTCATTTTTTTTGAATTTAATTTTTTAATAGTATTTTTCTTTTTTTTTATTATTAATGATGATGATGATGGTGTTGATGATGATGATAATTTTAATGGTATTGATTCAATAATTTTTTTTTTATTTTTGTTATCATCAATAATATTATTAATATCATTATTAATAATTGTTGAATTTATTGTTTTATTTAAAAAACAACCAGCTACAGCTGCTATTGCTTGTGTTTGTGCTATACGTAAACCATTCGCAACACAATGTAATTGTGTACTAGATTTTGAACGTATTATATTGTAATCATTATTTTTATTATTATAATATGATGATGCTGATGATGATTTTTTATTTTTTTTATTATTATTATTTAATTTGAATGTTATTGGTAATTTTGTACTATTTAAAATATCACTATTACTACTGCTGCTGCTGCTGCAATCAATCATTGGTAATGAACTACCAATTGTACCACCATCAAAGCTCATTGTTTGTGTTGATAATAATTGGTCATTATTTTTTATTGCATTTGTAATGTTAATATCATTATTATCTATTGATAATGGATCATTAATTAACGGTGTTAATGGTGGATGTTGATGTATAATAGCTGTTGTTATTGTTTTTTTTATTCTTTTATAATTCAAATTAATATTACTAGATATATAATTATCATCATCATCATCATCATCATCATCATCCTCATCATCATCATCATCATTGTCGTCATCATCATCAACAACATCATTATTATCAATAGTTGAAATACCATGACCATCAACATTAATTGATAATGGATTAACATAATGACTCGGTGAAAATATATTAGATGATGATGATATATTATGATGTTGATTTAAATGATCACTACTACCACCAACAATACTACAATTATGGTCAATTAAATTTGATTTACGGTGATTTCTTAATGGTAATTGATGTTGATGGTGATGATGATGACGATGATGATGTTGTTGTTTTTGTTGTTGTTCTTGTTGTTGTTGTTGTTGTTGATAATATGTAGATGGTATATTTGTAGTTGAATCTATATTACCATAATTATTATCACCAATATTATTATCAAAATTATTAGCTGATGGTGGATAATCTAATATTGTTGATTGTGTTATTGTTGTTTTAACAGAACAATTACCATCTGAATCATCAATACTATCATTATGTTGTATAATATGATCATTATACAATGTTTTATTTATTATATAATTTAATTGATGATTATTTATATTATATTTATCTGTTCGTAAAAATATTTTATTATTACTAATAAAATTTAAATCTAAACGTCCAACTATTCCACGTGATATACTATTACTATTATTATTTAGACCAGTTGTTAATCCATCTGATGATAACGATAATAAATCACGATTATTAGATGATTTATTTATATCAAAATAATTAATTAATTCACCAACACCATCATCACCTATGCAACCACCATCACCATCACCTCCCCTATCTAAATTATATCGACGTGATAATGATGGTGTTGTAGCTGATGATATTAATTCAGTTATATCATCAGTTTCACCTAAATTAGATGATAAAATTGATTGTTGACGTTGTAATAAATGATGATGATGATGATGATGGTGGTGGTGGTGATGATGATGTTGTTGTTGTAATTGTGTTATTCCCATACCAGTTGACGTTGATTGTATTGAATGTGTTGGTGATAATGATGGTGGAGATAATGTTGTAATTGTTGTTGAAGATGATGGTATATTTTGAAGTATTCCTCTTCGCTGTTGATAATTATCACGGTGTTGTTGTTTTTTTTGATTACGTATAATACCGCCAGAAGAAGATGTTGACATTTCTCTTAGTCTATAACAAAGTGTTTTTTTTTTTTTGTGTTTCTATTTTGGGGGGTGGGGGCTGGGGGGAATTGTCTTTATTTTTTATTTTCGGTGTTTTTTTTTTCTTTAACTAATTTTTTTTTATTATTAATTAAAAGCTAAAAAAAAAAAATTAAAACTTAAAAAAAAACAAGTTAAAATTTTAAAAAATGTTTAGAATCTTCGTTGAAATACCAAAATGATTAATTTTATTTTTCATTACTAAAAAAAAATGTCAAAAGAAGATAAATCATTTTTTGTTTTAATTTTATGAAATAACTTACCATTTTTAAATTAATCATTTTGGTGATTTTTGACTGTTGCCGCAGACAATTTTTAACATTATTACGAATTTTATTTTTGATATTAATTATTAGTATTAGAAAATTTTGAAGTGTTAAAAACGCAAATCCGAAATTTTAATATATACTTAGGTCCTTAATTTTAATGATTTTAAGTGTTAAATTAAAAGGAAAATTAAAATTAAAATTTATGGGAAAAATATTTTAAATAAAAAATAATAATAATTGTGATTAAAAGAAAATTAATTTTAATTATTTATTTATTTTTTTAATTCGGATTCACCGCAAACAAAACCAAAAAAAAATTAATATCAAGAATTTTAGTGAATAAAGGTGGTAAATTCATTATTAAAAAATTATGAATATACTGAGTATTTAAAAAAATATTTTTTTGATTTTTGTTTATGTACAAACCTTCATGTTTTTAGCAATTCAGAAAATTTAATTTTTATACGATTCTAATTTTGTTAAATAATAACCGGATATTTCTTGACCGGACAATAAATAAATCAAGAGCATATTTTCCAAAATAATTTATATGAAAAATTTATTTTTGAATTTGAGTTAATTTGTTGTGCGAAAATTAATATAAGCAAAAAATTTTAATTCGGTTACGATTTAGGTAACCGAATTAAAAATTTTGGTCGGAACGTCTAGTGGAATTATATATAGTACACGTATATTTCAATTATTAACCTTTATCCACTAACCGCTTCTTTACTTTATTTTTTTTTTGGGAATGTCATTATTCCAAAACTTATATAATATTAAAAAAAGAAAAATTATTTAATAATTTTGAAATTAGTTATGTGTGATGTGTGTTCAGAACATATTTTTATTTTTTGCTTCTGAGCCCAATTCTGGAACACAGGGCCTAAAAAGAACACATTAACACCCAGAATTTTGGTTAAAAAAAAAAGAATAATATTCGACAATTTACTATGAATGTAATTTTTTTTGTCAGCTTAATGATCACCTTACACTCTGAACAAACTATTTTTTTTTTAAATTTATATCCGATACCTTTCCATGAAAATTATTAAGTGAAAATATATTTTAAATAAAGTAATGTCACTTAACATATTGTTGTGGGAAAAGGTGTCGATATTATATTTATTTAGCGCGCACAAAATTACGAAAGTAAAAATTAAAAAAAAAAAAATTAAATTAATTTAAATTTCCAATTAATTTTCGTAATAAATAATATAATTTATGTAAATTATGTTTTTTTTTAAAAAAAAAAATTATGAAAAACAAAATGTAAATGAAGCATAAAGCATGCAAATGAGAAGAGTACAAAAAAAAATAATTCATTTAAAAATAAAATCACAAAAAGTAAAATTATAAAAAAAAAAAAAAAAAAATACAACAAATAAGAAATAAGCGAGATTAAAAAAAAAAATATATATCCTTTTTTTTTTTGCTTGTTTTAGTAGAAAACAACAACAAATTTCTTACCGTTGTAGTAAGGATGCAGTAAAATACCACGATTCGTTATGCTGTAACAAAAGTATTGCGTTTTTTTCTCTCTTTTTCTATTTTTTATTTTTATTTTCATTTTTTTTGTTTTAGTTTTTGTTTTAATTGTGCAAATATATTATTTTTTTTATACAAGTATATTTTTTACATTACAGGGGAGAGAGTTATCTAAATTTTTAACATTAGTACGTATACCATTTTTTGGTATACCAGTTTTTCGTACACCATACATTAATTTTTCTAAACAGATTTACTGGTTCAGAGAACAACTAATGATGGTTTTAGATTTAATTGGAAAAATTTCCAACTAAACCTTATTGACAGTTTGTTCGATATAAAACACCTAAAACTTAAAGTGCCAATAAATAAATACAATTATGGCCAATTAATTTTTTTTTGTATATTGGTAAGAATATTTATAATAATTTCAATTTTATGTTACATCAATAAATATCAATATTTAGTTTTCCGAATAAAAGGAAATGATATGAATTTAATTAGTGGTACGATTTCGGCAACTCTCTCCTATATATATTTTTATTTTAAAGTATTTCTTATTATTTTTCTTTTTGCAATTAAATTGTAATAATTTTTAAAAAAAATTGTGATTTATTTATATTTAAAATTTATGTGGTGCGTACAAAATAAATGAACTGGCTGGTGTTATAGAAAAAGGAAAGAATGACGATCGGCTTATACAATTAATACAACTTTCCTCAAAAAAAAAAAAAAAACGATTGGCTTAAGTTTATCACTCTTAAATATTAAATAAGAAACTTAAGCATGAATTTTTTCCAATATTGCTCAACCTTACCCGAAAGAATTTATCCAAAAAACCGTCATAACTAAAATTACATTGTTGCTGGTTTATGGATGTATTGCTTATTGGCAAAAACATCTACATTAGCCATATTCTAATCTATGTTTATGTCTTAAGCCAGCGATAGAGAACCTATGACACACGGATCATAAACTAAACCACCAGACCATTTTAAAATAACTATGGTTCAGGAAGTCTAGTCAAAGTTTTCTTTATTCACGTAAAATATAACACACAAAAAAAAATCTAATTATCTACAAGTTTACTAGAATATTTCTATAATACACCTAAAATACGTGAACAATTAAATTAATGATTTACAAAAATTTAACACGGTTTGAAAACAAGTTCTACGTATTTCTGCGAACACGTATATAGTCCTCAACGAATAAAATAAAATCAATTCCGAAAGTAAATTATGACCACATGTATAAAATTAAAGATAGCCATTTACAATTCTGATATAAAATAATTATACTAATCTTCAAAATTATGATACTTTTGATTATATCAAGTTTAAAAGTTTTCATCTTTTAGATAATTTGAAAAGTTATTGGATTTAACAATCAAAATCAACTATAAAAAAGTAAATTTATTATGATTTGGAAAATTTCTCAAGAACTATAAAATTTTTGATTATTTGATTCTTTGCTATCGCTGGTCTAAGATATTATATTTGCAAGGTTTAAGAACAGATGAAGAACCCCCTCCCATCTCTTAATATTTTTAAAAGAAATTTAAAATTCGTAATATTGCAAGTGTACAATTGCGAGTGTAAAATGTGCCAGAATTTTTTTTTATAATAAAAAATGTCGTTTATTATATTTTTAGAAAAATAAAATATTCATTTTGCTGTACAATATTAACATTCTCAGTGTCCAGCATAGTCAAATATATGAGTGATAGTACTTTTAATTTAATAAGTACATTATTAATTTAAGATTTGTGTATCTGAACAAAGTATTGTTTAACAATTGTCAGTGTCAGGTTGATTTGATGACAGTAAATTAAATATATGTCAACTAAATAAAAGCCTTTTTTTTTTGTGGCGCACTGAGAGTGTTAATGTTTATTTTATGCTTCAGGATGAGTTTTTTTTTTTCTTAAATATTTCAAAAAAATAATTTTAAATTTCGTGACCGAAGAAAAAAGAGCAAATTTTTTAAGAAGCACTTAAAAAAAAAGAGTTATAAATTTTTTTTTTTGTTTTGTACAAAATTTTACCCGGATTTTATCAAATTTGATAATTAAAATATAAAAAAAAAACTATAAGAAAATATAATTTAAATTAATTAAAAATATAATTTAAAGATTTTTTAAAAAAAATTAAAATATGTTTTTTTTTAATTTTTTTTTTGTTTTTGCACGATTTAAACAAAAATAAAAATTAAATTAAATTTAAAAAATAAAAATAAAAAATTATTGTTTTTTTTTAATTAAAATAAAAAATTATGATTTTAAAATATAAAAAAAAAATTAGATGGAAAATTATTAAAAGGTGATTGTTTCTGTTTTTCTTCTTTTTTTTTATTATAGTGAACTTTTAATTTATACTAAAAAAAATTATCTAATTTTTTAGTTATGTAAATTAAGATTTATGTCATAGTTCTAATCTCAACAAAAAAAAATTCAAAATAAAATAAAAACAATTTAAGAATTTAAAAAATAAAAAAATTTAAAATTTAAATTTTTTAATTTTTTAATTTAAAAATTAAAATTATAAATTTAAGTCACTTGTCACTTTAGTTCTTTTTTTTATTGACCCGGTAAGAATCATCTGCGCAAAAAATTTTGTATCTAGGTCTTGTCGAAGTAGATTTTGTCGGAGTAGACATTTGAAATGTACTTTTCGTGTCCAATACTGTAAAAATAAGATACTTATGTTTAATAATTTTGAAAAATTAAATGTACGTATCAATCGGTTTATGGTAATATCTTCCATTTCCATTAATACATTTAATAAATTTTAATGCACCTAATTATAAATCATTCATCTGGTTTGTTCATATTTAATAATACTTAATATTTTAAATTATTTTGGTTAATGATCATTAACTTAAATTTTCTTTGAATGTTACTGATTGTGAATATCCCGCTTAAAAAGTATCTCTTAACATTAATTCTGTCAGAATTATTGATTATATTAATATTTAGTATTCTGGTTTTAAAAGTTATTTAGGATCATATATATAAAAAAAATTATTATTAAAAGAACTAAGGTGACGAAATTTAACAGTAAAAAAAAAGGAATACAAAACGATAAAAAATTAATTAAATTATATAAAAAAAAATTATTATTTTTAATTTTAAATTGTTTTGCAAAAATATTTATAAAATATATTTTTATTATATTAAATAAAATTTTAATGGCGTCTAAAAATTTTTTTTTATTATAATTATTAACATATTTTTTTTAATATTTCAAAGAGCATAATTTATAAATTAAATAAATAAAAAATATTTTTTTTCCTTTTATAAATTCGATAATTTATGTAATTAAATATCAAAAAATAATTTTAAATAATTAAATTTTTTTTTTTTATAAGCATTTTTAAAATAAAATAAAAAAAAATTAAAATTATAAATAAAATTATATTTAATTAATTAAAAAAAATAAAAATAAAAAAAAGGACTTACTCATATGATTGACTTTGTGGATGTACAATATTTCCAATACCATTATTATTAAACATTAATGGACGCATTGGTATATTTTCATTTTGATGCATTGTTTGTAATTCACCACCACTACCACCTAATAATCCAATGTTATTACTACCACCATAATTAATATCATCATTTTGATTATTTATACGTAAATCAGAATTAAAACCACCATTATTTGTACCACCACCACCACCACCAATTCTAGACTGCATTATTGATTTGGTAATATGATTCATACCATCAGCAACACTTAAATGTATTGAATTATATAATGGATCATGTGATAATGATTGTGGTGATTGATTTTGACTATTTTGTAAACTTGTACTAATTTGATTATTAATACAACCATTATTGCCATTTACAATATTTATACCATTTTGATTTGTTTTTGGCATACGACGTGAAAATGGATGTGGACCATGTCGACGCATTGATGACCATACACTACCAAAAAGTGTATGATTTCGCTATAAAAGAACAACAACAATAATAATAAAAAAAAAAATTTAATAAAATATTTGAGTTTATAATGAAATCTAGAAAATTAAATTGGAAAAAATTATTATATACTTACTCTATGCATTGGTTCTGGTTCTTCTATAAGTTCATCTAAATTACCAGATATTGCACGTTTTAATTCTGGTCCGGCTTCATGTAATGTACGTAAACCGGCTTGTAATGTAACTGTATTATTTTGATCCAATTGACCATCTTTAGATTCTTGTTCTTTACGTTTTTTAAACCGTCGAAAATAATCTTGTATTAAAAATGTTGCATAAAATTTACCAACTGTTACTTCATCATCAACACCAGGTGGTGGCACAACTTGATCTAATAATTTTGGATTTGTACGTTTCCATATTTGTTTAATAACAGCACGTAATTCAGCATTACAATCATCAATATTACCTTCAGTTTTAATTTTTAATGATGTACGCACAACAGCAAATAATGTTGCATTAAATAATACAGTACCATCACTATTTAATGGCATATTCATTGATACTAAACGTTTACATGCCATACGATGTGGACATAATTTACCAAAACCTAATGGTGGTGATATTTTACGTAATAATGTAACAACATCTAAATGTTTAATACGTCCTTTAGCATCTGGATCATATTCACTCCATAAACGTATAAATTCATCTAAATGATGTGGTCCTAATATTGACCAATCTCTTGTTAAATAATCAAAATTATCCATAATAACAGCAACAAATAAATTAATAATCTAAAAAATGAAAAAAATGAAAAATAAAATAAATATGATTTTTTTATACAATAAACGTTGTTGCTTAAATTTAATTTTTTCTTTTAACCCTTTAGTGATCAAGAAAATATTTTTAAAATTTCATTATCGTTAATAATTATGTTGATTATTGTAATTTTATTTTCCGCTAATATTATTGTTATTATTTTTCTAAGCAAAATTATGTAATTACAGGTAATTGCAAAAAGATTTTAATTGAACACTTCAAAGAATTTTTCTTGTCACCGAAAATTATAAATCATACGGTATAATATTTTATATATTATTTTAATTTTATATTTACATAATAACTGCACTACAAGGGTTAAAATATATATTTAATATTTACTTACCAAAAATGAACATAAAACATAAAATGATATAAAATATGGAAATGCAATTGCAGAACCACAATCTTCCATATCTGGTGAATCAGAATCTGGTGCACATTTGACATTTTGATTTGGTGCACAATCCATCATAATATTTTGCCATGCTTCACCAGTTGCTGAACGAAATAATACAAGTACAGCTTGTGGAAATGTGCGAAAATTATTATTACGTGATATATCATTATCATCGTCTAAGGCAATTTTACCAAAAACCTAAAAAAAAAAATAATAAAATTTTATAGTGTTTTTTTCATAAAAATTCATTGATTTTTTTTTCTTACCTGCATTCCAATAACAGCATAAATAAAAAATAGCATTACAATTAATAAGGCAACATATGGCAGTGCTTGAAATGATTTTATAAATGTCCACAATAATGTTCGAATACCTTCACCTTTACTTAATAATTTCACTAAACGCATAACACGAAATAATCGAAAAAAATTTATTGAAATCATAGTTGGCTAAGTTATGATGTGTGGAGGAAATGGCGAAAAATATAGAAAAAAAAATATATTTAATTAATTATTTTCTTCTTTTTTTAAATGTGTATTTTTATGTACTTTTTTTGATGAACTTGTACCTTCACCAGTATCATCTCTACTTTTAATTTCGGTTATAACAATATCAATAAATGAACCCAGTACAATAATAAAGTCAAAAACATTCCAAGCATCACCAAAATAATTCTAGAAAGAAAGGTAAAAAATAAAGTTAAATTCATGTTCAATTGAATTATGTATATGTCCGATTTTATAATCGGGTATAAATTATACCAATTTATATCCGCTTAAAAAGAGGTATACCAGAATAATTTTTCTTTTTTTTATGTCATAATTATATTTTAAAAATATTATATAATTATGTTATAAAATTCAAATAATTTAATTTATATTTACCTTAAAACGAAATGCTGCTAATTTGAATATAAATTCTAATGCAAATACAGCTGTAAATATCATATTTAAATAATCTAACATACTTGTATACCATATTGGTTGAGAATAAAATTTCATAGCTAATGTTATTGTATTTATCATAATTAATATAAATATTGTATATTCAAATGGTTGTGATGTTACAAACCACCATACTTTATATTGTATACGATGTTTTGGTATATAACGACGTATTGGTTTTGCTTTTAATGCAAATTCAATGCAATTACGTTGATTTTTATCTAAATCACAATTTTTATATTCTTGTTCACCTTCATTTTGGAATGTTACAATAACAAAACCAACAAATATATTAACCATAAAGAATGCTATTATAATTATATATACAATATAATATGTTGCAACAATTGGTCGGAAATTATGTATTGGTCCTTCTTTTTCTGCATGCGAATCAATTGAAACATATAATAAACTATAAATTATTATTAAAAAAGAAAATTAGATATATTAAATATTTTTTAACTTAATATATTAGTAATATCGAAATCTTCACGTAATAATGTATACTAAAGTGATATTTTCTTCTTCTTTAAAAAAAAATTATATTATCGATTAAATACATTCTTTCGGGAAGATATTGATATTAATTTAATTCTTACTCAGGCCATCCTTCAAATGTTGAAACAGTAAATAATGTTAACATTGCTTTAGCCACATTATCAAAATTAAATTTATTATCTACCCATTCACGATTTTTAATTTGTGGTTTATTAAGTAAACCACCTTCATAAATTAAATATGTACCACTGTAAAAAAAAAAAAAAATGTATCATTAATTATTTCTTTACAGGACAATTTTTTTCTTTTTTTGATTATTTGGTAGTCAATGTTAATACCAATGTTATTATTCTTATAATATTTTCATTGGCAAGAAAAATAATTCTCAACCAGTTTTCAGTATTTCTCAATCGTTTTAAACCGCTTGTGTCTCCAGGTTTAAACCGGTTTATTCAAAACAAATATATTCAAAAGAAATTTTCTTACTAAAAACCGAAAATCGGTTATTATCTGACATAGAAACTGTTTATGACAAGAATTTCCATAATCACCTTTTCAGATTTCGTCAATTTTAAAAATTTGAATTTAAAAAGAGCGGGAATCCCCGACATAATTTTTTTTTTTTTGATAAGCTACTGTTATGACGGGAATTCCCGCAATTGAAGTGAACATGGTAAGAACAAATAATTATTCTATTTACAATATTATTATGTTTTTTTTTATGTACTTACTGGCAATCCTGTTTCATGATCTTTGATTCATCACTGCATTTGAAGAATTTCCCCTAATTTATATAATTTTTTGGTATTTTTTTAAATTAAAGAAAAAATAAAGAAAAAAAAATTATTACTTTTTTGTTTTTTTACAAATTATTTTAAAAAATATTACTAAAAAAAAAAAAAACAAAAAAAAATTAATGTACAAAACAAAATGAATCAATTTTTTAACATCAACAAAAATACACTGAAACAAAAAACAACAACAAATTTAAATCACAACACAATAACAACAATAATATAAAAAACCAAACAACTAGAGCGCAAAAAACACAACAAGCCAACAACACATAAAAACAAAAACATTAAAACATAAGAAATTTTCTTAATTTAAAAAAAAAAAAAACGATAAAAACATTAAAAATTAAAAAATATTTACATTTAAAGCTGCTATGTTGTTCACATATTTTTTTATGTTTGATTTGTTTTAATGTTAAAAGGGAAAAACTTAAATTATATGAAAATAAGAAAGAAAATTTTCTCGAGGAAAACATACAAAAAAAATATACACAAATTAAACACAAATTTTTCTTTTTTTTTTGACAATATGTCAAAAAAAAAAAAAAATTTACGCATAGAGACAAATAATTTTTTTTTTTTCAATTAACCCATTCTTTTCTTAACCCCCCCATATTATAACTGAGACAGTGAAAAATATAGAAATTTTAAAATATTTTAAAAGATATTTAAAAAAAAAATTTCGCCAAATATCTAAATAATTATAAATTTTGAAACATAACAACAAACTTAAGGAAATTTGTGATATCGGAACTTGTGTTAATCAGAAATTATGAAATAATCAGGAACTTCGGAACTTGATCAATTCTTAATGTTTTTCTGGTAAATAAATGATTCATAAAATAAAATTTGTCAATTTATCACTTTTATACGGTGAAAGGGTGAAGGAGGGGGATTTCAGTTATTCTTTTTTGGCAAACATTGGAAATAAATAAGCTTTAGCATCACTAATTTACAAAACATGATATCTTGATTTGGCCAAAATCTTATTGCCAAAATACAGTACATACTTGTTTTGGCAAAAATGTTTTTGCCAAAATTTGTCAACGCAAAAAATTTTTTTCACACAAATAAAATTGACTTTATTAAATTTTTTTTTGGTTTATAGATTTAATAAAAATTATTATTCCCGAAATTTGGTAAATTTGAAGATTAATTCTTTAGCAATTGAAATCAGAAATTTTATCTGCAAACGTTAAAAAAATGTAGTTAACATGTTTTGGAAAATTTTCATATGAACCGTTTAAAATAATAATGGATCACCGTTTTTGAAAATATTTCGATTGTATTTTCGCAACATTAATTTAATTACGCAATAAGCTTGCAATAAAGATACTTTTTTCTTTTTTTTACTAGAAACTTAAGATGCATTTTAGTGTTGGTTTTGCAATTAACTATTATACATAAGTGAAGAATATTACATTATTTAGAAAATAATAATAGAAATTAATCAATATTTACTCATAAAATATTATGTTTGAAATTATTTCGTTTTTTTAATATATTAAAATGATGATAATATAACCAAAATACTTTATTAATTACAGGCAGTACAAAAAGTATTTGTCCAAATAAATTATTTCTTGAAGAATATATTTTTAGTTTCTATATTTAGCACTTTGATTTAATTTTTAAATTTACTAAATAATTTATTAGTTTATTGGAAAAATATTAGTGATCCCAATAAAATAATTTTTTTATGTAGTATTAAATGACCATTAATTTTTTTGTAAACCCACTATTTGATGAATAAAAAAGATGGTTTCTTTAAGTACGTGATATTTTGTAATCTTAGTACAGAATAATAAATGTTAAAAATATTTAAAAAAAGACTGAAAGAAGGAATAAGGCAATTTGAAATATAAGGCAATTGCCTGGTAAGGCAATTTGAAATAAAATCCTTTAATATAGAAATTATTTGCTGTAAACTTAAACTTAATTATGAGGGCTAAATATAGAAACTAAAATAATTTTTCTGTAACTGTACGAAAACTATACAAGTCCAACTTTCCCGCGAAAATGTATTAAATATATTTAAGCAATAAAATTTTCAAAAAAAACCATTTTTTTTATATAATAAACTAATAAAATCTGAATGAGATAAGTTTTTTTTGGTTCAATTTTCATGTCTAAGAAAAAAAAGGTTTTGTAAGAACAGTGTTGCAAATTATGAATTGTGTACTAAAAGTGCTCTATAATAACTATATATTTATGCGATAAAATATACACAAATAAAATTATTAACTTATTACTAATGTAATACAAAAAAAAAAAGTTTTCTTTGCATTTGCAATTTATTTTTAGGAAAAAGGACGATTTTTTTTTTTTTGAGAAAATATGATCTGTGAAAATAAATGAATATGTACTTTAATTTTTACAATAAATCTATAAATAATATTTTTTAAACAACACACCTGGAGAAATTAAAAAAAATTCATTGAATGAATAAATTTATATTGAAATTTAAATATAATAATTTCATTAATGTGTTTCATTAAAAATAATATTAAAATTATAGTTTCACGTATTGAACTGCTGTATTATTGACTTAAGCGCCCAAAGATATGCAAATTAACTATTATCACAAATATTATAAAAATTATTTAATTATTGTAATAAAATATGTTTTTTTTTTACTAATACCAGCAAAAACCAATATTATATTGCAATAAGTCCGTAATTTTGTATGCGCTCCCTAAAATTAGCTTTAATTTCGTTTAGGGGTTGGGTATATGTCGGGGCAAGGGTATTAAGGTTCAATATCAAAAATGTTGTGTTTTTTTTCTGTGCAAATGGGGAGGAGAATTATGATTCCATTATGTGAAAAAAAATGGGAAATATTTTTCTTTGATTTTTTTTTAAAAAGGAATTTATTGAAAATATGCGTAAATTTTGCAATTTATTTAATTTTTTTTGTTTTGTTTTTAATTATTAAAAATTAAAATTATGAATTTTATGTATGTGTTTGTGTGTGATTGTTGAATTTTAGTGCAAATTATAATAAAGCTACTATAAAAAAAAGTTTTTTTGTAATATTAATAATTTTTAATTTAAAAGTTAATTTTTAATATTTTTCTTTTATTTTGTAAAAATATTAAAATTATATTTGCAAAAAAACAAAAAAAATAAGCTGCACAACATAAAATTTTTTTTTTTTTATTTATATTTTATTTATAATTATAATTATTATTTATTATTTATTATTGATTATTATTAGTATATTTTTCTGGTGGCTATAAGAAATGTAAAAATCGTTTAAGTCGATTTTTCCAAAATTAGTTTTTCAAATTTTTATGATTTTAATCTGGTACTTTTTTTGTTTTATTTTTTTTATTTTTTAATATTAACAATCAATATTGTGGAAATTTACCAAAATATGATAAATTACTTTTTAATATGTTTTATTATGTTTTGGCGCAAAAAAAAACCATATAATTAAGATTAATTTTAAAATAATATTAGAGTCAATAATTAAGCTTTTCCGGAGTTTATAGAGAAGAAAGTAGGATGTCAGGAATTTTAAGTTAGCTAGTGAAAACAAAAAAATAATTTTTTTCTAGAATTTTTTTATTCATTTCTCAATTATTTTCGAGTTTTCGACATAAACTATTTTTACATTTTGCCACACATTCATACACATAAAAAAAAAAGAATTTTAATAAAAAAGAATTTAATTAATATTTTTGGAGATAATTATTTTTTTTAGAATGAAGGTGTTAATTGATATTTTTGAATTTTAAGTAAATTACGTTTACCGCTAACAAAAATAAAATAAAAAATGTTATCTTCTTCCATTTAGGAAAATATATTAAAAAAATTATATTATTTTTTTTTTTGGAAAATAACGTTTCTCGTTTTTGTTTTACGCGGTATTATTTTTCCTACGTTGGTTAACAACACAAAAAAAATGTCGTATCCAAAAATAATCGTGAATAAAAAAAATAAAGATTTTCATTTAATTAAAATTGAAAAAAAAATTTTAAAATTAATTGTGCCAGTTTAATATTTTTATATTGTAATTGAAAAATAAAAAGTAATTGAAAAAAAAAACTTGAAGAAAAAAGGAAATTGTAATACAAGAGTAATTGAAAAAAGAAAATAATTGAAAAAAGGGATAATTGAAAAATAAACCTAGTTAAAATACAAAAAATGTCATTTGAAAAATAAATTTTATTGAAAATAAAATCAAAGCTAATGACAGAAGAAAGTAATTAAAAAATGTAATTGCTATAAAAAAAAAATTTTTCATTGGAAATTAAAAAAATAAAAATAAAAAAAGAAACATAATTGAAAATAGAAAATAATAATTGAAAGATGAAAATAATTGAATGGAAAAGAAAACTTATTAAAGAAATAAGTAATTGAAAACCAAAATAATTGAAAATATTATTCAATATGTTTCTTATTTTGTTTAACCCACACCAATATTCTCACCGGCACAATTATTATCATTTAATTTTTAAATAATTAACTTTTATTTTATTAACTTTTATTTAAAAAAAAAAATTATTATAATTCTTTAACCCTACACTGTATGTGAGATAAAAAAATAGATACAAGGATTTCAGCAAAATTATTCCAAAAAAAAAATCTGAATGTTTTAATTATTAATAAGATTTTTATGAGAATGTGTTACATTCATATAAGGTATAATTTTAAACAGAGTATTTGTATTAAACAGAATCAAACTTTATACAGTACAAGTACGTTAATCCGAACAGAATTTTTGTTTTTTTTTGTCTTTTTATTTCATCGTTCGGATTATCGAACAGTGAAAACGAAAAAGTTTGTCTCTCGCATATTTAAACGAAATATTTTTTTGTGTCGAAAGATTTCCAGTATAATACTGACTAATCTATATATTATAAATTTGTACTGCAGTAAGTCTTATATCTTGAACTATTTTAAAAAGATTTTATAAATTATGTAAACAGTTTGATAATCACTTTTCGCAATATTTTTATTAAATGTTCTTCTATTCACTAAAGCTTTCTTTAAATAATTTTAATCCATTCTGTACTACTTCTTCATTAAACTCATTTAAAGCTGAGTAAATTTACATCAACATTTGATGACTTGGACAGGAGTAGAACCCAGTAACTACCGGAACCACAGCTTAATGAACTACCACTAATTTATAGTCAATCAATTTATAGTCAATTAACCATTCTTAACACAACGGTTTTTATAAAAATTATTTTCTGTTTCTTAATCCGAAAGCACGTTCGGATAAGTGTACATTCGGATTATTGTACATTCGGATTAACGAATCTGTACTGTATTATTAATAAATCTGTGATGAAAAATCTTAATAAATGAGTGTAGGGTTAATTGTCTTTAAAAATAATTGTAAAAAAACCCGAATGTATACATTTTTTTTATGAATTTCGATAAATATTTTAATTTTAAGAAAAGATAAAAAAATTTTAAAAAAATTTGTTTTTATTTTATTTTGAATTTTTTTTTAATTAATTTTTTTTTTGTTTTTTTTTTGTTTTGTTTTGTAATTTTGTCAAGAAAAATTTACCTTAAAGAGTTGTACTCCAATAACAGCAAACATAAATTGCAGTAGATTAGTAACCAACATAATGTTTCCAATTGTTTTTATAGCAACAATGACACATTTCACAACATACTTTTTTTTTTTAATGTTTATGTTTTTTTTAAATATTTTTATAAAAAAAAAAAAAAATATTTAAATTTATAAAAAATGTTTTGTTTTTATTTTTTTTTTTAATAATTTTTATTTTTTAAGGAAATGTGCGCATATGTGTACATAAGAGGGGTTGGGTTGGGTTAGGGGGGCCGGGGTGGATGGATTTTTGGTAGAAGGGTTCATTTTATTTTAAGGGGAAATTATATTGTTAATATTTTTTTTACCGAGTGTTGTAATATAATTTTGTATTTTTTTTTATTATTGTTTTTTAATGTTTATATTTACAATTATTTTATTTATTATTATGATTATATTTATTATTATTTTTTTAATTTGTAATTATTTTTATTGTTGGTGTTTTTTTTTTTTTTTGTTTTGTTGTTGGTGGTGCGCATTACATTGTTGTTGGTGGTGCGCATATTTTTTTAATTTAAAAAAAATTTATTTAAGAGTGAACACGCGCGCGCGCGGGTTAAATGATGAAAACATAACAGGAATGATGATGTTTTTTATTATTTTTAATTAATTTTTTTTTTTGTGGTGGTGCAATGTAAAGAGAAAAATAAATGGAAATATTAACAAAAGAAACTAAAAAAAAAAATATTTTTTTAAAGGGACAGTCGCCCCCAAAATCGTACCGCACTGCTTTTTATATTTAGTTAATCGTTTTTATATTGATTTAAAAAAAAAAATTTCGTATAAGTGCTATAAGTGGAGAATATCAATATCAAAAAAAAAATTAATGGGCCATATTTATTGTCACTTTAAATGGTTAATAAGTGTGAATAATTATAGTTTTTAATATGAACTTTTACATTAAAAACGACCAAAATATTTAGATATATATTTTTTTTTAATTTTTAATTTCATTTCTTTACTTGAGTCTCTAAGTTCTTTACTTAAATCTAAATTTATTTAAATTGAACTGATTTGAATTACAGAAAAATATATCTTATATTACTATAACCTATTTTGGTACATGAGTTTCTTTTTCCAAAAGGTTTACGATTTATAAAAAAAAAAATAAAAAAACAAAAAAAAAATACCATAAATACGATTCAGGTGACTTTCCCCTAAAAACATATTTTTAATTTAACTTAAATTTATTTAACATAAGAAAAAAATTAAGATTTGTTCAATCTTTAATTTTTTTTTTCTTTTTTTACAATTATATTCCAGGACATATTGCACCGTGTTTATTATATAAACTTAAATCTAGTTTTTTTTTTTGTTTTTTTAGTATTGTATCTTTAGTTTTTATATTCGAACCCCAAAAAAAAAAAAAAAAAACTAATAAATAAAAAAAAATATAAAAACTGAAAAATAAATTTAAAACATTTTAGTGACTAATACAGAGAAATATTTTTAAAAAAAAAAATGTTTATTCAAATTTATTATAATATGTACTCAAGTAAAAAAAAGAAAAAACCGGAATACTAAAAAAGCAAAACCGGATATTATTAATTATTGTATTGAAAATCTAAAAACTGTATATTAATATATACTATAAATTTGATAAAATTTAAACTAATTTTATATTATTCAAATTAATTGTATAAATGATGATTTTGACGTGTATGCGGGCAGAGGGAGGAGTTCTAATGTAAATTTTACTTAGCAGAGGGTGTCAATTATTATTGTGTTCTTTTTTTTGTATATATATACATGTAATATATGTAGGTAAAAACTAGATATAAAATATTAAAAAAAAATTTATAAGATTTTATGTTGTGTATTTTCTTTAAATATATTTTTTTTTTTTTTTAAATGCACCCTGGGGTTTAATATTACTATTATCAAATAGCGAATCCTTTGCGTATCGATGCCAAAAAGGCCCTTTGTACACTACTATCGGCGAATCGAAATCCTTCAATTCTCAAGCATATCGACCCATTCTACTTGTTTCACGAAGGAGAGGAAACATGCCGGCTAAAATATACATTAAATCGGACAGGAAGTAGTTATTTTATATAATTTTTATATTGATGGGCAGGGCTAACAAAGCCGAAACCAAGCCTATATAAAGAATACTTTCATTTCACTAAAGCTTTCCCAAATTTATCATATTAATTTAATCATAAAATATAATTAAGCGATAATTTAATCAGAAATTATACAATTTTAGATTGAAGCCCATATTACATTTGTAATTGGATTATTTTGTGATAACTTGAGTAAATATGATTTTTCTTAGTTTATTTTTTTTTTTTGTATTTTATATTCCAGTATGAAACATAAGAGAATTAATAATTATATTTATTTACAAAATTAAAATTAAAAGAAAAAAAAAATATTAGTATTTTAATTCAAGAAAAATATGTTTTTTTAATGCCCAAAGGTGCATTTATATATATATATACAGTTATTTTTATGTGAACAACAAAAATATTTATAATTTTTTATGAAACTAAATAGGAGTTTTTTTTTATGTTTTTTTCGGTAAAAGCTTTTCATTTATAATTAAAAATATTTCATTAAAAAAAACAATCAAAATCAGTCAAAAAAAAAGAAAAAAAAAAGAAAAAAGAAAATTGCAATATACAAGAGAAAATCTTATGAAAAAAAAAACTAAATTGAAAACCATAAACTTTTCCAAAAAAAAAAAGAAAATAAATAAAATAAAATAAAACAACAAAAAAAAAATTAGAAAAGAGAAAAGCTAAAAAAAAAAACTCATTATAAAATTAAAAAAAAAATTCAGTGGATCTTTGAAAGCGCACAGAATCCTGCACAGTTTTGTTTTTCTATTTGCGATTCTGAATTTTACATAAAGGAAATTTCACATTTATATTTGTGTAAGTGAGGTTTTTATGTAAAAGAAAAAAAGGTTTGAAAGGAGTGTCGGTATAGCGGCATGAGCTATAAAATCTCTTACGCTGTTTCGGCGAAATTGGTGCTGTTTCGGCGATATACTAGGTTAAATAAAAAAAACCCCCGGGGCCGCTATAGCGACAAATAATAACAAAATCTGATTAGACCAGACTTTTTCATTTTTCATTTACAGGGAAAAATAGAGTAGAGTTGCTAGTAAATGACAATTAATATTTGTTTTTTTGGTGGAAAATTTGGTGGAAATTTTTTAGGGGGAAAATATTCTTTTCCCTATAATTTTATGGAAGAAAAAAATTTCTAGGATAGACATCCACAAATATTAAATACTCTACAAATGTGACAGTAGTATTTATTCGACAAATGGATTTGGAGAAGAGGGCGAGGATGGGGGTGTGAATTATATAAATATTTGCCTTAGGAAAATATGTTAAGATGCATCCCCGGAATATTATTGTGGATAATATATATGTAAGGGATGTTTTACAACAAAGAAAAAAAAAATTAAAAAAATTAAAGTGATCTAGTGTTTTGTGTAACATATTTCGAACACAGTGGGAGGATACCACACACACACACAAACACACACACCTCCGCCCCGCCCTATTGCTAATAATATATAACATGAACAAAACAAAACAAAAACAAGATATTTTTTGTGACAGATATTTGAATTTTTGGGCGGGGTTTTTGGTTTGTGGTGAAATTTTAATGGTTCTTTTTTTTTTAATAATTTCTATTTACAAAAACAAAATAAAGAAAAACTGTTAATTTTTTTAAATTTGAAAAATTAATATTAAAAAAAAAACAAAAAAAAATATTACACAAATCATCAATTTTTTTAACAAAAATTTTCTGACAAATTAACGAAAAAAAAAAAAACGAAAAAAAAGAGAAAAGAAAACAAGAAAAACACATTTTTTTTAAAAATATATTTTTTAAAATTATTGTGTGGTCTTTATTTGTGGTGTGCCTACCTTGAATAATTGAACTCCTATTACAGCAAACATGAATTGTAGAAGACATGTTACAAGAACAATATTTCCGATTGTTTTTACGGCGACAATTACGCACTGCACTACATGCTGCGTTTTCGTATAAATTAATTTATGTTTTTTTTTTTTTTATTGTTTTGTGGTTTTTATTAAATTTTGTTTTGTTTTTTTTTGGTGGTTTTTTTTTTTGTGTTTTGGTTTATGAAATTATAAAACGAGAGAACAAAAAATAAAAAAAAAAAAAAATAAAACAAAAAATAAAAAGAAATAAAAAAAAAATAATAATTAAAAAAAAAAAGAAAAAAAATTATTATTAATTATTTTTTTTTAGTTTTCTTTTTTAAATATTTATTAAAAGTGTTATTGCCTTAATAGAAAAAAAACATCCCCTTGGAAATCCTTTTTTTTTTATATTTACTTTAAAAAATTTCCTTAATTTAAATATTTTAAATAATTTTTCACGAAATCACGAATTTTTTTATTTAATTTTTATTTTAATAATATTTTTTATTGGGTAAATTTCCTCCTAAAAATTTATTATAAAGTTAAATAATTTTATGTACCAAAATTAAGTATGTTTTTTTTTCTCAATTAAATATAAAAATAAAATAGAAATATTTTTATAAATAAACCAAAAATAAAATAATTTATGAAGTTAATTGCCCTCCCCTCTTCTTACATTAAAGTTGTTTTTTTTTTAACTTTAAATAAATTTAATATTTTAAATTTTCCCCATTTGTTTTTTTTTACTTTTCTAATTTTTCTTCCAATAATTTTAATTTTTAAAAAAATTATAATATTTTATAATTTTAATTATTTATCAACAAAAAATAAAAAATATTCTTACTTTTAATCCTTTTGCACGATTAATTGCTCTTAATGGCCTAAGTACACGAAAAACTCGAAGAATTTTCACAACAGAAATTGCACTTTCACTGTAAAAAAAAAAAAAAAAACAAGAATATAAATAAAAAATAAAAAAAAAAATATAATTAAAGAAATAATTTACCCAGAAAGTGATGCTAGTGATACACAAACAACTAATAAATCTAATAAATTGAAAGCTGAACGACAAAATGCACCTTTATGTAAAACAAATCCGTATGATATTAATTTTAAACATAATTCTGTTGTAAATACAGCCGTGAAAAAGTAATCAAAATAATTTAGAATCTGAAAAAAAAAAACATAAATTAGTAAAAAAGATTTTACGAAAAATAAAAAAATTTTATGGAATTTCAACAACGACGAGAATTATATGATTAAAATTAACCGCATCCTGATTATATTTGTAAAACCTGATTACTGCAGAAAATATTGAATTAGTCTAGAAAAAAATGTTTCTTAGTGACAATCGACAAACACAAAATACTCGTAGGAGAAATACCAGTACAAAAAGATTTTCTTCGGAATTGTCAAAATTGCAATATGAATTCGGAAAGTTTTTTTTGAAACGGTATTCAAAAAGAGTAACGTATAAATTTTTGTAAAGTGTTTTTTTTAGAACGTTGGAAATACGAGTCAATTGTAACTGATGGAGATGATACATTATAAATTAACCCTGGAAAAAAAATTTATTTTGTGCTCCTACTCGTGGTGTCGACCAAGAGTAGGAGCACATTTCTTCCACAATTCTGACGGAATTGTGGAAGAAATGAAGAAATAAAGAAAAAATGACATGAAAATTAGCTCCATGTTGCAGTATCAATGAACCGGTTCCTACAATTGCCAAGACTGGTGTCCATCAATATAATTATAATATAATATCATATAATTTGTCTTTAATTTCCACTCTTAGAATATGTTAAACCAGATATCACTAGACCAATCTATATCTGACTGGATTAAGGAAGTATACCGCGTTACACCAGGTTTATGTGTGTACAAAGAATATTGTAAACGTCTAAGAATATGCAAATTTTATAAACACCTAAGAATATGTTATTTTTTCTGTTTGTTAATATATCTTTTGTTTTTCAAAATTAAAAACATACCACATTTAGTCGAGATGTTGCTTTAAGTGGATCTTCAGCTGCCAACATAGCTGATGAAAACATAATACAAGCAAGTATTATATTACCAAAGAAGCTATGATTACATAACCAATGACAGAATACGCGAAATCTTCAAACATAATGTTTCGATTTATTTTGTTGTTTCCATCAATAAAAATTTAGTTTGGTTTGTTTTTTTTTTTGGCATAAAAAAAAAAATACATAAAGAAAATAAAAAATAAAGATTAATTTTTTTTATAAATATTTTTTTTTTCTTTATTAAATTTTAATGAAAATATTTTTTTTTTTGTAAAATTTTACAACGAAACAAAAAATTTATTAAAAAAAAAACAAATTACTTAAAAAAAAATGTAAAAAATTAAAAAAAGAAATGAGAAGCTATTCTAAAGCAAGCTAAATATGTAATTAACACAGTTTGTATTGCAGAACTATTTAAGGTTCACGAATAAAATTTTAAAAAACACTAATTTAATAAATTATTAATCACTACTCTCTCCCTCTCTCTCTCTCTCCCTCTCTCTCTCTCTCTCTCTCTCTCTCTCTCTCTCTCTCTCTCTCTCTCTCTCTCCGATTTTTTTTTATTGTAATCCAGTTCAAAAAACACTAATTTAATTAATTTTGGAAACAATATCAGAGCACATGCAGAGACATTTAAAAAAAAAAAAAACAGTATACATAAATAATATTCTTAAAAATAATTTGACAGATGTCAAATTTATATTGTGAATAATAATTGTATTGTTCACAATATATACAACAAAATTAAGCTAATTAAGTTAAGTATCATGTGTAATCTGTTTTGGCTGTTAACAAAAAAAAAAAATACTAAATCTGGAAGATTTATGTTTTATGTTACAAAATAACAACAACAAAAAAAACACTTTGGCGGCCATTTTGATGCGATAGCTACTTTAGAGATTACCAAATGACAATAATTTTCACATCAATTTACTGCAATTAGACCGCGAAAGTGTTAAATGTATTTATGTTTTTTTTTTTTTTTTGTAGATTTGTAATAATCAATGTATATTTTTTACAAATTTATGTTTTTTTTTTTGTGGTTTGTTTATGTATATTTTTTTTTTATATATTTTATGTTTTTTTTTTGTTCGTGACACTGGGAATGTTAATTTGTGTGAGACTTTTGTTAATCCATGTTAGCGTCAGAATCATATTTTTTTAAACTAAATTTTTTTTTATGTGTTTTTATGATTTAAGCATAATTAAAAATGTGTAAAAGGATAATAATGTTTTTTTTTTTGGAAATATTAAATTAAATAAATTAATTACAACACCTTTTTTTTTTACTAACACTCTAAAACATTAATAATTGTTTTAATGTTTTTTTAATAGCATTAAATATTTTTTAATTTATGTGTTTTTTTTTGGTTTTTATTATTCATTATTATTATTTTTTTGGAATTTTTTTTTTGATGGATGTTGAAAGGAAAATTTACTAAACTAAAAAAAAAGAAGAAAAACAAATTAAAAGAATATTGAAAAAAAAATTCTATTTTAGCAGTTTTTTGGTGGACGAAAAATGCTTTAAAATAAAATTAAAAAACCAACAAGGATAAAAAAAGATCATAATAAAAAATGGAATAAATAATAATAATAAAAAAAAAAGAAAATCGTGGAAGGATTATTTTTTTTATTCTTAATTTGAATCTTGTTTTTTTTTTAGTGTTTTTGTAAACAAAAAATAAATAAAAATAATTTGATGAAAATTAAACTAAAAAAAAAAAAGAGAAAAATAAGAATTAAAAACTTAAGATTTTTTTTAATAGCCGTACGCTCATCTCATCTCGCTTTTAAAATTCTTCAAAACCAAAAAAAAAAAACTAGATTTAATTAAAAGTAGTTTTAAAATTTAGACAATGAGTCCTGTTAAGAAATTTTCGTATGCACATCCAAAAAAGTTATACAGAGAATAAAATTAAAATTATGAAAATTCGAATTAAAGATTCTAATTTTAACTGGCCAGCCGCCTTTCAACTCTATCGAGATATTGGAGCTAGGACTGTGATCTGACCAAATATGAGTATTAAATTGAAGCCATGTATATATCTGAAACTTTATATCTGAAACTGTAAAATATCTCTTACTTGTGTAGAGAAATCCTAGGCCTTTGAACAATGTTCCAGGGATACTGTACACAATTTCAAATACTATCGACGTTTGAGCAATTAAAATCCCAAAAATGATGAGCATACAGAATTTGACTAACAGGGCTTTTAAAATTTTTCAAAATTCTGTTTAAAACAGCATAATGAGCATACAGCCATTAATTTTTTTTTTCTTTGTATGTTTTTTTTTGAACCTGTTTGTTTGTGAAAAGATGAAAAAAGCTGAGCCCTCGGGTATTGGTAAAATTTTTGTTGGAGCATCATTTAATTCAGACATACGGCGTGGACGTGCTGACACCTTCTTACCAGCTTTTATTTATTTATTTATTTTTTAAATTTTTATCAATTTTGTTTGTTTTTTTTTTTCAAAAAATTTAAATAAACCAAAAAAAAAAAAAATATTAAATTTAAATTAAAAGTTTTTATATTTTTTTTTTTAGAAAAATAAGAAAAAAATTTAAAAAATTCATTTAATGTTTTATGCTTTAAATATTATTTTTATTTTATTTACTTTTATTTTATTTGTTTTTTTATTTATGTTTTTTTGTTGGTTTTTTTTTTTTTTAAAAAAAAACTAAAAATTAGTTTGTTTGTTTTTTTAATTATGTTTCTATGTAATTTTTTTTTTTAATTATTATAAATTTTAACATTTTTTTTTTACTGTTTATATTTCATTTATTGGGAGTTTTTTTTTAAGCAATTGCCACTCAGACATAAAAATATGGTTTTTTTTATGGATCAATATATATTTTTGGGGTACCCATAATTACACTCAATTATTTTCAAAATTTATTTAGAAATCTGATAACTGCGGTGAGTTAAAATTATTATTTTTTTTTTTGTTTTTGTTTTTTAAATTATTTAATATTTTATGTTTTTATTTTTAAATTATTCAAGTTATATTTTATGTTTTTTTTTTTATGTTTAATAATAATACTTTAACATTTTGTTAAAATGTACAATAAATTTAATTTAAAAATGTTAATTTGCATGACAATTTTTTTAATAAAATATACAAGATTTTTACTTGGATTTTGGCCAAAATTCTTAAAATATCTTTAAAAAAAAAATCTAATTAATAAAATTAATGGTTTCGTAAAAAAAGAAGACAATCCGAGAATCAGGAAAGAAATCTTAAAAAATAAATTAAAATATTTTCAATAAAATTTCAAAAACATTAAATACAAAAATTGTGATACTAAAGTTTTTAAATTTTTTTTATGAAAATAGTGAGAGATTACGAAATTGAAAGGAAAATGTATTCGACGAATTACACAAAGACTATAATTATAAAACTAAAATTATTTTATGTAACTAATTTTAAAAAATAACAAACTACTAATAAATTCTATTAGATTCTATTTTAAAATTTAAAATAATGCTAACTAATCTAAATAATTAAATAATTAAATAACTTGTAAACTAAAACAAACCAAATTTAATATCAATTTTTTTATTAACGAAAAAATGACCTCTGGTGTCATGCTTTTGTTTTTTTCATTTCAAAAACACTGACAGGAAGCGATTTTTTCTGTATGAAAAATGATATCTCTTTGAAATTGTGAACTAAAATTTTGGTATGGGGTCGTCAGAATATTTGGTTTCTCAAAAAAAAAAAAATATATAATTAAAAAATATAAATTATTTTTATTATTTTAATAAAAAAAAACCAAAAGATAAAAATTTTAGAAAAATATTAGCAATGAAAAATTATTATAAAAAAAATTTTGTGGCATTTTCTTTTTTTTGTTAATTATAATTGGAAACTAATTATTTTGATAATAACATTTATTTTTCTTAATTAATTTTAATTAAGAGAAATATAAGGGCAATTCTCTCCTAACCCTTTCAAAACTAACCCTTTCATTTTTTTTTGTTTTGCTGTACTGTTTTAAAATTCGATTAATTAGTAATTTATGTCTAATTATCTAATTTGAAACGTGATATTATCTTACAAATTTTCCAACAGCAAGAAAAAAAAAACTTTGCCCTTTAATAATTCTAGTTTACTTCTATAGTCCATCTATAGATTGAAGAAGGTCTTAAAGTAATTTCCAAATTTAACATTAGATATATATGTACGAATCTTGTAGTACCTAATATTTTTTTATATTTTCTATAAAAAAAAGGAAAATTTACAAAATATCCTTTAATATCTTTAAATATCACGAAGTTAGCTTGAATTTATCCTAATTAATGGAAATGGTCCATTAAACTTTATTACAGAACTAAAAATAAATAATAAGTTTTGAAAAGGTTAAATATGCCCTAAATATGCCACAAAAAAAAAAAAAAAACAAAAAAATCTCCTTAAAATTAAAAAAATACAAATGACATTTTTCAAAATTAGCAGCTTAATTATACAATTTTTAGAAAAAAAAAAAATTAAATTAAAACATAAAAAAACCAATTAATTAATTTGCTATTAATTTTCCTTTTTTTGATTTTTTTTGTTTTTTTTTTTAATTTTTTTACCTGTTTGTGTGCGAAAATATGAATAACGCACTGCCTCGTGGTATTGGTTTTTTAGTCTTCTTAATTCGGATTTCGGATAAACGTCGGGGACGTGCTGTTATATGTTCTTGTATCTCTTCTAATTTATTAATTTATGTATAATGTTTTGTTGTTGTTGTTGTTGTTGTTTTATATATATATATATATATATATATATATATATATTTTAAATATGTTTATTTTAATTGGGTATTTTTATCATTTATAAAATTTATTAATATTTGGTTTTTTTTTTTTTTAAATTATTTTATTTAGAAGGATTTAATTAAATTATTATTATATTTTTTTTTTTTTGTGTTCCACGTCACGAAACAAATTTGACATCAATAAAAAAAACAACTAGAAATAGAAATGGCTTAAGTGTATACCAGTCTCATATGTTAGAATTAATTTTACAGCATATTTGACATTTTATTGTAACAGTTTTCATCATCATTAAAATTTCTATTATTATTTTTTGTGTAAATGTTTACTATTAGACCGACAGTGGCTTAAGTGAGATAGTTTGCTAAGCTGTTGGTGCATTAGGTACTGGGTTAAATTCCCGACCGAAATATCGATATTGGTCTAAATTTACTCAGCTTTAAATGAGTACCAGTAATAAAATTATAATAAAAATGTAATTTGAGACTGGGGAAAAAAAATGCTGATGCGTCGAGACAATTTGCTAACACCAAATGTTTATATACATTTTTTTATATTTTAATATTCATTGACAAGAAATTTATTTTATGATTGCTCCTTTTATATTTTTGCCCACTGTTTGGATAAATTTTTTTTTACATATTTAGACAGACGTTACAAGACAGACTGACAGACTGAAATCTAACCATTTTTTTTTTATTGATGTCAATAAGTTTTTTTTTTCTTTTTTTAAAATATTTTATTATGTTTTATTTAAATAAAAAAAAAATATTTTTAATTTTTCCCAAAAAAATCATAAACAAAATTAAAATTAAATTTTTTTTATGAATTTTTGATTTAAAAAGTTTTAACCCCCAAAAAATTACATATAACTCACCATCTTGATCTTCATCTTCATAGCCATCTTGTTCTTCATCCTCAAATCTTATTTTAGTTTCTGATGCTGTTTCTTCATCCCTGTTCCCCGGAAAATATAAAGAAAACCAAAAATTAATTATTATTAAAATTAATTTTGAAAAAAACACTTAAAAAAAACGTATTAATATAATTACTAACATATTGTCTTCACCATCAATTCTCATACCATCTTCATCAAGAATTTCTTGATCACTGTCCATTATTGGTGTTGGACTTTGTGGTTTAGTTTCTTCTTCCTTTTTTTTTGTTTTTTTTTTTTTTGGTTATAAAATAATTTTTTAAAAAATTAGAATTTTTTTTTTATAAAACTTAAAAACTTAAAAAATATAAAATACAAAAAAAAACGATATTCTTTTTTTTAAAAAAAAGTTCGAGTGAGTACTATTTTCTAGTGAGTGCTAATTTTCGACTGAGTGCTTTTTTTTTTACTCTTATATCATTTTTACTTGATTTTGTGTGTAAAAAATAATAAATTCTGATCCATCTAAGTCGAAAAACATAAACGTGACGTGTAAGCCAAAATATAGCACAAAGTGAACAATTTTATTCTTTTAATGAAATTTCCGTGATTAAAAAATTTACACCATTTATATTTTTAAATTAATTTTATAATTAAAATAAATTTTTTATTTAGACATTTAAGAAAAAATTGTGTAAATTTTAAAATTTTTAATTTAAATAAAAATATTAATAATGCTCTCTAAAACCAAAAAAACAAAAAGATATTAACAAATTTTTTTTTTTTTAGAGAGCATTATTAAGAGATTATGCATATATATGTTTAATATATTTTTATGTATTATATATGTATGTTTTGTGTATTTATGTTTTTACCTCTGCTTCCTTTTCAACCGTCGTTAACGAATCAGCATCAGCTAAATTATCAACAGCGATAGCCAAGAAAACATTTAACAGTATATAATTACCACAAATAAATAATATGATAAAATAAACACAGGCTAATATACCAGTTGATGATACACCACCATGTGCTCTAATACCATCATACATAACAACATTCCAATCTTCACCAGTTAATATCTTTTATAATAGAATTATATGTTAGTTATATGGCAAAAGTATATGTCAGTTATTTGGCAAAAAAAGAAAAAAAAAAAGTATATAACTTCATTTTTGGACAAATTCCAAAAAGACAATAAAAATAAGGCAGTTATGTAAGTTTTGCCAAATGAATGACATATATATATATGTTTTTTTTTTTTTTTTTTTTTTATTACCTGAAATACTGTCAATAAACTTTGCCAAAAACTATCGAAATTTGATCGTGGCTTTTCTTCAGTATGTTTAAAATTAAATTTACCACCAAATACTTGCATACCTAATAAGGCAAAAATTACGATAAACAAGAATAAAAGTAATAATAATGAAGCAATTGATTGTATTGAATTCAATAATGATGCAACTAAATTAGATAACGATTGCCAATATCTGTAAATATACATTAAAATATGTATAAAAAAAAAGAAACAAAAAATTAAACTTTCATAATCAAATAAATTAAAATAATTATAATTGAAATAGTGAAATAATGCCATACATTAAGGAAATAACACCACACAATTAATATTATTATGAAATTTTAAATCTTATTCCTATGATATGAAATAATGTTTGAAGGGAAATAGTGATCTGTTGGAGCGCCCTAACCATTATGGTTGCTCATAGAAAATAGCCATCATTATGGCTTTGTTTCCTATAGTATTATTTCACTATCTCTGTATTTATATATATATATATATATATATACATACAATCAAATATATGTTTTATTAGTCCACATGATTTCATGGACTCAATTAAAAGAAAAATAGACTGTATATATATATATATATATATATTTGTAAAAAAAAAACCAAAATTAAATGAATTTAAAATAATTATAAATAATATTTTAATTTTAATTTAAATATAACTTACTTTGTTACTTTGAAGACTCTTAATAATCGTACACAACGTAAAACGGATACACCAAGTGGTTGCATTACATTACTTTTAGTAAGTACCATTTCTGTAATACTACCAATAACCACAAAACAATCAAAACGATTAAATAATGATACAAAATAACCTTGTACACCTAAACTGTACATTTTCAATAACATTTCTAATGTAAATAGAGCAACGAAAAACATATTTGTATAATCTGAAAAATAATTAAAAATTACACAAAAAAAAAATATAAAAAAATGAGAAAAATAAAAAAAATAATTAATTTAAATTTTTTTTCTTTGTTACCTTGAAAATCATCTAACCATGATGGTTGCTCAAAATGTTCTGTAGCTAATACACCAGTATTTAAAAATACTAAAACAATAATTAACCAATAAAATGCTTGTGATTTAACAGCTTTACGACATGATCGACGTAAACGTCGATTAATTCGATCAATATATTTTTTTTTTTTACGTAACCATGATTCTTGAATTTGTTCTAAACCATCAATATCACCCAATTGATCTTGTGAATCCATTTCATTTTGTTTATTTTGTTTACAATCATGTATAATATTACCATCTGATTCTGGTTCAATATCTTCAGCTTGTGTTATCCAATCTAAATAACCACGTAAGTCTTCTTCAATTTGTTGTTTTTCACGTAATTTTTGAAAATCACCACGATTTTTTGCTTTTGTACGTTCTTTTGAAAATTCACCAGATAATACACCAAGAATTAAATTCATAACAAAAAATGCACCTAATATAACCATTGATATAAAATATATCCATTGCCATGAACCGCCCATAGCATCTTGTATCTTTTGAATAATTAAACAAAAAAAAAAAAAAAACAATTTATTTTAAAAAGTTAAAATAATGATTGAACCATTAAATTTAATTATTAAAATAATGGTTCATTGGCTAACAACAATTATATCTTTAATAAAATTATTTAGCTTATTGCAATTGAAATTTCTTTACTATAAAAAAAAATTATTAAATTTAAATTGCAATATAAAAGTGTTAAATAAAATTCAACTACAAATAACTCTACACCCAAAGATCTATGACCTTCATGAGGGAAATGAACAAGGAAATAATTAATTTTTTTTTACTTACATCATATAAAACATCTGTCCATCCTTCAAGTGTTACACACTGAAACACTGTTAACATTGATAAACCAAAATTATCAAAATTTGTTATACCCCAGTTGGGACCATCCCATGATTTACGACATGCATAACCAGAATCACATACTGAAGCACCATTATTACCATTACCACATGGTGATGGATCTTCAACTAGTTCACCTATAATAATAATTATAATATTTATGTATTTAATTTTTATGTTATTCGTGGAATTTATTAGAGATTAAAATAATTAGCACACAAACCTGTAACATTATGATAACATGCCGAATGCATTTCACCCGAAAATAATTCTAAACCTATGATTGCATAAATAATTATAACAAATAATACAAGTAGGGCTATATGAAATAAAGGCACCATGGCTCGAAGAATTGAATTAAGTACAACTTGTAGACCTTAAAGAAATTTTTAAAAAAAATTATTATTAGTATTTTTTAATTTTTTATATTAAATCATTTACTTACTTGGTACCCCAGATACTAGCCTAAGTGGACGTAATACTCTAAATGCTCTTAAAGCTTTAACATCAAAACCTTCTTTCATGACATTTGATAATAATATACTTATCATACTATACATTATAAAAAAAAACATTAAATATAAGATATTAGAAAAAAATTTGAAATAAAAATTGTAAAAAATAAAATAAAAATTATTTATAAAAAAAATTTATCTTTACCCTATAACAACTATAAAAAAATCTAATAAATTCCAACCATTTCTTAGATATGCACCTTGATGCATCATAAATCCATATGCAATTATTTTCATAACACATTCAGCTGTAAAAATCACTAAAAAAACATATTCAACTTTTTCCTGAAAAAAAAAAAAAAAAATTAATTTGGGCCGTGGTCTTAATCAGTCAAAAAGTTAAAATTGAAAAAATTAAAACTTTCAAAAGCAATAATTTCAGCATTAAAAATGTTTCCTTTTTAATGATAATAATTTTACAATATCCTAGAATGCTAACAAGTTTATTCCGAAGATTTAAAAAATATTTTTCTCGAAGTATAATTGCCAAATAAAAAATGTCAAAAAAAACAAAGAAATTGTCATAAATATTGACAAATTTGAAATTTTGTTTATTAACTGAAGTTATGAGTTATTATTATTAGTACACTTATTCGAAAATTATTATTTAATTAATTCGAAAATTAAATACATTTAATTTAATTCGACTTTCGTAAAACAAAAAAAAAAATGTTGCCAAAAATACAATTATTTAATTTTTGGCAAATAAGTTTTTCAACAAATCAGAAATTGTTTCTCTGGAACTTTTGCATAAATATTATGTTAAAAAACACAGACGGACAGGAGTCGTGAACTGGGGGAGCTTAATGAAAATTCTGTATATAAAAAAAAACATTTTTTATTTCTTACCAAAATAGCATTTGTCATATTTGAATCACTAAAAGGATACGGTGTATATACTGCTAAGGCAACACAATTGGCAAATATAGTCAATAGAATTAAATATTCAAAAGGTCTAGAAAAAAAAATAAAGAAGAAAAATACAGAAATTAATTATTAAATTAATTTAATATTTAATATAATTTATTACTTACTTCCATTCAACAATGCTAATACAAAATTTACGTATTGGATTTTTTAATGTTAAAAAAAATAGTGCACTTTTTGGTCGTTCTGGTTGTGGTTTACCACCACGACGTACTGGACGTTTTTGTCCAGTACCAATATTACCAGATTTCTGTTGCTGACCAATTGTTGTACCATTTGTTGTTTCTGGTATATTTGCTTGACTAATTGAACTCATCATAGCGCCACCAAGGCCTTCACCTATATTTATAATTAAATCCAAAATAAAAAATTAGAAATATTATATTTAATTATGTGATTTTCCCTGTATTTTACTAATATTTTTTTTTTTTTGTTAAATGTAGATCGTGAAAAAGGATACAAATATATTCTTTCGGGAAAATCTTTATATATATATATATATATTTTGAGTTTTTTAATTATTTTTACCTTGTATATCCATAATATTATTATCTAAATCATCCCCAATATCACCACCACCACCACCCCCACTTGCATCAATTTCAGATCCTGCCATTACTGGTCCAGCTGTAGTACTCATAACAGCAGTTGTAGCACTAAGTGTTGTCTGCCATACACCTGATATTGAATTATTATTATTATTATTATTATTACGTCGTCGACGAAAAAATGATGAATTTTGTTGTTTTATATTTTTATTATTTTCACTGAAACCCTTTTTATTATTATTTATATGTTTTTTTAAATTACTATTATTAATTATATCAAAATTATATAATTTACTATTATTAATAAAATTTTGTTGATTCTGTTGATTTTCTTCTTGTTGTAATATTGATTGAAATGGGCTACAATTTTTATGAAATAATTTATCTGATGTATTTTTATTTAATTGGCCGGATAATTTTTTATTATTATTATGAAAATTTGTTAACTTTTTATTATTATTAATATTTATAATATTTTTTTTTTCTAATTTTTTATTTATATTTTCTTGTTCTTTATTTTCTTGAAATTCTTCTTCACATAAATTTTCTGATTCTGCTAAATTACTTAATTTTTCATTAATTTCTTCTTCATAAAAATCACCATTATTATCATCATAAATAATATTAAGATCAGTGTTAATATCAACGTTATAATTAATATTATTATCGTTGTTGATATTGTTATGAACGTCGTCGTCGTCGTGGTCGTTATTGTCGTCGTCGTCGTCGTCGTAATCTTCTTCGTTATTTACTTTAATAATATTATTATCATTTTTATATTCATTATAATTATTTTCTTCACTTATTATTTCATCATTTTCAATATCTCTATCTAATATTAAATGTTTTATAAATTTTCTTTTTAATATATTTTTATTTATTAATTTATTATTATTATTATTATTAATTCTACTAGGTCCAGCAATATTTTTATTTAATTTTTTATTATTATTAATATTTTCATTAATTGCTTCCTCTTCTTCTTCTTCTTCTTCTTCTTCTACTTTTTCTTTTTCTTGTTTTATAATTTTTGTTGTTATTGTTGTTATATTATTTTCTATTTTATTATTATCATTATTAATAATTATTTCATCATGATCATCATCATCATCATCATCATCATCATCGGCATCATTATAATCAATATTTTCATAATATTTATAATTAATTAATAAATTTTTTGATGATAATAATAATTTATTATTTTGATGTTGTTGATTATTTTCTTGTACTTCTTCTTCTTCTTTTAATTCTAATTTATCTAATTCTTTATTATTTATTATAGATAGATTTTCTTGTTGTTGTTGCTGTTGTTGTTGATTTTTTCTAAAACTACATTTAGTCTTTGAAAATTCCTGTTGTTTTTCCTGTTGTGTTTTATTATTAATAAATTTTTTTTTAATTATTTTAAAATTTTTTTTATTATTATTATTTAAATGGACGTTTTTAATTATATTTTCATTATTATTATTTAAAATAGTTTTATTATTATTATTATAAATTTGGCTTGTTTCAATATTAAATTTTTTACAAATATTACTATTATTACTACTACTACTACTACTACTGTTACTACTATTATTATAATCTAAATTAATTTGATTATTAATACAATTATCAAATGAACTAATATTATCATTAATATAAAATTTAGTTTTTTTATTATTATTAATTAATTTACTATTATTATTTTTATTAAAATTTAATTGATTATTAGGATTTTTTTTAATAATATTATCTATTATTGTTGTAGTTGTTGATGTTGTTGATTGTTGTTGTTGATGATTATTTTCAAATGGTAATGATGAATCAACAACAAAATTATCTGATGATGCTATTGGACAAATTCCAGTTTCTTGTTGTTGTTGTTGTTGTTGTTGCTGTTGTTGTTGATAACTGTAATAATAATTTTTACTAATATTATATTTATTATCTTCGTTTATTGTTGCTGATGATGCTGCTGTTGTTGTTGTTGTTGTTGTTGTTGTTGTTGTTGTTGGTATTGTATCTGTTTGTAATAATATTGTTGATATTGATGGTGATGTAATTTTTGTTGATTGTTTATTTGTACTTTTATTATTATCGTTGTTCTCTTGATATAAATTATAATTTTTTTTTAAATTACTATTATTGGCACTGGATTTTTTTGTAGCTGTATCTGCTGTTGTTGATGTTGTGGATGTAGTTGTAGTTGTAGTTGTTGTTGTTGTTGTTTCAATTTCAGATAATAATGATGTTGTTGTTGCTGTTGTTATTGTTGATACTGATGTTGATAGTGTAGTTGTTGTTGATAATGATGATAATGAAGGTGATAAAATATCTGGCACTGATGTTGTTGCTGTTGTTGTTGTTGTACTATTTCTACTATTATTAAAATTAATTGGCTCAAGTTTTTTATTATTATTATTCTTATTATTATTATTATTATTATTATTATTATTATTTGTTGTATTGTTGCTGTTGTTAGTAAATTCCACAGCCAATGATTTTTTCTGAGCACTATTCTGCTGGAGCTCATACTGGTCCCCTAAATTAATAATAATATATATAGGAATATAATTTAAAATTTAATTATTTATATAAAAAAAAATTATAGATATTAATAGTAAATATAAGCTATTTTCATAAAATTTCTTCAAAATACAGATTTATATATTTAGTCATATTATTTTAAAATATATTATGAGTAAAATGTATAATAATTTAAATATATAAAACTAATTTCTTATACTTTTCATATAGAGCATAGAATTATTTTATATCAGAGCAATTAACATAGACCTACCAAGAATATATGGAAAAAACTAATATAAAAGTAAATCTATTAAACAAATAGCCTGCTTTCCCAACTGTTGCGTTAATATTTGAAGAGTTATGATTTAATATGTGATTTGATATTTTCAGGACAAAGTTAGAAAAAAAAAACATTTATGACTGACATCGATATTTTGAATGTGATTGGAACCCAAAGCCATTGCCATGGCATCCAACAAAAGAATGAATTGTGCGATAAATAAATTTACCTTCCCTCCAGAAAGCATATATCATAATATTTAAGCTTAAAATAAATCTAAATTATATTTAATATTAATTTATAAATATTTCTATTTATTAATATAAACACGAATATGAATTAGATTAATCAAAAATCGACACAAATTAAATTAAGTGGTAAAACATTTTTCATAATTTATAATTCATTTATTTTTATGTATTAATATTATTTTAGTGTTTACATTTAAAATAGAAAATTATGGATTAATTTATTATAATTTTATTTATTATTAATGACTGTGTAACATACTATTAAGTGTTGATTATATTATAGTCTTATAAGTCTTAAATACAGAATGTTTCAAATAAGTCCGTGTTTGAAATAATTTTATATTCACTAATAAGTCTACTCTTGTCGGTACAATAATTCGAAGAAAGATAAAAAATGATGAGAAATAATTGAAACCAATTGTTAAGCATATCTAGTAATAGTATTTATTATACATACTTATTTTTATAGATGTCCCTTCACCACATGTCTTGGAAGAGTGATTGCTTTTACCTAAAATCTAGATTCTATATTGACACATTTAAATTCTTGTGTTAGCAGTTTACGGATCCGTCTGTTTGTCCGCGTGTACACTTTTTTGTAATAATTCGAGTTTTACAAAAACTTGTTTTTTTCTTTTTTTTTAAGGACAAATTATATTTTAAGGATAATAAGTATTCTCTAAAACTTGATAATTGACGAAACCACGTTTTAGACAGTTTATGCCAATAATGGCGCTATTAAATCAACATATATCTATAACAGTAATTCAACAAATGGTATATTTGGTGTTCGTGACTTATAGTTAGTGATTTCGTTAGAAAGATAATAAAGAATAAAAGTAAATTCAATGTAAAATTAAATTTTGAATTTTGGGAGCATAAATTATGTTTCAAAAGATCATGAAATGTTTAAATTGACATATGTATATTAAATTTGTACAAAATTTTGTACAACATATATTTTGCTGCGCGACAATTATTAACGATATACGTACAACTTGCCATATGGACCAAAAAAAAAAAAAAACGTTGGTGTATAAATTCAATTATTTTTTTTAAGCGTTTTATAATTTTTCTCATTTAATATTTTTAAGCATATTTAATATTTTTTGTCCAACTTACCATTATCACTTAAAAATATTTGATCCATTTGGTGTGTAGTAGTACATTTATATTTTTTTTTTCGAAATTAGTATATAAATATATTTTAAATTTTATTTTTTTTTCTAATTATTATTTATTTTTCAACTAATATTAACGTATTTTTTTTTTTACTAATTATTTTTATTAAATTTTATTAAAGTCATTTTTTGTTTCAAATTTGAATTTTTTATACGATATAACCAACAATTCCTTAAAACAAAAAAACTGATATTATGAAATGATAAAATTACAATTGATTTTCACTTCATTTTACAAGATAATACAAGTACACAAAAATAAGAATATATATATATATATATATATATAATTTCTTTTCCAAAAAAAAAAAAAAACAAAATTAATTTAAACAAAAACCAAAAATTTTGAAATTTTTCTTTAAAATTTTAAAAACCAAAAAAAAAAAATTATTTTCATTATTTTCCACCACGTTAACAACATCACAAAAAAAAATACTATACAATTTTCTATATAATTTTCCACGTCACTTCTTTAATACTTGTTTTTTTTTTTTTTGGTGGGTGGTAATGCTAGGAGTGAATTTTTTTTTGGTTGAGTGTTTTGGTTTTATGCTTTAGATTATAAAATAGAATTAAAAAAAAAACAATAAAAATTATATACACTTATCATCCACCCCCCCCCCCCCCCCTAAAAACTTCACCCACCCCTAAATAATACTAATAAACAATCAAACTGAAGAAGATCATCCCCTAGCTTTATTTATATTCAATATTTATTTTTAATATTTTTTATTTCGAAATACAGATGTGTTTGAGTGTGTGTGTATGGATTTGTTTGTATAAATATATATCATAAAAAAAAATCCCTCTTATCCTTTTTTTTAAGGTTATAAAAAAAAATATGTAATACACTCTAAAAAAAAAATATTAGGGTAATTTTTTTTTTTGTATATGGAGTCATTATTGTTGTTTTTTTGTTAAGTTAGATTAGTTAGATTTCCAATTTTCTATATAACGATTTCCTAAAAAATTAGAATTAATTCAATTAATCGTTTTTGTGTTCGAAATCTGAAAAAAGGATGTTTCCATTACCGGAAAATATCAAAACATAAAATAATATCAACTATAAATTAAATGAAAATTTACACAAGACATCTTGAATTAACTCAATTATCACTTATGTTCACAGTTCTGAAAAAGAATGTTACTTATAATATATTCTTACACAGTTCCATACCATCTAATTCGAATCGAAATTTATCAAAATATTAAAAGTAATAAGATTTTACCAAAAGTTTCGGTAAAAGAATCAGTCAAGCCAAGAATAAATGTCAACTATACCTTGCACAGCTATTTCAGTGACATTTTCCATTAATTTCCTTTAGGATAAAAAGAAAGGAATGGAGAAAAATGGGCATATTTTTGATATTAGCAAAGATGATTATGTTCTGAGTTGTATCATTCTCAATAATAGCAGAGCCCTTTTAAAATTAGAAAGAGAATCAGGCTAATGTTCACCATTATTATATAAAATATTAGAAATGTATAAATTTTTTTTGTTGTTGATTTAAGTGATAAGTTTTTTTCCATCAATAATTTTCCCCCCCCAAGAAGTTAAAGATTTTTTTTTTATTTTTAGAGTGTAATTCAGAAATTTTCATTAATATTTTTATTATGTTATACAACATAAAAGTGTTATCCATTATAATAATAATAATAAAAAAAAAACTCTTGATTTGATTTTCATGATTTTATTTTTCTAAACAGAATCAAGTGATAAATAAAAGCATCTTATAAATGATTATGCTTGTGTAACATAATTGAGATAAATAAATAATAAATGAAATTTTCCAATCAATATTTTTTTTTACACACAATAGAAAATAGAAAATTTTTAAAGTAAAAAACAAAAAACAAAAAAAAAAGGGTCGGAAAATAATATATGAGTGTGTGTGGTAGAGGGCGGCAATGGTCTAATAATTATGCGGTTCACTTGATTCATTCAAAACTTGAGTAGTCAGAAATTAAAAAAAGTTAATTATATTTTGCACCGTTTCTTTTTCTTGCTACACAAAGATCAACCAAAGTCAATCCCGGTGTTTTATCCAACATGCATTGTCTCGTCAGGATTACCCCCATCGTAAACCTGTTTCGTCAAATATCTATCATAAGTTTTTTTTTTCTTGTAGTATTAAATTATAGATTGAGTCTAGTGTTGTCTACAATGTCTAAGTTGTCTAAATTCAAATACAGGTTTTTTTAGATTATAATTTCAAATTTACAGAGTTTTATAATTTCAAATTTACAGAGGGCTATAATTGTGACAATATCAGACCTATTTTTGACAAATGTAAAATTTATTTGTAAACAAAATGTCAATATTTTGTTTTTGACAATTAAAAATGTAATTTAACAATTTTTTGTTTAGGAAATATGCTACAAGAATATCCACATCCACGTCCAAATAGACGAGGATATAAAAATTTAGAAGAATCCTTGAAGTATGTCTTTTTTACAATTATCCTACAGTATTTGTAGGATATTGAAGAAAATTCATGACATAATATTAGTGAAACAGTTATAAATATTATACCGGTAAAACAAATTAACTTGGTTAAGGAAAAAAAATGTGTGGATTGATGCACTATAAAGGAATAAAAGAAATCATGGTCACCGATAGGAGAGCACAACGGACCCAATATGTCTTTTGCACATGACTGACTATAATATTCTCCATCACAGAAAAAAAAATATATGAAAGAAAGGACGAAGAAACACTTAAAATATTTTACATATAAAAAAAATAATGCTAAACTTTATTCACCAGATTTATGTTTTCAAATATAATTTTCAAAAGAAAAATGAAAATTAGTTTTTTTTTTTTTATGTTGTTGATCTCAAAACACAAAACTAGGACGAATATAATAATAATAATAAAAAAAATTCAAATGAAAGTTTATGTTTTAATAAATATTTATATATATCGGTCGGTTTGTTAAAAATAAAAAAAAAATTATCATTAAAAGGATGAATTAAATTACGTCTCTAGAGGAGGAAAATATAAATTTTAATAATAATACAATTTCGGCTGTGGTACAGTTGGTTCTCAGTTCAGTTTACTCAGCTTTAAGTGGAGTACCAGTATAATAAATCTACAATAAAATGTCATTTAAGACTGAAAAAAAATGCGAATGGACGAGACCAACTGTTAATGACGATATTCTACGCAACAAAATTTTTAGATATGGATTTACTGAAATATAGTCGGCATTTTGCCAAAATTTAAATTTACCAATAAAACTGTTTTGCCAAACTGATACATAGTTGAAATCAGCTTTAAAAAATATGGCTTTACCACAACCAGAACCATTATTAATACTGATTTAAAAAATATTAGGACGAATGAAAATGTTACGACTTTTCAGGGTACAAGACATATTATGTTAAGGAATATGCTGCATTGTTTTTATAGACATTTCAATGAAGTTCATGCTTTAGAGGTTGTGACAAGTCAATCCGGACACAAAAGTTTTAAACATACAGAATTTCACTTTCGGACAATGTGATTTTCCGTTCGTTAACTGTGTATATGGATGGATCGACATGCTTGACAAATAAACAGTCGTCAAATGGGGAGGAGGTTCAAAGGATTTTTAAAAAAAAAAAAACAAAGAAAATGTATATAACATGTAAATAAGATGTTTTTTGGCAAATATTTCCACAAAATTAATATTTAATTGCAAATAGCGCGCAATAAATAATAAGGTCTTTTGTCAATTAATTTACTTTTAAGGATAATCTATCTCTGTCATAAAAATTACTTATTATAAATGAATTTCCAAACATTTTTGGCAAATATAAAATGTGATAAAAGGATTTTCTTTTAAATTACATAATTTATATCGAAATTTATCAAAAAAAAAACTATTTTTCAAAGTCAAATTTGTTGAATTATTTTCGTTTACAACAACATAATATCGAATCAAATTTTATTTTATGTTGTTAAAAACATATTCATTTCTATAATAATTAATATCAATATATATATATATACATATATATTATATATGTATTATATATAGCAATATTTTATTTAATATCTTCCGCTCCCAAAAATTGATTTTTTTTTGGAAAATAATTAAACGTATAATAAAAATAATAGGTGACACAAAAGACTGGCAAGGGAATCTCAGTAGAAAATTTTTAGAACAAAATAAAGGACAAAAGAGGAAAATAATGGAAAAAAATGTGTTTTATTACAATACAACTCCACCTCCTCTCCTACTCCTCCTTCTTCTCCTCCTACTTATTCAAAAAAAAAAAACACCCTCGAACCAAATAAGAAGGATTAATTTTAATATTTATGACACCATTTTCCATATTTTTTTCTTCACACTTAGTGGAAAATTCACTTACAAAATAATTATTAAATTTTTAATATTAATTTTTGAAAAAAATATGTTTTATGTGTGTGTGTGTGTGTGTGTGTGTATGTTATAAGGATCTATAACTAAATAATAAATATTTTTTGAAAAGTATAATAAAAATTTTCAATATTAACTAAATTAGAAAAACGATGACGCGACAAATTCAATCTTTTGTTTTAATCATTGAATTTATTTCAAAATTAATTATTTTTTTCCAAATTTTAATTAAAATTAGTCAAAACAAATTAGTAAAAAAAAAAAAATTAAATTAAATTTTCACAATATTAACAAATTATCATTTTTAAATAAGAAAAATATTCACTTATGTGCACCTTTTTTTGTTTTTTTTTTTGGTTCTTTTTTTAACAACACTAAATTTTTTTATTATTCATTTTAAAAAATAATTTAATTAAATGTTGACATGAAAAATTGAATATTTTATTAATATAATTAAAGTTCTGTCAAAAACCAAAAGAAAAAAAACACAACAAGAAAATTAACTTCTTTTCGGAAATTAAAGGATATTTTTTTTATGCTGCTTTTCCTTTTTTTTTTGGTGGCTTGTTTTTTTTTACACAAAATATTTTAACACTAATTTTTTTCACAACACAAAACAAATAAACAAACCAGAAAAAAACAACTAATTTTTTGACACCAAAAACACAAAAAAAAAAAAACAAGGACTACAACGAAAAAAAAGGACTACAACGAAAAAAAAAAATTAAATTTTTGGGTTTTTTTATTTATTTTATTTATTTTTGTGTAGTTTTTTTTTTTATATTTTTTTTATCCGCGAATATTTTTTTCTTCAAAAAAAAAACAAGAAAATTTTTTAAAAAAAACAAATTCCTTTTATTTGTTTGGTTTTTTTTTTAAGTTCAATTTTCAATTTTTCTTCCTTTTTTTTATTATTATTATTATTATTATTATATTATTAAAGAGAGTATTTGAAATACGGACAAACCATCAGATACTGAATTGGAGAACTTTTACACACATAAAAAAAAAAAAAAAAAAAAAAAACGACCATCAAAGAAAATACGAGAAAAAAAAACAACACAAAAAAAAAAAAGAAAATGGGAAAAACTTCAAAATAAAAAGTTTGTTAAAAAAACCACAAACAAAAAAAAAAAAATGCAGAAACAAACCACAAAAAAACACATTTTTTTCACAAAATTTTCTGTGTGTTGTTATCTCCTTAAAAAAAAAAATATAAAATAAATAAAAAAACAGAAAAAAAAGGATAATTTTCACAAAAAATAAATAAATAAATAAACAAACATAAATATTTTTTTTTATGCTTTTTTGTGACAGAATATCCACACAAGATTTTATTTATTTTTCCTGACTTGACAAATAACCAAAACACACACTAAAACATTAAGATAAAATAGGACATTATTTTTTTTTTTTTAAATATGTATTTTATATGTTTTAAGAAAATTAAATAGCAAAAAAAAAAATTTGTTCATCATTTTGGAAATTATGTATATGTTATATAGGGTAAAGTCAGTTAACTTTATGATATTAAAGGATATTTTGTAAATTTTCCTTTTTTTATATAGAAAATATAAAAAATATTAGATTAATATTATAATAAGATGACAGGTACAAGATTCGTACATAAATATCTAATGTTAAATTTGGAAATTACTTTAAGACCATCTTCAATCTATAGATGGACTATAGAAGTAAACTAGAATTATTTACAGCTAAAAGTTTGTGTTAAAGAAAATATAATTCTGTGATAATAAATTCTATCGAACAATTAAAAAAATCATTATATTAGGTAATCTATTTTCTGTTTGAAACGAACAACAAATATTTTTATGAAACTGATAACGAAATATTTTCCTAGCGATAAAGTCACTAATCTGTTTTAAACGTTTACAAAAATTTATTGAATTAGAACTACAATTAAAAAAAATGAAGAAGAACTCCGTTTTTGATTCAAAAATACAATTAAGAAGCCACATCAACAACTATCCTTGTTAGGGGCATAGTTTAAACTAACAGATGCAACATGTATGGCATGTCATGTACTATCAATTCAGAGAATTCCTTTTTCATTGACTAATTATGAAAATTATTACCTGTTTTATGGATGTAGCCTAGTTTACCCTATATCTCTGTATGTATAAATGGGATTTGTGTACATAGTGTTTTTTTTTTTGGAAAGTTCATTATTAAATTCAGAGTAATTTTTAATATATAAATATATATAGATAAACTTTGCATATAGATACATAAAATAGTATCTCGTAGAACCAGGGTATTGTAACCTTCTTTTTTTACCAGTGGCACATTCAAGTTTAAGGTAATAATTTTAGTTTCGCGACACAAAAAAACAATATTTTTTCTAACATCACCGACACTAATACGACCTCAGACCCTCCTTATCCATTGGTCTAAAGTGGACTGCAAACCTAGAGAGGAGAGCACCATCAATCCATTGAAAATTAAATCCGCACTAAGGAGAAAAGATGTGATTCTAGGTCATGTTGGCCCAGAGATTCTCTTAATGTATAATGAATTAAGAGAGCGATATTCTAAGAATTGAACGGTTTGCTAAAGATTTTACAGATTCATACAATCTGGAAGCATAGAAAGAAGATTTACATTTTACAGTGATCCAAACCCAGTAATTCTACTTGTATACAGGAATAGATTTCCTACAACTGTCTAAGTTCATTCATAATTTATTTTCAATTTCCGGTGATATCGCTTTGAGCACATTACTCATTTTAATGTTACTGCTAATCTATTAGACAAGGCGATATTGTTAACAGTGTATTTATATATTCACAGTCGAAAACAATTCCTCTACAAATTTAATGTGATTTTCCACACATCACTCCACCATTACTCCATAATTATTTAGAGAGAGAGAGACAGTCTCTCTAAATATTGATTATGGAGTGATGTGTAGTGTAGCTTTACTCTTTTTAATTCAATTAATTATTCTTATATACATTAAATAGATTTTTATATTTTTTTTTTGCCCGTGTGAACCAATTAAATATTCCCAATTGATCTAAATTTTGATGGTGTCCCTCCCAGCCGTCATAGGTGAAGAAACCCTGACGTATACAGAGTAACAAAAAAAAAAAAGTAACAGCATAAATAAAAAAAAATATGTAAGAGAATGCGCACAAATTTTCATTTAAAGGAAAAAGGAAAAACTCACAAGGAAAAAACACAATGTATATTCTTTTTTTTTTTGTTTTTTATAGGGGAGATTCGGTTAATTTTGTACCATAATTTGGTACCAAAAAAAAAAAAAAAATACCCAAAAATAAAAAAATATTTTGAGTATACTTGGCGCGCTTTTTCTAATATATATATATATATATATATATAAAAGGACCTCGCCCGAAATTCTCTTTTTATCTTTCTTATATATATATATATATATAGGCACACATTAACAGATATAAAGTAAAATACAGTCAAATTACTGTAAATTGAAAACTAAAATTTAGTGAAAAATAAAATCACTGTAAAAAAATAACAACAGAAGAAATTTCAACTGAAAATAAAACAAATGACAAAAATAATTTTTCCCGGGAAAAATAGTAATTTTTCAATAAAACAACAAATACAAAAATAAAAAAATAATAAGATTCAATCAAAAGTATGTGTAGATATTATATGAAATATTTCAAATTATGGAGTTTTGACTGTATAAAATATTATGTACATAATTTTGAAATTTATATATTTAATATTTTTTAATCATAAAGAAGAGATAATAAAATAATTTCAAAAAGTATTATACAGGGTGACCAATAAATCAATTAAACAAAACAAGTGAGTAAAATTTAATCCAATAAAAGCAAAATTGTAAATTTGTCTACTTTTCAATACAGATTGCAGCGAATACGAAGTATTAAACAAATGAACAAGAATATTTCGGTATAAAGACAATTGAAACAAGCTAGACTGTATCGAGTTTGCTGTTTGACTTAAAAACTTGGTATACAATTGGATTGGCAAGAAATATAATCAGGTAAATTTTCTTTTTAGAATTGCGGAATATTTTAACAGGATGTAGCTACTTTTTGAGGCAACAGTTGTTTATATTTAATTAACTGGTAGTAGTGTAAACATGTCCAGTGAAAAAGTTAATTTAGGAAAGTGTATTTTGTATGGGGTAGAGCTTGGACAGTCCGTGAAGAAGGCAGTTTTGATTTAAACGATAAACCACGTTCCGCTAGACTTGCAATCGTTAATAACGATATTCTGTACTACAAATTGGAAATGGATTTAGTGAAATCTAGTCGGAAGTTTACAAAAGAATTAGGAGTTTCTCATACATCGATCGAAAACCATAATGGTTTAAAGTACCAAAGATGGAGGCCACATGAATTAACCGAGCCGAATTTATCCAAGCGATTAAGAATTTGTTTATCACTACTTCTTCACCATCGTAGAAATATTTTTTTTTTGAACCGATTGGTAACATGAAATGAAAAGTGGATCAGATACAACACATTGAAATGAATTGTAACTTTTTTGTCCCACCCTGTATAGTAACAGTATATAGAAAATAATAAAATAAAAGAATTAGTGTATATAAGTAAAATATTAGTGTAATATTAGTTTTGTTTTAAATTCCCCAAAGAACCAAAAAAAAAAATCAATAGAATTTTTTTATTTTTTTGAAAATGAAGCCAACATGATTCAAGATTAAACCCGGCGAAAAGAAAAAAATTATTATAAAAATAAGATATTAAATATTTTATTTTAGATTACAAGAGTAATTAACACAACAGCGACAGAACAATATCAATGGGTACCACAAATATCATATAATGCCATGAAATAACTTTATACGAAATAGTGACTGGAATTCGTAATTTATCGAATTATTTTTACATTGTTAAAGTAAACCACAAAAAGAAATTACGAGTTTTGAGTTGTAATGGAGCACAGATAAGTCGGATATAAATCGAACTTTGTTATTGACTTTTTGTTACACAGTCGAAGGAAGATAACAGCTTAGCACCACTTTAGACAACAGATTACAATTATATTTTATTTCAGAAAGGGCAAAATGGTAAAGGTTAAGGCCATTTGTACTGGAACAATTGTCTTACTCAACCATTAGCTTGTTACAATAAAGAAATTTATGGTTCAGAATCGAAAACTATATACAAAAAAAACATTTGTTAATTTAAATAGAATATTATGATGCCTAGGTTCAATTTGATCTGTTTTCTGCTATGTCGAAACTATTAGTTAATAAATAAAAAGAATCGATTTTTTTTCAAAATTTTAACGCTTAAAACATTTTGCCGGGAAACATTGACATCAATAGAATTCATATCAAAAATATTGATTAAAGAGAAAAATGTTAAAAATTAATTGACCCACACTTATATTTATTTCGGTTACTTTAAGTTTTAAGTGTGTAACTGGCGTTTTATATACATATATAAAAAGCCTGTTACACACGTAAAAAATTGTATATAATTTCAGTGACTCTGCCATAAATAATTAATAAAAATTTTAATTTAATTTAACAAAAACATAAATTTACTCACCATATAAACTGAATTTTTGTTACATCCTGTAACATAAAATATCTTGAAGGCACCAACATAATTAAATATAATATATTTTTCTTATTTTCGAATTTCCAAGGAAAACTAATTTCCTTTTTTTGATGATCATCCACATAAAAAAAAAACCCAAAAAAAAAACTGAATTTCTGTAAACAAAGCAAAAAATACAAATATTAAAAAATTTGGAAAATAAAAAGAAAAATTTAATTTTAATTTTTTACAGTTTTAAGCAAATAAAAAAAACAAATTTTCCAGGGATAATTCACTAAAACTAGACACTTATTATAATCGAAAAAAAAATGTTTCCAACATTATTATCGAAAAAAAAAATCAATCCGGTTTCGGAAGTCACGTTTTCTAAAGTCCCGGTTTCAGAATTTCCGGTTTCGAAAAACTAAACCAGTTTCGGAAAACTAAAATTAAAAAATATTTTCTAAAAAAAAAAAACAAAAAACAAATTCTGAATAATTTTTGCACGTTGCCGCCGCCGCTACTGGGTGTTTATCCTAATGAAATATTTTCTCGCAGCAGTGCTGCTATAAGTGTGTTGCGTGCGTCGTTTATTCAATTTTTATTTATAAATTTCATCTTTTTTTTTTCTTAGTTTTTTTTGTGCCCAGATATTTTCTTTTTTTCTGGTTTTTCATTTTAGATTAAAAAAAAAAGAGAGAAAATTATTATTTTTTTTTTCATATTTTTTTATGTTTTTTGCTTTGTATTTTAGAAAAAAAAAAAAATCTGAAATTAAATTAATTAAAAATAAGTCAAAAAATAAAAAAAAAAAAAAATTCTTTCTTAATTTTTTTTAACTAAAAAGTAACCACAAAATGAAAAAAAAAATAACCTAAAAATAATCACTGACCTAATTTTTTTTTAAAAAAAAGTTTTTAAATATTTTTCCTTAAAAATTTAATTAGATTTTCCTGTTTTTCACACACGACTATCACTTTTTTTCTTTTTAATTTTAATTTTTTTTTTTTTTTTGATATATTTTAATTATTATTTATAAAAAAAAAATACAGTCAACTCTCAATTATATTAACGTGTGTACACAATATAGGAATTTATAAATAAAATTAAAATACCAAAAAAAAATGTACACATAACACACAAACGAACACAAACGTCATAGAAAAACACTAACAAAACACCAAAAAAAAAAAAATTTTATTTAATTTCTGGAAAATCTTAAACAAAACCAAAAAACAAAAAAAAAAAAAAACAGTCAACTCTCTTCTCAATTAAATTCAAAAAGAAAATTTCGAATTCAAGAAAAAAGAAAATTTTTCAAAAAACAAACACATTAACGTTGGTTGAAATTTAACTACGAGTCTACTGTTTTATTTTTATTTTTTTTTTAAATGAAATTAAAAAATTTTTTAATAAAACACAAAAAAAAATGTGGAAAAACGGACGGAAAAATTGTTTTTATACAATTTTCTAAAAAATGGAAAAAAACCCTTCGACAAAAATGACAAATAACCGAAAAAGCGTAAAGAAACACATCTGCAATTTAATTTATATATATATTTATATACATATACAAAATATACAAAATATATATATATATATATATATATATATATATATATATATATATATATATATATATATATATATATATAATTATTTACATGAAAATATTTTATATTTATTTATATATTTTCCCGATGTACTCGCGCCTAAGTCATTACAGTGAATGAATAAGAACCACACACATGGTCATTTCCTCTCAATTATTCTTATATTTCTAAGAATATAAAATATAATTTTATATTTGAAAATTTTGCCCTAATAAAATACAGGGTGGCTATACAAAATTAATTCAAAAATAGTTTTTTTTTTTTAATTAACACTTTAGCGGTTAAACTTAAGTTAAGAGATTATTATTTTTGGACATGTGTCACTGAAATAATAAATGGTTTCCGAAATAATAAAATCATCATCAAAATTGTCATAAAATTTTTAGTAAGAAAAACGAGTAATAATAATTTGGAAATTAATTTTGAATTTTATTTTTGAATTTATAGAAATATTTATCTAATTTGGAAAAGCAAATACGGAAACTATAATAGGTGGACTGTGGCTAAATTAAATCGTATCAATTTTTCATACAGAAATACTTAACAGAAAGTTTATACAATTTAATTTACATAAATTAATAAATAAATACAATTATGGCCAAATTGACATTTAATATTTTTTATGACTTTTATCGTAATCTTCCATCAATAATTATTAATAATAGTTTCCGAATGCAAGTAATGGCACGCGATATAAGAAAGTGATACGATATTGGCGACTATCCCCTATAATTTTCTTTAATAACTTTTCTATAAAAAAACACACACAGACAGCACAACGTTTATGAAAGAAAATTTTTAAAGTTTCCAATAAAAATATGATTCACATTTGATGTGATCGCAACATTTTAATTCAGTGATCTAATAACGTTTTGCCAGAGTTCTAACTCAATCAATTCTAAATTCGAAATAACCATAGATTTTCTTGAAATTTCATTTTCTATAAAAATTTATTTATTTCACTACATTTACTTTTGAAAATTATTAAGGACAGTTCAACTAGTCTTTAGAAATCATAGTAAATTACTATTGCTTGAATTAAATTCCTAGTCAAAATCATTTAAGTTTGTCTCCACAAATTCCTGGTGAATTTTCTTTTAGTTTTCATTTTTTTTTTAATTTCCAACCGTGATTAATTGTTGTAATTATTATTCTAACTATTAGCATTACTATTCTTATTTAGAACTTGAGCATATATAAAACACTTTGTAATTAGGTTGGTTTTTATCGGCGATGGCAATAAGGTCGACAGCGATCTACCGGTCGATCGCTTAGTGATCTTTGGGCGATCGGCAAATATTACATATGTGAAACACAAGATTTTTTTTAAAAAAATTGCAATATCAGTAGATTAATCTTAATATCCTAAAAATAGAGTTTTTAGGATTTCAACATTAATCTACTGATATTGCAATTTTAATAGGTAATTTTATTACGCAATGAAATTACCTATTAAAGTTGGCTTCGAAGTTTAAACAAAAAGTATAAGTTAATAAGAAAATATTAAATATATTAAATGATTAGTTCCTGTACAAATTGCCAGGTCACTTAAGGGTTAAACTTTATTTATTTTTGGTTTTTAAGAAAAATATTTAAATTTTGTATTTGATAAAAATAAAAAATAAAAAATTCTTATTTTAATTTTTGCTTGCGTGATATTTTACTATTTTTTATTTAAAATTTTAATTTTCTTTTATTTAACGTCTCAAAGGTGTCATTATTTATATAACAATAACTGTTAAACATAAAAAAAAATGTCATGGGGGTTGGACGAAAAACTAAACTACCATCCTTCTATTTCTGCTCCTTGGACATATATGATAAATTAATTGTTGGTACGTTGGTATTTTTTCTTGTTTTGGCTGTACAAATTAACGGACAGACGAACAGAAATATTATTAATAGTTTTGTTTCTTTTGCTCTTAATTAAAACTGCCACATCTTTCTCTATCTTTTTTTTACTCAGTCAAAACTTGAATTGAACTAATATTTTTTTTTTTGGTAAATTAAATTTTTTCCCCACACCTTTTAACCAAGGATAATTTTCAAATTTATGACTCATTTTATTTTTTTTTTGTTGTTGTGTAAATTTACCTTAATTTTTTTTTTTTACTATAATTAAAATTAATATGATTTTTCTGTGATAAAAAATTAAAAAATTTTATGTTTTTGTTTGCCTTATGTTGACCTACAAAAAACAAGCATAAAATGATTTAGAAAAATTATTATATTTATAAAATAAATCTATTCGTCTATAAATACGAAAAAAAGAAGGAAAATCTATTTTTAAAATTAAAAATAAGTGAAAAATCACCTTTTCTTAAAAAATGCCGATGACTTTAAAACAAACAATTTGTTTTTTTTTTTAGAACAGACCCACAGTCACAAAGTAATTTTAATTAAAATCTTGTATACGTGTATAACACCACATTTTTAGAGATACAGAGAGAAAAAGTTCGCGAACCAAAAAAAAAAATAAAAATATAAAAACAATTATATAAAAATAACGTACAGCAAAAATATTTTACAATAGTTTCATATGTATAAGATTTTTCTAAATATATACACTTTATGCCAGGCGTTTCTAATGGCTAAATTTTTATAATCTTTTGAAACCGCATCATTTTACATGATAAATGTTACAATGAGTAGTAATATTCTCAAGGGTTAAATTTACTATGCTAAATCATAATTTCAAAAAATTAACATATACAGACGGACGGACGGACAGAGCGTGCTAAACTTTTTCTCTAATAAAAAAAAAAAATCCCTAAAAATTATTAAAATATAAAATTTATTTAGATTTTTATATCATTTTTGCCTGGGGTTGGCACTACTCTCCCCCCACTACCCCCTAGAATATTTTAAATATGAAAAAATTAATTATTGTTTATTTATTAAGAAGAAATTACATTTTCAAAATATAATTTTTTTTTGGTTTTTTGGTTTGTAATTAAAACTCATTTCATGACTCACGGACACCACAGACTAACAGGATGACACATTAAAAAAATAACGAAATATAATCTGGAAAATTGTATGTGATTTTCAAAAATAACAACAAAAACAAGAAAAATTAATTTGATTTCTGGAAAATCTTAAAAATAAACAAAGGAAATAAACTTAAAATAGCACCAAAATATTTTCCATTTAATTACAATATTCTTCAAAAAAAAAAAAAAAATATTCTCTCATTAAACATACTACTTAATTAAATTTTCAAAAATACAAAGAGAAGAAAATGTGTTAAATTTTCTTGAAATAAAAACTACAAACTTCAAAAGATTAAATATTTTTTTTTTAAGTGAATTTCTCACTCACATATAATTTCTCACATATATAAATAATTTTTGCAAAAAAAGAAACTACAAAATTAAAATAAACACATAAAATATTTTTATATTAATTTCCGTGTCCTCTTTATTTTATTATATTTTTTTTTGATGATAGAGACTTATTTTTAAGTGTTATGTTTGTTTGTGTCCAAAATGACAAGATTTATATGTAAATAATAGAAAATCTCTTCCTTAAATACACACACCAACACAAACAACAGTAAAAAAAAATGATAATAAAAAACAAAAATATTTAATTTCTCTAAAAATGTAATATGTACATTATATATTGGATGAACTCCGGTTAATTAATAACCGCAAAAAAATATTAATTATAGAATATATTATTATTTTTCAGTTGAATAACAGAAATGATATTACCCAGAAAGTAGTAACATTTAAATTAAATATTTAATCATTAAATGCAATATCATTAACTGGATATCATAACTAATTATGGTATCCAGTTAATGATGGAAGAAGTCAAGTTATTTTCCTACAATTTATGAAAATAAATAAAGAATGCATCACAATGTTTGACGTATAATCGCTGGTCTGACGTAAAACAAAAGAGCTTATAGATATCGTAGTAATTTTGAGAGCTTAAAAATAACCGGTGCGACGTTAACCGGTTTTTCCAATAACCGGTTTGAAAATTAAGCAGATTTTGATAATAATCATTTACAAAAAAAAGGTTTTAAAGTGATTTAATCAGTTTTAAACGTATAACCGGTTATTAAGTATACCCGGTTTTTTATCAGGGATTGTGCAAATAACTTATAATTAAATATATTTTCACTTACATTATTTTTTTTTTTGTTTTTTTATTATACGTAACAAGGAAAAAGAGCATACATTCAAAAAGTCACCTCGGACCACAACACACGGATTTTTTTTTTTTCTGCTTTTTTCACCTCAAAAATCAAATCAAATAAATTTAAATAAATATAAAAAAAAAAAAAAAAAAATATGACGACAGAAGAATTTATCTGCTCTTTTAAAAAACACACGCGAGAAAATTTAAAAAAAAAAAAAAAACAAAAAGTTAATTTCAAAGGAAAATTAATTTTTCATTTTATTTTCCTATAATTTTTCTGGTTTTTTTGTTTTTTTTTTTTTTATATTTTGTGTAAGTGTTGTTGTTGTGTGGAAAACTCATCAAAATAACGAATAAAAAAAACCAAAAAAAAAAATTTGTTTTTCAAAAAATTTTCATTTTTAATTTTTTTTTTTTGTCGTTTTTTTTTTTTTAATTATTTTTCTTTTGTTGTGCGCGTTTTTAAATTTTCGGGAGATGAAAAATTTTCTTTACTATTTTAAATATTTTCTTTTTTGATGATTTTATGTGAAAAATTCAATTCATTTCGCGAAAATAATATAAAATAAAATAAAAATATTAATAAAAATGTTAAATGAAAAACAAAAGAAAAACAATTGTGAAAAATTAAAAATTATTATGTTAATGTAAAGAAAAAAAACTTTTCTGGAAAAATTTACAATTAAAAAATTTTCTTTTTATTATTTTTTTTTTTATATAATTATCCCAGCAAAAAAGAAAAACTTGCCGTCGTAAGTTTTTTTTGTTGTAGAAAACCAGTAAAAAATTAAATTAAAAATACAAAAAAAAAATAAAAGAAAATTTTTTATAACAAAAAAAAATTATTTTCTTTAAAATTAATTTGTGAAAAATAATTTTCCTTCTCAAAAATTAAAAAAAATAAAAATTTTTTTTGATAATTGTGTAGTAACTAAAATAAACTTTCCAACACACCTTCCATAAATTATAAATAAAAACACACCTTCACAAATACACATCTCTAATAAATTAATGTGTCATTTATGTCATATTCAGTGATCCACTTCTCACTGATCTATAGATTGTTTTTTTTTTATTATTAATTAATAAAATTATATTTAGTCATAAAATGAGTGTTCCATTACATTGTTAAAAAAAAAATAAAAAGTAATGAAACATGTTGTAAGCTAGTTTACAAAAAAAAATTGTTCAAACTACATACATAGATATAAATTGTTTTAATTTAATTTAACATAATTTTATTGGTGATTTTACATGCGTGTTTTTTTTTATTTCGCGATCAAATCAATCCGATTTTAATCATTTGCTTTTGTGTTTTTTTACACAGAATTATTAAATTTTTAATAAATCTGAATGATGTCTTATACAGATTAGTTCAAATAAACTTTTTTTTTTTTTTTTGACACAACACATATTTGGAAATTTAATTTTCAGCTAATTTTCGAAGTCCTTTTCGAAAAATATTCAAAAATGTCCGAGAAATCGGATTTAAAAATTGAAAAACCTTAAAACCCCACACATTTTGCGTATCTACCGTGTAGGAAATTTAATTAAAAAATATTCAAAATTGCCTTGTGGTTGTTTTAAAATTAAAAAAAAAAAAATTAATAAAAATGCATATCATGATTTTCCCAACAAAAAAAAATTTAAAACGCTGGTCAAATCAGTTTTTGCTGTTCTTTTCAATTATCCAATACTTTTCTAATTTTTTAATTTGCAAAAAAAGGAAAAAAAATCTTTATTTCTCATAAACAGATTAATCTCCTGATTTTCGATTAAAAAAAACCAAAAAACACAAATCTTGTGTAACAGAAAAATGTGAAGCTATGACAAATAAACAAACCTAATTTTAAACCCAACAAAAAAACCTTTTTAGGTAGACTAGTTAGAGAGCAAAATCTTATTATTTTGGTCACTGACACATTTGGTCACTGAAATAATAAATGGTTTCCGAAATAATAAAATCATCATCAAAATTGTCATAAAATTTTTAGTAAGAATTTATCGGTTAAAGTGTTAATTAATATTTGTGAAAAATAAAAACTACTATAGGCCTGTTTACGTCAAGGTAAAAACAAATTTTTTTAGGTTAAATAGCACAAAATATTAGAATTCAGAAAAAATGGGTTGTTTCTGATTTTCCAAGTTTTTTGGGAAATCTTTTAGAGTTTTGCCAAAAAAATTTTAAATTTCTAAAAAAACGAGTAATAATAATTTGGAAATTAATTTTGAATTTTATTTATGAATTTATAGAAAGATTTATCTAATTTGGAAAAGCAAATACGGAAACTATAATAGATTTTCTTTAATAACTTAATTTTCTTTAATAACTTTTCTATAAAAAAAACACACACAGACAGCACAACGTTTATGAAAGAAATTTTTTAAAGTTTCCAATAAAAATATGATTCATATTTGATGTGATCGCAACACTTTAATTCAATTATCTACTTACGTTTTTTTTTTGAAGTTCTAACTCAATCAATTTCAAATTCGAATTTCTTTCCAATTTTGTATAAATCTGCAAAAAGAAAATTATTTACTTATTAAAATATTTAAAAATATTTTTGAAATATTTACAAAAAAATAATATTTTACAGAGTTTTTCACAACAAATGCACCAAAACCCCGGCAATCAAAAAATAATTTCAAATTATAAATTATTTAAATTTTTTTTATTTTAATAATAATTTAAATAAAATATTTTATTATTTATAAAACATACAAACCAAAAAAAAAAAAATATACGAAAATTACACATATTTTCATTTTTATTACCAAAAAAAAAACTCCAAAAACCAAACTCCAACAATGCATCTATTCGAGGAAAAAAGGTATGTTAAAAATTAAAATATTTATAATATTTAAATTAGGAAATAAAATAATAATTATTTTCTAATAATTTTTCTATTAAAATAACCAAATTAAAGTAAAAAATTTTAAAATTAAACTAAAATCTATTTTATAATAACCACTAATACGGTCACTAAGAATATATGGATCAAATTAAGATTTTATTATACCCCGATCCGGGTCGTTTATAAAAAAAATATATAAAATTATAAAATCTACTGTCACTACTATATCTACTGTAAATTTTTGTATGAAATCTACTGTCACTTTTAACACAATCTCGCCATTGGATCGTAAGCGGTCTAATAATTTAACAATAAAACCTGGTTTTTTGCTATTCCGGTTTTCCATGACATTCATATAACACTGGGGTCCCAAAAAAAAAAAAAATGATTTTTATGTGAGTGAAATGAATGTAAATCTTACATTTAAAGCTAGAAAAAGAATACAGCTAATGAAGCTTAGACCCAATAATCATCAAATTTAAAGCAATAAAAAATTTAAACTAATTTTTGTTGTTGCCAAAAGTGGAATTATTGTTGATACTATTCTATGCAACATTAATACAATTTCCAAAATATCTGTAATTTTTTTTTTGTTGACATTAAGGATTTTTTTTTTGTCAAATTATTAAAAAAAAATTTAAAATTTAATTAATTTCATTGAACCCTAACTCAACAAAAATTAAATTATTAAAATTATACAATTTTCTATTTTTGAGCTCCTTGGAACCCAAATATTTCAGTGTTTTAATTGATTTAATAACGATTTATTGGAGCAAGGATTTAAATTATATACGAAAGGAAATATCAATTTAAAACATCCACCAGAAAAATCTAAAAAAAATATTAATATATAAACGGAATATTTTATTTAAAATAAAATATTTTATTTGAAGGTTGAAATATCTTTTATGTTACACGAATTTATATAAATAAATGTATCTAAGATACTAAAAAGAAAAAAGTTCGTCGCAATATTTTTGAAAAAAAAATTATTTAATCAAATAGAAAAATTATTTTTGTACAAAAATTATTTAATTTTTTTTTTTTTTTGTATATATTTTTATTTATAATTTCGACACCTTGCCGAAAGAATATATTAACCACGCACCAAAAACAAAATTAAAGTGACAATCTACCAACACTTTGTCTTAATTATATTTAAAATGTAAAAAAAAATCTGTTTTGTTTTGTGTTGTTGTTTTCAAAATTGATTGGATATTTTAATCTATTAGATTGGCAAGAAAATTCAGTTTTCCCCCAAATTTCTGGTAAATTTTCACTCCCTCTCGTGTAAACTCTTCCCCTTCTTTCCATGGCATGAAAATATTCTTGAAGAGCATTTTATTAATGTGAGCCAATGGCGAATAGTAAACTGAATTTGAAAATCCAAAGAAGAGTTATGAGGCCTTTGGCTGGATTCGAAATATTTATTCGAATCCAGCCAAAGGCCTCATAACTTTTCTTTGGATTTTCTAATGAAATGCATCAAATGATCTGTAGAACAGATCATTTGATGCATTTCATATATTTGGATTTTATATATCTGAAAAGTACTCTAATATTTTTCTAAACCGTTCCGTTCCACCTGACTATAGTTCAGGTTAGTCCAACCCCAAAATAAAATCAATAAAATTAACTTTTAAATTCTGTTGGTTATAATTTCTAAATAAACATTTAGTTGACTAAATGTAATTAAACATTTAGTTGACTAAATGTTTAATTAAAAAAACAAAACAAAAATAAATAAAATAAAAAATTCAACATTAAAAAAAAAAAAAACAACAAATGTCACTTAATAAAAGAGGAGCTGTCAATATTATATTTATTTTAAAAAGTATGAAAAAAAAACTAATTTAATTAAAATTTAATATAAATATTTTCTGAAAAAAATCTATACATTTTTTTTATAGACATTTTATAGACATTTATATAATTAATATTTGTTTTTGTACACATTGCGTCTGTCAATCTTGTCTACACTATAAATGGTGTAGACAAGACACATTTTGTCAGTTTTTTTAAAATCAAAAAAATATTGAAGCTGACAAAATAATAGTGTTTTACAATTACACCAAATAACATGTCATTATAATTGTCAAATTCCATCATATTTATTTTTATATATATAACATGTTTAATTAAGGTAAATGGAATTTGACAAATTATTAATAACATGTTATTTTTAGGTGTTATTATCTTCTATCATAATAAGTAAATTAAATAGTAATAACATATTATTTTTATTATAAGGTTATGAGGAGGCTATCTTAATTTGGAAATTGTATTTTTTTTTTATATTTATGTGGCATAAATATTTATATATGCATTTATTTATGTAATAAATAAAAAACGCATACTCCCCACAGTTTAGTATATTAAATAATAATAATAATAATAAAAAAAAACAAAAAACGGTGACATTACAATTTTCTATAATAATAACAGTAACAAAAAAATAACATTAAATTAAAATAAATACAAACAAAATAAATATTTTTAAAATTTTCCTGACTCTCTCCTGGATTTTACCTTTTCTTCTAATTTCCTTTTCTTCTAATCACATATATTTTTATTTTGTCGGATTTTTTTAAATTAAAAAAAAATTTCAAATAAAAAATATATTAAATTGCCACCCCTCGTCCATCCCCGCAACCGTCGTGTGAACAAATTAAAATAAAAAAAAAAAAAATTGTTAAAAATTTAATGAAAAATCAATTTTTTTTTGACAGTTCGAGTATTTTTTGTTGTTGTTGTTATTTCAATTAACTTAAATTAAAACCACACAAAAATAAATAAATAAAACAACAAATAACATTAATAAATTAAAAAAATAATAATAATAATAATAAAAAAACGACAGTGGGATGAACAGAAAATGTGTCAAAATTTGATGTGTCAAAAAAAAAAACCATTTTTTTTTTATAAAAAGGAAAACTTAAAGTAAAAAATAATAAAAATAACAAAAAAAAAAAATAAATAAATTAAAAATTTTAATAATAAATACAATAAAAAAAAAATTCTAAAATTTTCCTAATTTTTTAGTGGTACGCGAAATAATCAATATAAAAAATTTTCCAACAAAAAAAAAAAACCAAAAAAAAACGTGGCTCATGTTTAGATACCAAAAAAAAAACCCATGATTTTCTTTTATTAATGTTTTTTTTATTTTAAAGAATTTTCAATTTGTCAAAAATTATTTAAAATTAATTTTCCAGTAAAAGTTTAAAATTAATTTTATTTAAAATTAATTTTCCAGTAAAAGTTTTTGTTTAGGTGTAATTATAATTTAAAAAGGAGGAGTTTTTAAGAGGATGAAACTGGTTAAGTGACATTAAGTGTGTAAATATTGACACGTTCGCGGAAGAATGTATTAGCCTTAGAAAACAAAGAATTCCCTTTTCCTATTAGTAATAAATTGATAAATTTTTAGTACAATTTTTTAGCATTAACACATAATTTATGTGAACAGAATTTAGTGTATAATTTTACAATGGCTTTAATAAGCAAAAATATCCTTTAAACTTTTTTTTTCGTTGTAGAACATAGATTGTTGTAGAACCATAAAAATTTAAACCAAAATATTCTAATTTCAATTATATTTCAAATATTTTCTTTTATAAATAAAATAAAAAAATGGTTTTTGGAAAAAAAATTTTTTTAAATGTTAAAGTGTTTTTATAGTAAACTTGATTAACACCAAAAATTAAAATGTTCACTTAACACCTTCATCCGCTAAACCCTTTATGAAAATATTTTTGGAATTTATTTTTTTTTTCAAACAGTCAAAAATTAACACACAAAAAAAAAGAAAATAATAATAAAATTTTCAAAATTAAATCATATAAAAAAAAAATTTAAAAAAATTGGGTTATCATAAAAAATATTCATCCCCCCTTTATCGTGTATGTGTATCTGACTATAATGTGTGTCTGTTGGTCAGCAGAAAAATTAAACGATAAAAATAATAAAAAAAAAGTGTAATTTTAAATTTCTTTGTCAATTATTGTCTGTCTGTCACACATCAATATAATTTCCAAAAAACATCCTTATTTGTGATAAATACCAAAAAAAAAGGCAATATATTACCAAGATATATTTAGTTAATTTTTAAACATAAAAATAATTTAAAATTATTTTTTTATTGTAAGTAAAATAAAAAATTTAGTCAAACAAATATTTTAACCCACTTAGCGCTGAAACTATTACGTATTACAAAAAAAAATTGTATTATATCTTCTAGAATTGTCAAAAATTGATGTTCTTTTAAAAGGACTGTCAAAAATTGATGTTCTTTTAAAAGGACTGTCAAAAATTGATGTTCTTTTAAAAGGATTTTATTCAATTTTACATCCAGAACTATAGATTTATTATATTATTATGAAAAAGGATATGGTAGCTATTAAAAGGACGATAGCACTCGGTGGATTAATTAACAAAGATAAAAAAATATGACCGTCATTATTTCCAAAAAAAACATGCGCAAAAAAAAACGAGAAGAAAAACCATAAAAAAAATTGTTTTTTAAATAAATTTAAATATAAAATACAATTAATTTTAATTAAATTTAATTAAATGTAATTTCAAAAAAAATTTTGTTTATTTTTTTTTTTAAACAAAAAATAATTTTCATCATTCAACAACAAAACTAAAAGAAAATTAAATTCAATTTTTTTATGTTATTTTTTTTTTTGGAAAATCGATTCTTTTAAGGCGTTTTTTTTTTGTTGTTTTTTGTCATCAATCTGCGATTTTCAAATTTCAAAAATATTTTTTATATGTACTATAAAAAGGAATTCTTATGTAGGTCCTTTTTTTATGACTATCTATTCAATAAATATTGTGTACGTGTGTACAAAGACAGCAAGTATTTTTGCCAACCTGTAAGATGCGTATTCACTTAGTTTGGTTAATATTTATATACCATCTAACCAAAACTTATAATAATAAATTTTCTGATCATTTTCAGATTAAATTAGTAATTTTTGGTCTCTAAATATAAGTTTTTAAAATTGATTAAAACCTAGTCCGATGATTGTGTATTAAGCAATTAATATGTAATGCGTACCGTATTGGATTTTATTTTTGTCTAAATTACTGAATTCGATTCCTGTGTTGATTTAAATTACCACTCAAGCTTTTTAAATGATTAAGAATATAATATATTATTTAACAATGTAATTTAAGAATGGCAAAATGATAACGGACAGAAATTTATATGATCATGTTGGTAACAACAGGTATGTTGTAGTTTTACTTAGCTGAAAATCCTATTTCAATTTCTTCAATATTTTGAAATTTATGATTCACGTGAATCCCATTTTAAAAATTAGTGGGTAATTTTAATAGAATTCGAAACCCTTTACAGGATAATATCCACTGTCCAGAAGTAAAAATTAAATTAGGCATTTCATGGCCTCAATTAATATAATTAATGAAATACTGAAAGATCTAACAATACGTAAACATGATTTAAATATGTATACGGAAACATAACGTAAACACACGTATGCTTCGTTTATGTCAACATGACACATTTATGTTACATTTACGTATGTTTACGCTATGAATACATAGACCTACTCTCCTGTGTAATAATATTATTATTATAATGGATGTTTTCTATAATTCATGCTGCAGAAGTAATAGAGTTATTCATAGAATATTTATATATAAATTTATATAAACGTATTTTACGTTACATTACAGTACAGTATTTTACGTTATATGGTCCATCACCACCAAATTTGAAGATTATCGTATCAGCTATTCAATATTAATTTGGATCTTCAAATTTGAAGATCCAAATTAGCAAGTTTACTCTCTAATATTATTATTTTATGAAAATATTAATTTAATGACATTTAATCGTATTAATTTGTGGAAAAAATGCATAAAAATATGGGAAAATTGACTAATTTAATGTGAAAATGGTATATAATTTATTTTAGGAAAAGTAGATAATATAAAATTATAATATTTCTGTATAAAGATTTATTATATTTTTATATTTTCAGGATTTTGCAAAATTTTTATATCAAAATTGTATCAAAAGAAACAAACAAAATGGAAAACTATTTAAATTTTTTATAATTAATATCAATTTCAAAGTACAAAAAGAATCGTAGGTGCGCCTTTATCTTTCAAAACTTTCATAAATAATAATAAAATAGACAAACATAAAAAAAGAGAATCCAATTAGACAAAAGAAAGAAATTGAATTAATTAAATTTGAAATGTTTACACGTAAGCGCAACATAAATGTAACAAGTTTTCATATCATAATATTTTTTTATTTATATGAAAAAAATACAAAGTCATCATCAGTCAACGTGTATAAAACACAGCCACACGTCATTTATAACCATGTGTATTCCTTTATTCGTTCCGCATAAAATAAAAAAACAAATATATGCTATTTCTATAATATGAGTTGAACTAGAAAAAGAACGCAAATCCGAAAAAAAATAGAATACACGTATATCATTTTGATATACGTGTGTAAACAAAAATACTGTAATATCACTTTGATTTACATACAAAAAATAGAATATAAATTGTCAAATTTGTTTGAATTGCTTATTTTCGTTGAATTAACGAAATAAAGAAATACATTTCGTTAATTTTCGTTAAGTTTCACCAAAAAACTACCAATAATAATAATAATAATCTGATGAATGAAAATAAAAGAATACACCCTATTTGAACAACATTATTTGTGGTAATGTCGCGTTTTATGACATTTCATTTGTTGTTGTTGTTTTTTTTTTTTTTGGCATTTTTTAGGATTTTTGTTGTTTTATATTAAATTTTTTTTTATAAGTAAGATTTAAGAAAATTTCAGAATGAACATTTTTTTTTTTTATTTAATTCAAATTAAAAAAAAAAATTACCAAAAATAATAAAATAAATTAAAAAAAACATAAATTTATGAAATGAATTAAAAAAAAAAATTAAGTGTTAAAACTTGGGAAAATTATGTCTTTTTTTGGTTTTTTTTATTATTATTAATTCATAGTTAGAAAAACTAAAAACCATATATAACAAAAAAAAAGGAAATACGGAAAAACAGAAAATAATTAAATAGGAAAAGTTCTTTATTATCAAAAAAAAAAAATACGAAAACCGAAAAAGTAAGAAATAATAAATAAATAAATAATATAAAATTATTAAAAAAAAAAAAAAAAAAGATAGAAAGGAAAAAAAACCACCATAGCAGCCTTATTATTTAAGGGTTTGGTTCAATCTTCTGAATTATTTTTCGTTAAGTGAAGAAAATTCATTCCTCAACTTTATTTACTCCAAACAACACAAATAAAAAATAAAAAAACAGAAAAAGGTGAACAATATTCTTAATTATTGATGGTTGTATTGTTTTAATTTGTTTTTTTTTTTTAAATTTTAATTACAATGAGAGAAATTCCAATTTTGATTTTAATTTTTGAAATATACACAAAATTAAAAAAAAAATTAAAAATTTTCAAACTGAAAATGACACTTTAAATATATATATATATATAAAAACAACCACCTTTTAATATATTTCTTATTTTAATTCCACCATACGAAAAAATTTTTATACGAAATTTTTTTGTGTATATTATATATATAAATTTATATATATATATATATATATATATATATATATATATATATATATATATATATATATATATCTATAGATATATAAATATACATATACATTTTATAATAATTGAAGAGGTTATATTAATTGCAAATAATTTATGAAATGAAGTGCCAATTTTATTTATTTATTAAAAAAAGAAGCAAATCAGATTTTATATAATTGTGCAAAAAAAGAACATTTTTTTTTGTGTTATCATCTGTCACAATCCCTCACCCAATAAAAATCCACAAAACAAAAAAAAATGTGTAAAATCAATGAAATTTTTTTTTTCTGCTTAAGAAGATAATGATTATTATCGAAAAATTTATGTTTCATATTATATATATATATATATATATATATATATATATATATATATATATATATATATATATATATATATATATATATATATATATATAATATACAAATCATAGAATTTATCGAATAAATTTACAATTTTTGTAATTGAAAATTAATATTTAAAACAAAACAAAATAATTTTTCATATTTAAGTTTACAAAAATTTAATTGAATTTTCTTTATATTTGACAATTCCTATATGATATTGTCGTTTAAAATTATTAGTTATAAGAGATTAATGAAATTCTCAATTATATATATATATATATATATTGTAGCATGTATAGGGATTTTAATTCCAGACAAATCATTAATTTTTAGTGGATGAAAGTGTTAAGTGATATTTTCATTTTTGAATAAATCATATATCCAATTTGCTACAATACAAGTACATGAAGTTTGGTACAATTAATTAACACCTATCTATTTCTTTCATTAAGCAGAAAACACCGCATAACAAAAACTATACATAATCTTTGTGTGCATTTAAAAATTTCATATTTTTACAACAACAAAAAAATGTCACATCAAACCTTTATCCTCTTCTAAACTTTTCAATACTATAGAATCAAGAATAGTTTATTATCAATATCTTTAGTGAGACATAATAATAATTTCATTTTTATAAGAAAATTTTAAAATTTGATATGGAATTTATGTCTGACTGAAACGATTTTTATATAATTCCACACAATGTAAATAGCGTATAATAAAATTTACAATTAAACATCTTCAGTTATTAGTATACGCTCTTACTACTAATAGTAAAAGGTTTCTTCGTTTATATTAATAGGGAATATATTTTTATACTCCAATTATATTTGATTTTGTGTGGTAGTTAATTCTATAATTCCAAATATATATATATATATATATATATATATATATATATATATATATATATATATATATATATATATATATATATATATATATATATATATATATATATATATATATGTATATATATATATATATATATATATATATATATATCTTTAATACATATATATTAATAATTTTTGTAACATTCTTGGATATTTTAACATTCTTTACCAGTGTATATTATAAATTAGGTTTAAGTTGTCGAATTATGTCCAACTAAAGTGGATCATAAGACTATTATGAAGCTACGCCCCTGAAACTCAATCCTTGCAATATATTAAATATAATACTAACTATTTATAAACCAATACACAAATGAAACTATAAATGCACGTTAATACAATACACAATGCACGTTAACAATACACAATACAAAAAGTATCATATATAAAATAAAATGCATTCCACTTGTAACACAAAAAAAAAAAAAAAAAAAATTCAATAAAATATAATTAAATTGTAAAAAAAAATTCTTTTTGTTATCGATTTAATTTAGAAATGAAATTGAGTCGTATTCGCGACAACAATCTGGTCTTCTTCGACCAGTGAACGCTTTACAACGTTCAGCAACATTACCAGCTAATCCAAAACATATACATCCGCCACCACATAAAAATCGTGTTACATTTCGTGTAAGATCACCGTCTACTGATCAAAAAAATAATAATAATATTAAAATGACATCTGAAGATTTATTACAACCGGGGCATGTTGTCAAAGAACGATGGAAGGTAAATAAATTTTTAATAATTTTGCTTAAAACTTACCATTAAATTTATATTTATTATGATAATCTTGTTGCACTCATTTATAATTCAAATTCCATTTTAGTCATAGAATGATTTAATCTGAAATATAAAAATTAAAATATAATTAAATTTTTCAATATTAAATTTAAAACAAAAAGGTTGTTCGAAAAATTGGAGGTGGTGGTTTTGGTGAAATATATGAAGGACAAGATTTAATAACACGTGAACAAGTAGCATTAAAAGTTGAATCTGCTCGTCAACCAAAACAAGTTTTAAAAATGGAAGTAGCTGTATTAAAAAAATTACAAGGCAAAGAACATGTTTGCCGTTTTATTGGTTGCGGACGTAATGATAGATTTAATTATGTTGTTATGCAGTTGCAGGGCAAAAATTTAGCTGAATTACGTCGAGCTCAACCACGTGGTGCATTTTCATTAAGTACAACATTACGTTTAGGTTTACAAATTTTAAAAGCAATCGAATCAATACATTCAGTTGGTTTTTTACATCGTGATATAAAACCTGTAAATATGAAAACAGTTTCTTATATTTTTTAAATATATTTAATTTTTTTTATAATTTTTTATTAAAAAATTCTAGAGTAATTTCTCAATTGGTCGTTTACCATATAATTGTCGTCGTGTTTATATGTTAGATTTTGGTTTAGCACGTCAATATACAACTGGTACTGGTGAAGTACGTTGTCCACGAGCAGCAGCTGGTTTTCGTGGTACTGTTAGATATGCATCAATTAATGCCCATCGTAATCGTGAAATGGGACGTCATGATGATTTATGGTCGTTATTTTATATGTTAGTTGAATTTGTTAATGGACAATTACCTTGGCGTAAAATTAAAGACAAAGAACAAGTTGGTTTAATGAAAGAAAAATATGATCACCGTTTATTATTAAAACATTTACCATCTGATTTAAAACAATTTTTAGAACATATACAATCATTAACATATGCAGATAGACCTGATTATACTGTAATTAATTAATAATATTTATTTAAGAATTTAAAATTACACAATAAGTTAAATATATATATTTCAATATAATTAGATGTTATCATCATTATTTGAACGTTGTATGAAACGGCGAGGTGTTAAAGAATCTGATCCATATGATTGGGAAAAAACTGATCCAATTAATAATTCAAATTCTAGTCAGAGTAATAACATACAAGCTCAAACCAAAAATAATGAATATATACATGGTAATGTAACACAAATGACTGTAGCTGCATCAAATGCTAGTGGAACTGAATATGTAAATATTAATTTTTGATTTATTTTAATATATAAATATATATATATATATATATATATATATATATATATATATATATATATATATATATATATATATATATATATATATATATATATATATATATATATATATATATATATTTGAAATATTAGGTGAGACGAAGAAATGAAATGGATGTACAAATGGCTACAACTGAACCAGTTAATCATCATAAAGATAAGGTAAATATTTTTTAATCATAAATTTTAAAGAATTTTATTGAAATGGTTTTTTATACTCCAAAATTAGAAATGTAAACCTAAAATCTTTAACAATTATTTAAAAAGTTTAAAATCTCAATATTTTTTTAATGGTTTTGTTTTCTTTTATTCAATCCGAATTCTCTCTGTGCAATGAATAAAGGAAAACAACCGAGATTTATGTTATGTTTCCATTGATTGCTATCTTTTCATTGTGAAGTCAACACAAGTATATCTCGTATTCGCATATATTAAAACGGAGATTGACTTGTTCATATCATGATTTTTAATTAGTTCCATTTTAAGTGCATGGAAACATTAGTATTAGTAATATTGAAGTTGATTTTAATGTAAAAAAAATTGTCGTTTGTGCAGTGGTATTTAGAAAGAAAAAGAAAAAGAGATAGTATATTTTATCTTTTTCTAAAATGCTTACATAAAGACAAAAGACATTTTTTTTATATAGTCAAATCAAGCGTTATAGTCAGAATAAGCATAATAACATGTTATCAAGTTGTTATTGACAGAGAATAACACCTTAATAAGATGCTACTAGCCGAAATGTGAATAGACTATAATAAGATGAAATGTTTCAGTTACATATTCTCACAAAAATCAATAAATATATTTATTTGATTTCTTTTTTTTTTAATTTCATTCAAATTCATCTTTTTTTATATACATAATAAATTAACACACATAAAATTCCAAAAACAATAAAAATACATAAACCATCGTTGTGGGTAAAAAAAAAATCATTATCATCTATAAAAAAAAAAATATGGCAACACAAAAAATCTAAATGTATAAAAAAACAGGTTGATAAGAATTGTAATGCCACAACATCATCCCACAACGAAGTCATCAAAAATCAAAATAATAGCTTACATCAAATGCACCCGTTACAGCAGCAGTTACAACAACAACAACAACTACATCAACAACAACAAACTACAGCTGTAAGTGGTAGTGGTATTTCTCAACAATATCAATTACCTAGTGGACAACAATTGATAACAGCACAACAACAGCAACAACAACAGCAACAATCACACACTGTTGGTATGATATTAAAACAACAAACGACTGGATCAAATTCAACACCTATAGCTCCAATTAAGGTAATTTTTAATTTATTGATTTCAATTCATTTATACATATATAAAAATTATTTATTTTAAGGTACAAAAAGTTCCAAGTGAAGCTATGATTAATTTACAACGTGATCGACATGGTAGCGGAACTGAAAATATATCAAAATCACAATTTCATACGCGCAGTAGTATTGAAGCACAATTACATCAACAAATTCAACATGATCAACATCAATCACAGGGTGGTAATTATGGTGTTGTTGGTGGGGTTAGTGGTGGTACCAATATTGGCAATTTAACAAATAATAAGAAATACCCAATTGATAATAGTAACAATCAAATGAATAATAGTAATCAAAGTCCAGCTAAAGCACGTCGTTCAACATCACAAATTGATACTAATGATTTAGATGCATATCTTTCAACTGATAATAATGCTGTAATATTTCAACAACAACAACAGCAACAGCAAATAAATAATACAAATCAAAATTGTAATAATTGTATATATAAAAATCAAGAAAAATCAACATATGGTAGACTAAGAGTATTAACAGCACCAACAACAAATGTTCATGAATTATTTGGTACATCAGAAACTGGTGGTGGTGGTGGTGGTGGTTCACCACGTGGTGACAATGATGGTTCACCATTTTCATTTGATATAAATAAAACACAAAACGATTTTCGTAATCATCGTAATCGTGCTGATTCAGCTGTTAGTGGTGGTACTGGTGGACCAGGTAGTGCTAGTGGTAGTAGTGGTATTAGAAGATCAAATTTACGACCTAATTCTGGTACTGGTTCAACACAACGTTTAAGTGGTGGTAATCGTGATCATTCTGTAACACAATTTGCATTAATTGATGATGAAAATGTATCAGCATTACAGCAAGTTACAAAAGGAGGTGGAGCATTAACATTAGCATCACAATGGAAAAGTCAATTTGATGATTCAGAAGAAACAACTGATAATGAATGGAAACAAGAACCACAGGTATAATTTATATAAAAAAATTCCATGTTTAAATAACATAAATAAATAAGTAATAAAAAAAACCATTTTACATTTAATTAGAGCCCTGATCACCGAGATAAAAGTAATTTAGTATCACAATCTCAACCAAATTTAGTCAGTAAACAACAAACAAGTACTGCAACTATACGAAAACGTGATACGAAACGAAAAAAGTATGTACATTTTTCTATTTAAAATTATATAATTTATAAACTGATTTGGTTATAATTTATAATTAAATAAATATAGATGCAATCTGAATATAGCTGGAATAGAGAATTATACAAATTTACAGGACTTATTACCACATTGTTGGTCTGAACCAGCTTTAGGTAATATATTAAGAAGAAACTTAGAACCACCAATTATACAACAGGCAGCTTTTGATGATACAGTAAATATAAAAGAAAATATATAATTTTTTTTTTAAATATTTCTTTTTCAACTTATAGATATATCGAATGGATATAATACGTAATGTTGGTATACGTGAACATTGTTCTGATGTAGTACCATTACAAAAATTAAATAATAGATCTGATCAAATTGGTAATAATCATAATATAATAAATAATCAAATTGAAAATAACAATGGTTTAAATACAATAATTGGTGATATTGGTGTTGGTAATGTGATTGGTAATAGTAATAAGAATATTATTGCTGGTGGTATATTTGGTAATAATTTAAAAATAAATCGAGAAAGAAATAGTTTACCAAATGTTGCTATATCAGATATACAAAATATTATAAATGGTTTTAGTAATATTAATTTAAAAGAACAAAATAAAATTAAACAACAGCAACAACAACAACAAATTTTTCAATCAAATTGTGAATTAAAATTTATACCATGGAAAATGGAAACAACAACTGTACAAACAGTTGGACATTCTACATCAACATCAATACCAATTGATCATACAAATATAATTGATGAGAATAATATATTATTTAATCAATCAAATCAACATCATCAACATCAACAACAACAACAACAATTACAAGTTCAAAGTATTGAAGATGATCAACAAGATGAAGGTTGTGCTGTTAGTGGTCGTTTAGAAATACGTGTAATTCCTCAAGGTAAAGAATATAAATAGTTTAGAAAAGTATACTGATTACGTGTGTCCAATAAAACTTTATCAAATAGATTTTGCTGCAAAAAAAAAAATAAAACTTATTGCCCTACTATTAGAAACCTAAGACCAATATTTGCGCTTTAAATTAACTCCAGAGTATTAACTTATTAGAGGATAATTATTTTTGTTACGATATTGATAAAAATTCACGAATAAGTAGATTGAATTTATTGTTTTTCAACATTCATTCTACTACAGTTAGACAATTTTAATTAGAACAAATATTAATTTTAAAATTTAAGTGAGTCCATTAAAGTTACGTAAAAAAGATTATTCATGTATGGCGACATGATTAAAAATTATGTTATCATTTTAATATTTAAATTAAATTTTAATAAAGTTATATTTCTGTTATAAATTCTAAGTAATTTTAAAATTTTTTTTTATCAACAGAAAGTCCAAATCCTGAAGAATCGGTTTATTTTGATGCCTTAGCCAATGGTGGTATTAATTTAACAACTATGAATTTTAATAATAAATCAAATGATACAAAAACTATTAGCAATATTAATACTACTCCTACTACTAATACTATAAGCACTAACAAAGGATTAAATAAAAATATAATACAAGAGTTAATAAATAATGATGGTAAAGGTGGTGGTGATTCGGTAACATCATCATCATATTTACAAAATCAAAACATTGATAAATATTTAGAAAATAAATCAAAACAATCAATAGAAACAAATAAGCAATTTATAATAAAAGATGATAAAAAAGAAATAAATAAAAAAAATGATGAATCAAATAATATTGAAGATAATGAGGATAATGATATTGATGAGGATGATGATGATGATGATAATGATGATGATGATGATGATGATGATGATGAAGCAATTGATGAAGAAACTAGTTCCAAGAAAAATATTTTAATAAATAAATTATTAAAACAATTTAATCCAAATATACAACAAAATCAAAAAGATTTACAAATTGATTCTAGTTCGTTAATAAAAAATAAATTAATTACTAATAATACTGTTACGTCAGATACAACAACAACAACAATAACCAAAATTGCACCAGCAAATAGAAAAATAAATAATAATAATAAATCAAATATAAAAAATTTAAAAAATTTAAATAAACCATTATTATCAAAAAATCAAATAATTAATAATTGTGATGATGGTAATGGTATTGGTGAAATTAGAGATTATACTGGTGTTATAGCAACAACAGATATTAATGATATAACAACAGATACACAATCTACAACAACTGGTTGCGGTAGTGTTAAATCAAATTCAACAGCAACAACAACATCTACTACTACTACACCATCTAATTTAATTGGTAATAAAATAATTACACCAATTATATCAGCATTACCAACACAATCATTACAAATTCAACCTGCTGGTGCTGTTGGTAGTAGTAAAATTCCAATATTAAATCAAAATTTACGGTTATTAAAATGTGCATCTTGGGCTGGTACTGATGTAATTGCAGCACAACAATCAATTTTATTAAATCAAATTCAACAACAACAAAATAATTCTTCAACATCTACAACAACTACAAATCAAACTACCACTACCGGTAGTAGTGGTAGTAGTGGTCTTGGTGGGGGTGGTGGTGGCCCACAAGATATAGCAGACATAACACCAGGTTAGTTAATAAATATATATATATATATATATATAAATACATATATATAATTTTTAAAAATTATATTTGAATTAATATTTAAGAAAACTTAAAAAAAAATATATTATTTTTATTTCAAAATACAATTTCAAAATCATACTTTTTTTCTATAAAATTTGAAAATTACCAAAATTTTTACTATGTAAGAAAATTAAAAAATTTATTGATACTTTTCCGATTAGAAAAAGAAACATGCTGCTTTTATTAACTTATAACTTATTTTAATAATTTTGTTATTTAATTTTTAAAAGTAATTAATTAAAACATTGATTCAATTTTGTTTTTCTCTGTTTTATTGTATTAAATCAAAAAAAAAAAAAAAACTGATAAAACAATGGTTAATATTTTTTTTAATAATTAAATATTCGTTAATAAAAAAAACAGCATTGCGAAGACGCAGGCAAAGTGACAAATATGTCACAGATCCATCACAATTAAATTTGAGATTTTCAAGACCAAAATCACGTAATTCAAGCAGGTGAGTTTTTTTCTAATTTTTTTTGTTGTATATTTTGGATAACAACAAATAAAAAAAAAACTAATTAAATAATTTTGCTTGCTTTGTGATGTTTTTATTTTATTTCAATTTTTTTTTGTTAATGTTGCTTTTATAGTTTTTTATAGCAAAATAGTTTTTTTTTATAGTAAAAAACTACACAGGGGAAAAGTATATCAATATATGAAATATGCTTAAAAAGAAACTTATTTTTTATCTATATATTTGCAAAATATTATTATGCATTTATTTAGTTTATATATTACTTTATTAAGAAATATCATATGTTAAAAATTATATGGAAATTTGTGAAATGTCACACTATATACAAAAAAATATTTCGGTTTATTTCAATTAAATTTTATTTACTAATTATTAATATTAACTCAAAAGTTTCAAATGACAAAATTCTAGTAATTTATTATTTTTATAAAATTGAAATATAAATGTGCTGAAATTCCAATGTGCTGAAAGTATATTCCTGGTATTTAAAAAATAGACTTCCCTAAATTATCTGTGATAAAATCAATAATATAACCTTACAGAAAAAAATAAATATACCGGTGGTAAATGACATTTTGCTTGTCTTTTTGGACATATTAAATTTTACATAATTATTCCAAATCAACCCTTTAAAACGCATAAACGAATTTTTTTATATATTAACATTAGTCCTTACTTGAGAAGTCGGTTAATTTTATTGAAAAAGTATTATAATTATCGATTATTTAAATTTATGATGTAATTGGAAACCCTTTAATCTTAAAAAAAAAAAATTATTTATGTAAATTTATTTTAATTTTTTTCCTGTTCTTTTTTTTTATTATTTAAATTGATAAAAAAAATTGTATATGTAGATCTCGAGGTATACCAAACCATTTATTAGGACCATTTGATATAAAATTCAAAGATAATTCATCAGATGATAGTGTTGAAGAGAAACCACTGTCACAACAATATCAATTACAAAGATCTGGTTCAGCAGCAGCAGCAACAATGACAACTACAACAACACTAACACCAGCAGCACCAACAACAACAACAACAACATCATCATCATCATCAGGTGGTATAATAGGAATAGGATTAAGTGGTATAGGAACATCATCAACAACATCATTAATAATGAAATCATCAACAGGTGGAATACAAAATAATGATTATAATAACTATCCAATTGTTCAATATAATAATTATATTAGCAATTGTAATAATAGTAGTAATTATTCAACAGCATTACAACAAAATAGTAATAATTTTCAGCCACAACAACAATTAAAAGTTGGAAATAATTGTAATAATATTGATTTGTCTACAATTTCAACAACGTTACAACAAAATATGTTAACCACCACAATAACAACTACATCAACAACAACTACACCAACATCTGGTGCTATAAATAACAAATTAAGACAACATCATCCTCAACAACAGCAACAAATTTATTATAGTGATAATTTATTAGATGATAATATTTGTCATAATAATATTATTAATAATACTGGTAATAATAGTGGTATTATTGAAAATAATATAAATATAATTGAACAATCATCAATACCATCATCATCATCATTATTATCGCAATCATCAGTTAATAATATAATTAAAACTAATATTAATAATACAACAACATCAACAACAACAACAACTACTACTAGTACTAATAATGAATATGTTGTTGTTGAACAAATACGTAATGATATAACACCACCACCTGGTGCACCAAAACCGGAGAATAGTGCACGTTTGCGACGATATAGACATAATGTAGATTAAACAAAACAAAAAACAAAAAAAGTAACAAACAAAATATATAATTAATAATCAGCATAAAATAATAAAAACAAAAAAATAATTAATATGATTTTGCAAAAGAAAATTTAAGAAAAAAAATTTTATGTAGAAAGTACTAATTTTTTCTGTGAATTTAAATTAAATTATATATACAATATTAAATTATATAATTTAAAAAAATTAAAATGAAAATCCTGTGAACAATATATAAAAAAAAATTTATAAAATAGAAAATTTATTTATAATTATTATAATTTTGTGGGTAAACAATTTTGTTGTCAAATATATATTAAAAAAAAAAAACTCAATGAATAAAATTTTTTTTTTGAATATTTTATTTATTTTTTAGTTAGATTTATTAAAATATTAAATAATTATTATTATAATTAAAGAAAAAGAAAAATTCTTAATTATATTTAAAAAAAAAAAAAAATTATATAAAAATATCCCAGTTAATTAGTTAATAATTTTATTTATTTATATAATTTGATTTTTATGTATAATTTGATTATTTATGTATATAAAAGTTACAAAAAATAATAATATGTAATAATATTTAAAAAAACAAAAGATATTTAATCACTTGTCATATTAATTAATTTCAAATATATACAATTAATTTGGCACTTTGTAATTTGATAATGTTTGGAAAGACTTGTATACTTCTTGATATGCAAAAAGTAACTAATTTTATTAAATTCAAAAATAGTAATATATAATATAAATTAAATAATAAGATAAACTCATTGATTTTAACAGGTTCTTTATAATTACACTTTAAATATAAATTAACATAGTGATCCTGATATTATTACCACTCTTAAAATTAAAAATAACACATCTATAAAAAAAAGTGTAGATGTTAAAACAATTATTTACCGATTTTAATTTTATAGTATACTCTCATTACATCTAATAAAATGTTATTATAGTTCCTAATAACATTACATCTAATAACATGTTATTAAGGTGTTATTCCATATAAGTAACACCTTAATAACGTTAGGTGTAATGTGAGTAGGCTAATTAAGGCTGTAATTCAATCGGTCAAAAAGATAAAATTTGGACAGCCAACTAAAAAATTTTGATGTTCAAATTCATAGTTTTTTTTTTGTAATTATAAGAGATAAAAATTGTTTGTTGACATGTTGCTAAATGTTTATCAAGTACATAGAAGTTATACAAAATAATTAATTTGAATTATAAATTTGTTAAAAAAGTTTACCACAGTTAAATTTTTTCAACTCACGGTGAATGTTTTTTTTAAATAAAACTTTTTGACCGACTAAGACACGGCTTAAGAGGTTTAATTAATTGTTGTATATATTTGAAATAAATAATAAAACACAAAATGGTAATTTTGAGACAAGGGAAGTACACCATTTTCGATATTATGTATTGTGAAATATTTCTCTTTTTTCTTTTTTTTTATCGCGCATTTATTTAATTATTTCCAAAAAAAAATGAAAAACTAATAAAAAACGAGCATTTGTAGGAAAAAATATTAATTTCCGCTCACGGAAAACCTCTTTAAAAATTAATTTAAAAAATATATATATTTAAAAAAAAATCCCAGACACTCAAATAAAAAAAAAATAAAGAAATTATTAAATGAAGTATTTAAATTTATATAAATTAAAACAAAGAAAATAATTAAAATCAATAATTATATAAAAAGTGCAGAAATCGCATGAACTATGAAGAAAATTTTTCAGGTTAAAATTGAATACTCTTCCAAGTTAAATAAAACATTAGTTTAAAATGTTAAATTCAATTTTGAAAGATGACAAAATTTAACTCGACGAAATCTTCCCTAATTTTGTCCGAGTATATTCGGCCATTTGATATTTTCCCATTTAAATAAATTTGTCTTTAATTATACAAATAGCTGTCTATTGAACACAAAATGGCAATCATTGTGAGCGAAAGCAACAAAAAAAAACTAATAAATTATATAATAACCAATTAAACCAGTCGCCAATTGGATTTTTTTCAAGTAACTTTATAGTTGCTTCAAATTAAATGTATAGAAATAAATATAAGTTTTTTAAGATACAGTAACTTTAATGAAAAATTAAAAAAAAATACAAATGACGTAACTTTAAAAGTTTTTTTTTCCGAAAATATATTGAAAGGCTTAATTTTAATGGAAAAAAGTTAAATTTTTCTAGTTTGAAAAACATGTTAAATTTAACACGGAAATTGTGATATAAGCAGTTTCCTAAAAAAATTTATATTTAAACGAACGCTATAATAAGAAAAAAATGTTTAAACTTATTTATGGATAGATGGTGCCCGAAATTAACCAACCGTCAACTAATTTTTGTTTTTCAAATAATTGAATTTTTTATTTGTTTTTTTTTCTTGTTTTTAATTTCTTTTTAAAATATTATTCATTTTTTTTTATGTTGTTTAATTAATTAAAGTTTAAAAAAAAACAAAAATAATATATGAGCTTGTAAATATAGTTTTTTTTTTTTTGGAAAAGCAACAAAATGTTCACAGATAATGAAATTTCCCAAAAAAATGGAAATTTACCAATTCCAAAAAAAAAAAAAAACACTGATTAATTATTAAATTATTATTGCTTCTGCAAAAAAAATAAAAAATAAAAATAAAATAAAATAAAAAAAAAAAATACAAAAAACCAAAAAAAAAATTTAAAAAAAAATAAAATATTTAAAATAGAAAATATATAAAAAAATAATATTTAGACAAAAAAATTGAAACATAAAATCAAATTTAAATACAATCCAAAAAAAACTTATTTCTTGTCTTACCAAAAAAAACCTTAAATTAATAAATAAACAAAAAAAAAGAAATTATACATAAAATTAAAAAATTGCAAAAAATAAAAAAAATTAATTAAATAAATTTAAAGATTAATCGGCGGAAAAAAACTTGAAAAAATATGAAATTAATGAAAAGAGTTGCTAGAAAATTAAATTATTTATAAATAAATTTAAATTAACTGAACAAAACAAGAAAACATTATAAAAATGAAAATGAAATTTAAAAAGAACAAAAAAAATAGCTTATATTAATTATAAAATATATATAATTGAATGTTTTTCATGTGCAAAAGCAACTTTTTTTTTCTTCTAGTCATTTAATATTTACAAATAAAAATTATAATTAATTTATGTCATTTATGTGAAAGAACTTTTTTCAATTAAATTTATAATTTAATACATAAAATTTAATTAACTTAAATAATTTCTTTTTTTTTTAAAATTAATTTTGTTTAATTTTTTTTTTTTTTTGGCTAATTAGCAAAAAAAGAAAATAAATCTCAAAAAGCATCGCAGTCAAAAAAATATTATACAAAAGAAAAATAACAAAAATTAATTAAATTTTAATTATATATAATAAAAAAAATGTTAAAAATTAAATAAAAAAAAAATACGAATTCTTAAAGAAAATCAAAAATATATTTAAAAAATATATAAAAATATACCAAAAAAAACTGTATAATATCCGTCGACTGAGTGCTATTTTGGCCCATACATCATTTTGATTTGATTTTGGAAAAACGCTTTTGAACATAAAAGCGAATAATAAAATAAAAATTTAAACGATAAGATTTTTTAATCAATTATTGCAAATTAAGTTATAGTCTCAATTAATAAGTTTTATAGACTTGTTGCTGGCCATTTAAATATCGGGCAACATGCTACTCGAAATCTATATACGTGATATGAGCAAAGGGATTATAAGAATAGAGTAGAGCTCCAAGATTTGATTCTAAGTAAAAAATACATAAAAATGACGTATACCGCGAAATAGCATTACGTCGGCGATATTTTTAAACATATATTTATTTATGCTTTCTGATTTTTTATACCAAATTTTACTTTTTTTTACAGAATTTAAAGTCTTCGTAACACAAATTACTCCGATGTCTATTTGTCTGTTAATATGTCCAGTGCAAATTCAGTTTTACACTCATTTTAAATTTTATTATGTGACACGAATAAGTTCAGTAAATTTAAGTTAAAAGTTGTGAACCATTATGCAAGAGATACTCTCAACGCTTTGATGCGCGTGCCGCATGATGCTTTCATTGTCAAAAGATGCTGATGCCGTGGGTGAAGTTTGAGTAGACAAACTGAAAGCGTTATGTCATATTTTTATTGCTTCTGGTTATAGATATGAAGTTGATTCACGGCGGGTTTGTTTACTTCAATATATTTTCATATATTTGAACTTCTTTATGATTTTACAAAACTTCTGCGACAAAAGCGTCATGAGCGGCGAGAGTATCTCAGGTATTAAACGAATTATTTTTTGGAATTCCGTCAATTTTTACAGCATGTCAAATTTTAGAAAATTAACGTTCCAATTAGAGTATCCTGAATACGCTTGTTTTCAACCACAGGACTTATTTTCTCGATAGATTTCATTCGCAGTTTCGTACTTTTTTTTTTCTATAGCAGTTATGTATCAGCTCGATTAATAAACACATCTTCAGGTTACCATAAACTTATTTGGAGACATTAAAAATTTAAAATTAAGTTGAAAACGAAACACTAAAAAATATATATTTGGAATTGAAATTACCAAATAGAACTATTATTAATCTGGGTATCTTTGTTCAAACCTTGATGTGAAGTTCCGATAATTTTTTATTCCTACTTTAAATTTTAAATAAATTCATACAACGAATAAGACGAAAGTGTTTCATTTTTACATCAAAAAAATGATTCAGAAATGAAGTTCGTCAGAACTTCTAAATCATTTTGGAACCTTGCATAAGGGTTTGTATTGCCTTTTGTAGTTTTGTACTGTTCGCACTGCCGATGCCAATCTACGAACTATCAGTTTTACCAACGAATAAGCAATAAATGGAAAAGAGATTTTTGTCTTTCTAATTTCATTTACCTAAAGTGTTTATGAAGCTTGTACCTTTATTACATAATATAGGAAATAAAAAGTAAAAATGGAATACGCAGGTGAAAAGCTTGTACCTTTATTACATAATATAGGAAATAAAAAATAAAAATGGAATACGCAGAATTGTTTATGAAGCTTGTACCTTTATTTCAAATTGTTTATGAAGCTTGTACCTTTATTACATAATATAGGAAATAAAAAGTAAAAATGGAATACGCAGGTGAAAAAAAACTTAATCCGCCCGAAATCGTATTTTGACAATTTGAATCGCTAAGAAAGACAAGACCATACCCTGATTTCAATATTTTTATTTTATACCTCTTCCATATATTTGTTATTCGTTGGTTGTTACATTAGCAAGCACACACCAAACAGCTAATTTTTATCAGAAAATAGAAAATTTAAAGATACCAGAGATTGATTGATTCAGTGTTATTTTAATAGAATTTTTGATGTTTACCATAATTTAATAATAAAAAAAAAATCAAGAAAGAAATTAATAATATACTGCAATTATAAATTAAATATAGAAATATGTTAATAAACATTAATAATCCAAAATATCTAAGTTACGAATTACATCAATGTGCTTTACCATCATGGTATAGTAAATTTGAGAAAATCACAATACCAACACGTTTTATTCAAATACCAAATAATATATTACAATATTTAAAAGATGAAATTATTGTTTTACCAAAAGAATGTTATACAAATTTAAATACATCTGATAGTGTAATATTTAATACAATATCTAATATATCACAACAACAACAAATAAGTGATGATAATAACAGTAGTGATGACGATGATGATAATGAATTAATAATACCAGAATTTCCCGAATTTAGTAATAAAATTAAAGAAATAATTGATAATTTATCTGGTTCAGTATTTATTAAAACGAATTGGCATTCACCAAAAGATGCATTTTGGATAACAGCTGGTCAAACATTAAAAGTACAAGATATTACTGATACATATCAATTATTAAAAGCATCTAATTTTGTAAAAAAGGATTTAAATAATCATGATTTACCATTATTAGAAAATTTATCAGAACAATCAATTAATAACAGTGATTATGATGATAATCAACCACCATTTTATTTAATTTTGAAACAATGGTTAGATATTCATCCTGGTACTGAATTTCGATGTTTTGTATATAAACGTAATTTAATAGCAATATCACCTCGAGATTGGCCACAATATCACAAATATATTATTCAACAAAGTTCAGAAATCATTAGTGATATATTATCCATATTTAAAGAAAAAATCCAAAATGAATTTCCACTTGAAAATTGTTAGTATATATATATAATAACAAAAAATTGAATTAATAATATCAAAATGAATTAATAATATTTATCCTCTATATTTCTTTTTAGTTTGCTTTGATGTAATTCGTGTTATTAAAGATAATGTAATTATTGTTGATTTTTCACCATTTAATGAAAAATTCACTGATCCATTAGCATTTGATTGGAATTATTTATTAAATTATCATCAAAATTTAGAAGATAACAATGGAGATGATAATATTTATCCAGAATTTCGATATATAAATACTGATTGTGGTATACAACCAAGTAAAAGAAATAATTATGGTTTTCCTCAAGATATTATTGATGTATTCAATAATACAACATCAGATTATTTAACAGATTTACTTTCAACAACACAATTACAAAATTTATAGTAATACAGCTACTAATTAAAACAAAAAATTTATAAGATATTTGTGTTAATTCGGATAAAAAATCAAATGGTATCAGTAAATATAATATATAATTGACGAGATTAAAGGATGAAGGTATAAATATATACTAAAATATGTAAGTTTTTACTTATGATATTTTGTGATTTAAAAAAATATTTCGAAATATATACAAAGGTGTTTGTTTCAAATTAAGAACTTCATTTGTACCAAACCAAGAACTTTAGTCGTAAATTTAAACAACATAAAAATATTACTTAATGCCTTCATTCTCTAAGCTCTTTATTTATAATTGGCATAAATAAAAAGTTAAAATGTTAAGAAAAGAATATAATTTACCTTTTGAAGTTCTATTTTAGGTTATTCTCAATTTTTCATTTCTTATATTTATCTCGGCAATTTCATTTTTATTTAAATTAATTTTTTATAATTATTTTGTTCATTATTTTTATTAGCCACAAATATTAACCGAAATAAATAGAATGACTTTTTGCTGATTAATGAACAAAATGGTGAACAAAATGGTCAATGTTCTTTTAGCTCATTGCAAATATATACACAATAGTAAATTTTCAGTTAACACATTAAATTTTATCACTATAACTTGTTTTTTTGAATTTTAGTAACGAAATAATTTTTTAAATTGTACTTCATAATAAGAAAATATTAAATTTTATTTTCCGAGAAATGCTTGGCACAAGAAATGCGAGCGAACTTCATCAAACATCCCGCTAAATCTTATTATATGAGAAAACTTTTTATAGAAAAGTTCTTTTTTATGTGATTCCCAAGCAACCAAAAAATGTGACAAAAAATGTCAATTGTCAACAAAAATTTGTGACAATACAGTGAAAAACACAGTGATTGTAGTTTAATGGAATTTTTATCACATTTTAGACGAGTAATATATCACAGAATTAGCGGAAAAATTTGTCACAATTTTGTAAATAAACTTGTTAAGCGGTGTTTACTATAAATACACATTTTAAATAAATCTAATTTATTAAATTAATATGAACAGTACTAATTTGTAATTTAACAACAATAATCCAATTTTAATTTAAAATATGTATAGTATGTTACTTTAAAATGTGTTTTTTGACAAATTTCCATATGATTTTGAACATATATATTTTCCCACAAAAGAGATACAATTTTCCAACAGCAGTGAGTGTTTTCTATTGTACAATTATAATCTACTATCTCTTGCGACACACACACGACATTTTTTGTCCATTAAAATCCGGCCTAAACAAAAAATCCATAGAAAAACAGTTTCTAACTGCTAGGATTATTTCACCACACCAGTATAATTTTGAATTGACAGAAATATCGTAACTTTTATCTTTGCAAAGTAAATCACTTCATGATAAAAAAAACTAGATGGCTACCTCGTATTCCGAGATTCACAAAATTATATTCGAAATCAAAAATGAAATGCATATACGACAAACCGCTTATTCCTACTTTTGAATAAATTTTCAACAATTTCATTCGAAAAATATTTTGCTATCGAATGAACTTTTTTCATACTGTTTATTTTTTAGAACTTTCTATTTTTAGTTGGTATTAAAGTTAGTATAATCTAACTCCTTTTTTATGTCGTATTCATTTATTTGCGCGGCAGTCGAATAGTTTCATGGTAGTCCCCCAGATTTTAGGAGTAAATTGCTTAAAGATAAATGATTTAGGTAAATACATCCCATCTATTAGTCAACAACTTTATTTATAAATTAATAAGGTTTTATTATTTACAATATATACAATGACAAATCTGTTTAATTCACTACACGAGGCTATTTTATCTCATCAAGGGGCCCGCAGACTCTTGTATGTTGAACACTCAGTGTAGACTATTTTCCAAAAAAAAAACCATTTTTTAGAGATGCTGATATCTGAAATTAAGTCCGATTTAAACGAACTTTTCAAATGTATACGGCTTAATTTTGAATAATAAAATTCAGTACTTATTTGGCGTTTTTTTTGTTACATTTATAATTTTATTTAAGGTTTTCAAAAATATTTATTAACTAAAAAAATTAAATCAAATTATTTCCACTCAATAGAGAATTTTTTTAAAAAAATTATATATATTTTTACAATAATAGCTTTTATTAACCAAATAAGTAAAAAAAAAATCTATTATTTAAGATATTTGATGAAGAATTAATAGATAAATAAAAAAAATATAAATTACTTAGAAATTTTTCTGAAGTTTTATTAGAAAAACAAATATATTGATAAAATATTTTTTTAAATAGCACAATTAGCCGAACACAATCTTTTTTTTTTTTATATAAAAAATTCAGCAGAAAGTGTAAGTAAATAATTGTTTTAATTAAGCAAAAAAAAAAAAAAAATTGAAATGTAATTTTATAGTGTGATTTTAATATATAAATTATTGTTATAGATTTTTTTTTTGTCGTTTTTTTTGGTGATATTTTTGTGAATTTAATCATTCACTGGGGACATGGGGGAAAATAATTTGTATTAATGAGAAATTTAATATTAGTTATAAATCTTGATAGCTTTTTCCAAGTAAGTGTATCGTGATCGTTTTTGTGATTTATTAATATGATCCAAACCCAGGTATGGCAATGGTGATCCAGCTAAAAATATATATATATATAATACAAATTAGACAAATATGTTTTTCTTGACGTTAATGGTTATATATTCAATTATTACCTTGACTGTTTGTCGGTCTAAAGAGTTCCAAATTAATCAAATTATCATCTGTTAAAAATTCAATACGTCCCATTGAAACAATTGCAAATTTATACTAAAAATAATTTAAAAAATAATATTTAAAAATTACAAATACAAATCTATATTATTTTATTAAAAATCTTGGATGTGATATAAAATACCTTTTCCCATTCTTTTTCAGGCACATTTAATTTCTTTTGAATACGTTCCTTTACTGCACCAAATAATTCATTTTGTTTTACTTTTATAAAAAATGGTACACCAAATGCATTATATATTTCTTTACTATAATGGGCAACTGGTATAAGCATTTCATTTTCCATTAAAAGTATTTCATCTTTAGGAACTTCTTCAATACGATAACTTTTTTGACTAGCTTGGTTTGTCATTGTTTCTGATACACTTTGCAAATCTAAATATTTTAATATTTAATTTTACAACATTTTAAATTATTATTATATTAAAATTATATAAATTATTTACTTTCTAATAAAGTATCTTCTCGTAACATTGGAAATATTTTGTGGCTAGATACCTCTAATAATCGTAATTTTCGTGTACTATCTTCGCTAAATTCAACCTGTTTAGCAGCCTCTTCGAGTAAATTTTTAATGTTACCACTTTTATTTGGATATAATACCAAATCCTTATCATCTTTTAAATTCAATGAAAGCTATTTATAAATAAAATAATAAATTTTTTGTAAAGTTACTTAAACAATAAAAAGAAGAGATTTATTTATATAATTGTATATAAAACAAACCCATAGGCACTTGAATTGTTTCTTATTTTCTAATTCATTTATGCTCATTGATAATCTTTGATAAAAGACTTTTTTAACTGTACGTGGTTTATTATATGCTAAAAGATCTTTAAGACTACCATCATACATACATCGAAGTGGATTACCAGGTTGATCTTTATATCTATAATTTACAATTTTTATATATATATATATATATATATATTTTATAAACATTTATTATAATTCTTTGGAAATGTGCCAAAATATTACCAAAAACTAAAGTTCTGATATTTTTTCTAAATATCTAATCTTCAAATTAATCTCGAAAACACGATACTATGCTAAATAAAAACAAGTCGGATTTTGAGAAATTTATAGAGTGGATATTTAGGAATTAAAATTAGAACTTATCTAGAAATATCAAAAATGTAGTTATCAAGTTCTGGCAAATTCCCAGAAAATTATTTATATTATAATTTTACCCTAAACATTTGAAAAATTGAATTTTAGTTGGATCTGTATTGATTTTTTGAGCAACTGCCTGTGCCATTTGATCATATGTATTTCGATGGGATAATTCTAACGTAAATCTATTTTTAAAATAATATTAATATTATTATTAGAAAAAAAGTTTTTTTTGTTTACCCAGAATCACTTGGATTACATTTATCAACAAATGTAACTTCAATACGATATAATAAATCACGAAAATAATCATCACATGTTGGCAAATCTAATTTTTCATCTTGATGTTTCTTTTCAAATATTAATACATTACCATGAGCATCTTCACGGCTAGTCTTTAATGCTTTTTCAATTGTTTCATTTAAATTTTGTATTTTTTGTACAACATTTGTACCTTGTTCCTCATATATTGATAATTCTGTACCAAATGGTAAACCTAATTCCATATTTAATTCTGGTACTAAATCAATTAATTTATTTGCTAATTCATATTGACGTGAACCAATATAATTTAATCGTTTATATGTTGGATCATAAAATTTAAAAAATAATAATATATCACGATTTTTAATAAAACGAGGCAAACCACCAGGTTGATCAGGTGGTGCCATTTGTAAATATATTGTCCATGGTGATTGTGTTTCAATAACATTCGATAAATTACGATTATATTCTTCAATAATATCAAAATATATTGGACGTGTTAATTGTGATCGTGCAACTAATGGCCATAAACGCATACGATTTTGATCTATTTTGAATGTTTCAACAAACACTTGCATTAAATCACCGCATGTTTGGGTTTTCTTTAATTTAAAAACACGTGGATGTATTCGTTCATTATCAAATAAATCTGTTGTTTGATGTCCATCAAAATATTCCTCTAATATAACATGTATAAAAACGTATGTATTAGCTTCAGATCTCTCGCGGCGACGTACCTATTATCTCAACAGAAATAAATTTAACTATATTTTAAATTATATATTTAAACATATTAATTATATATATATATATGAGATTGGTTTGATTAAGTTTTATATGCAATTCCAAGATTCATATTTTTTTTGTACAGAATATTCTATATGCTGGTGGATTACAATCGAGGTGCCACGGCACACCAGGATGTCGCAGGTACCTAAAAAGGATGTCGCGAACTCTGTAGAACAAACTCAAAGAATTTACTTTACATTAAATTCAGTTATTCCTTACTATAGTTTTTTTAAAATTATATTTAAAAAAATTTCATATGCCATACATAGTAATTTTTATAAATTACTTAAACTACCGTTACATAATCCCATAAATTTTTTTTTTGTGACTAAATAGTATGGACATTATAAAATTTATGTTATTTTTAAAAATTTAATAAAAAACTCTTATAGCTTAAAAAAAAAAACTATTGAAAAATTAACAAATCTTTGCGTCATCGACTATTTTTTAAAATAACTGAACTGATAAAAATATAAGGGTGCCTCGTATTCTCCATAATTAATATTATGGTGGCATGATACTAAAAAAGTTAAGAACCACTGCTCTTTGCCGTAGTAACAAATGCACGACTTGCGAACAAAAAAATCCCTTATGTTAGCACTTTCCAGTCTACCTGTTTTGCGAATACATAATAGTAGGATTTTTTTTATTTGCAAAAAAGACAAGGTAATCAAACAAAAACCATAGTATTATGTTTTATATAAGTCATATATTGAAAATAAATTTATAAATTTTTTACCTGTTCCATTCTTTTCTCTTCACATAAACGATCAATTAATTCACTTGGTATTGCAGTTGTAATTATATTTTCTAATATTTTTGGTATTTCAGATACACGAATATATACTAACATATATGCATTACTACAATGTTTAGCATTTATTGTTAATTCATCATCTATACCACCGTAATTATTTTCAATAGCTTCGGTTTTTGTACAACTAGATACAACATCATCATCAAATTTACACCATTTACCATCAGCTTTTGGATTAATATAAACTACATAATGTCCACCATGATTATCACCAGAATGTACTAATACAGCATGTAAACGATAATTAGCTGGTGTTTGTTCATTTTCAGCTAAATATTTATCTAAATGTATTTCTTCATAAAATTCAAAACGATCATTAAATTTAACTGAATTATCAGTAACTGGATCATATTGAAAACGCATTAAATGTAAATGCAATACAGGTGGAAATGATTTAAATATAACACCTTTTTCAGCTTCTTGAAAACCATGTATACCAGCATCATATTTATTATCACCTTCCAATGTTTCTGGTTTAATATAATCATTAAATGATTCTTCAATATTTTTTTTACCTTTTATATTTAATTGTATATCATAAAATGTTTCTATTCTAGTACTTTTATAATCGATATTTTTACATTTAATATATGATGACATTTTACCTTCAAATAATAATGGTATTGTGCCTTCAACACAAGTACCTTTCATTTTTGATTCTAATTTATCTAATAATACACGTAAAAATTCTTGTACATCATGTTGCATAAATGAATCTAATGTTTCCCAACCGAAACTTTTTGTCAATTTTTTTGTACCAACTGGTTTATCAGAAAATTGTAATTCATGAAAAACACGTTGTAATGCTAATGCAACTGATTTACTACTATCATCTGCTTCTGTTGGCATTTTATATACAGCTTTACGTAAATAACCAGTAAAAAATAATGTTTGTAATAATGAATTCATATAACATGTAGCACCTTGATTTTTTAAACCAACATGACCAGTATGTTTTTTTGAATCCCAAAATACACCATGTGGTGCTTCAGCAACAACATGTACTTCTAATACAATTGTATCATTTTGTACATATCCTTTTTCTGGATCCAATATTTCATTCCATGATATAAAATATGAAAATCCCCAATCATTTTCCTTGCTGTAATAAAATAAAAATAAAAATAAAAAAATTATATAACCATATTTATTTTTAAAAAATCATTATATCCAGTTGCCCGTTTTTTTCTTCATTTTTTGTTTTACTAAAGCTCGTTTGTCAATTAATCTTTTCGGCTCTATGAACTAAAGCTCAACAAAATTTTATACAAATTTGGCCTTTAGTTCACATGAGCTAAAGCCCAATATTGTGCGCGTTAATTCCAAATTTTGGGCACTAGTTAAATTTAATTTTGTCAAAAAGTACCGATCATTTAATAACATCTCATTAATAATATAAAAAATAAATAAATATAAAATCTTATTTACCTATAAAATAAATGTTTAATTTTTCTAACAAATGGTTCTTGGTTCGGTTTAAATGATTTAAGTCTTAATTCTGCAACAGCATTACATGACCAACTAGATGATTCGCTATCACCATTACATTGTAAAAAGAAACCCAATGATTTAGCATCAGATTGGTTACGATCTGAACGTGGCATAACCATTATTTTCCATGGTAAATTTCTAACATAATATGGTGGTGATAATATTGAATCTTTTAATTTTGAAAACTCTTCAACAGTAAATGAAAATGTTGCTTCTGAACGTATTTCTTCTTCGGCAATTGGTACAGCTGCTGCTAATATATTAATAGTATTATTTTGTGTATTATTACTAATAATATTACCACTATTATTAATATTTGTTGTATTATTAATAACAACATCTGTTGTTGATGTTGCATCCATACTAATAGCTGTTGTTGTTGAATCTAATTGTGGTACTAATTGCATTGCTGTATCACCATTATTTGATATATTATCAATATCCTGTTGATCTGGTAATATAATATCACTTTCTTGTGTATCCATTGCTTCAACAGCTTGATCAGAATTATCAACTTGTTGTAATTGTTGATCTGCTGGTTGACGTAATTGTTGTTGATTTTGTTGTTGTTGTTGTGGTTGTTGAACAATTGTTGTTCCATCTGGACGACGTGAATTTTGTATACCGCCATCCGTTTCCATTGTATTAATTGTTGGCCGAGCCAGTTGAAATGTAACTTTACCAAATAAATATTTTTGTAATTGTGCAGTATTATTTATTAAATAAAATTTATAAATATTATTCCAAAAATTTAATATTTTTATATTAGATTTATTTCTATTTTTATTTTGTTTTAATAATTGTGTTTTAATTAAATTTTTATAATTATATTTATTATTATTATTATTAATTATTTTTGTAGTTTTAATTTTATTTAATAATATTTTTGATTTATTAGTAATAGATGATACGTTATTATAATTAGATGATGTTGGTAAATATTTCTTATTATTATTATTACTATTATAATTAATTAATTTTTTTTTTTTTTTTTATATATTCTAATAAATTTTTTTTTCTATTATTATTATTATTATAAGTTTTTTTCAAATTATTTAATTGATTTTTATTTTTAATATTTCTTAAATATATTAAATTTGTATTAGTATTATTAATATTATTAGTTTTATATTTTTTTTGTAAATTATCATATTTATTATTATTATTATTACCAGATTTTCTAGTTAAATATTGAACTAATGCAAGTGTTCGACCTAAATCTGGATCATTAATTCTATTATTATTATTTATAGAGTATGTTGTTGTGGTTATTGGTATTGTTGATGATATTGTTGTTGTTGTTATTATTGGGTCTATAAATTTTGTTGTTGATAAATTTAAATCGTTTTCAACTAAATATTTTTTATTATTATTTTGATTTGATTTTTCATTTGCTGAGGAAGATGATATATTTTTTTTATTTTTTAAATTAAAAATTAACTTTTGTTGATTTAAAGTTTTTGATTTAAAAACATTATTTTTATTTCTTTGTTTATTATTAATTAATGTAAAATTTTTATTTATATCTGAATTATTATTAATAATAAAATTTTTATTATTATTATTATTATTATTATTATTAATATTATTATTTATTATTTCTTTTTTATTTTGATTATTTTCACCTATTTCGATTGATTTTGTAATTGCTGCAGCTAAATTTGCTGCAGTTATATTAGATAATAAATTATTATTATTTAATTTAATTGATGTTATTATAGGTGTTTTAATTAAATTATCCACGGGACTTGATGTAATTGTCCTGGTGGTTTGATGTTGTATACCACAATTTGGATCTATAAAATTTTATATAATAATTATTTATTAATTTTTTTTGTTGTGATTTATAGGTAAAACCTATTCTAGAAATTAACAAAATATTCTAAAAAAAAAGAACAAAAACGTTATTATTTTTATATCATCTTTTCTAATTAAATATATTTTTTATTTTCATAATCTTGCATAACTTTTCTGTCAATACAATACAAAAAATAAAATAAAATCTTCTACAGTGGAAAAGCCTACCTTTTTATTAATTAATGGCAAATAAATTTTAATGTTACAGGATTAGATTTATGGAAATTAGTTATGCATGTGAAAAATAAAAGCACATTTTTTTTTTTTGATTTAATATATGAAAAGTATATTTGGTATTTATATCTTGCATATAATAGAATTAGTAATAAATAATGATTTTTGGTTATAAATAATTTAAAAAAAAATAATTCTTTAAATAGACTATATTTTTTTTTTGAAATAAATAATAATGTAGGTAGTAAATACATATTGCGCAATTTACAAATTTATGATTCTTTTTTAATATTAATATTTCAGGCAAATATATATTATTAAATAAAGAAAATAAAGAAGATAAAGAAAATAAAATAAAATAAAATTAATTTAAAAAAAAAAACAAAACTAACACACAAAACTTAAAAAGAAGAAACTTCTTGCACCCGGTTTAAATGTATACAAAAAGCCGCATCATCTTCACCATATTTCTTCAATATATACACTACATATATACATAATATATATATTCATATTAAGAGCTTAGAGGATAAAGGTGTTAAGTGACATTTACATAAAATAATACATAATGTTGGTAATATACAGTTTTAAATGCATATTATTAAAAAATATGTTTAGTTACATCGTTTTATGGAATATTTTTTTTAAAACACATTCTTGTAGAATTAAAAAAAAAAAAAACAAAAACTGGAAAACTTCAAATGTGATTTATTTAAAAGAAAAAAAAAAATGAAAATATCATAACAAGTTTTCATTTTTTTTTTTTATATATGAAAAACAATTTTATTTTCTTCAAGACATTTAATTATTTTTCATAAATTAAACTAAAAGATTAGAAATAAATTTATTATTTTCTTATTAGTTTTAATAATAATAATAAAAAAAAAACAAAAACATTAAAATTTAATTTATGTAAAATAATAGCAATAAATTTAGATATAAAATCAACATAATACAATAAAGAATTGGGGGAAAAATGTATTACGTTTCAATATTGAAATATTATATATTTTTTTAAAATATTCTTTACTTCATATTAAAAAAACATACACTATATATATATATAAAAATTATAATTATTTAAATAAAAATAATTCTTACCGGAAATTTTTAAAATAAATCCAATTTAATTTTTCAAAATTTAATTAATATTTTTTTTTATTTATTTAGAAGCTTCTGCTTAAATGATGAGACGAATAAAAAAAAAGTGGAAAAATTAATTTATTGAAAAATATATATATTTATATATATGTATATATATTTATATATGTATATATTCATATATATGTATATATAAAAATAAATACATATATATATTTATATATAAATTATTTTTTTTTCCGATATTAACATTTTTTTTTTAATTAGTAATAATTAAAATAAAATATTATTCACTTTATTCTATAAATTGTTTTGATTTTAAATTTACTTTTTTTGTTGAAAATTTTTATTTTACAATTAAATTAAATGGCCTCACAGTATTTTTTTTTTTCTTTTTTACATACAGAGGCGATAAAAATTATGATGGTCCTAACTCTTTATATTGAAAAATACTAAGATGGTCGTCATTGACAATATTGTCGTGGTGCTTCAACAAAAAAAAAAAAATTTGAAAAATAATTTTTCTTTTCGTGTTGTGCGTTTGTAGGGTAATGTTCGTTTTTGTTATATTAAAGTTGAAAACGAATTCATTTTATGAATCAAACTTGAACTGGTTATTAATCAGTTTCTTAACAAAATCGTTCAGAGAAGTGTTTTACAATTATGCCATTTTTTATTTCGATAAAATGCCATTAAAGCTGTAATTGAAATGTTTATATTTAAATTTGTTATTTTTAAATTAAAAATGTCAATTGTCCAATATAAGATAATTTGAGGTGAACTCGAATTCATCTTTTGCCATTGAAACCTCAATTACTTTTAAAAAGAAATTTTTTAAGAAAATTAAAAAGAAATTTTTTAAGAAAATTTTTTTTTACAATTATTCTATTTTAAAACTTTTTACGATGACGTGTTAGTTAACAGTCAAAAAATGACAAAGCGGAAATTTCGTTTCGTCGGCGGGTTTTTTATTTCCAATTAAAACAAATTTTTTCGAATATATTTTAAATATATAAATTAATTAATTCAATTTCATAATAATAGCATAATGTTAAAATGAATTTGTGTGTAAAACAAGTTATTTTCTGAGTAAGGTAATCCGAATCTGAATAAGGTAATTTTTTTTTTATGATCGTCGGTTGCTCTTTAAAAATGAACTAACAATCGGTATATTTTTCTTATAAATCGGTATATTTTCTACTAATTTTAATTTAAATGTGTTTTAAAAATAATTATACGTAAAACATACTATTTTTTAAATGTTCGAATACTGATAAAAATTATATATAAAATATTTTGTAATCATTGAGTAGTTAGTACTAATTTCTTGATAAATTGTAGAAAAATTTATAAATTTAAAAAAAAGTGCATTTAATAAATAAAGTGTTTTACGTATAATTATTTTTAAAACACATTTATAAATTTAAAAAAAGTGCATTTATAAATTTAAAAAAAGTGCATTTATAAATTTTAAAAAAAGTGCATTTATAAATTTAAAAAAAAGTGCATTTAATAAATAAAGTGTTTGAAATATTTTTAAATAAAATAATTAAATTAAAATAAAATGTGAAAAAAGAATGCAGAAAATAAGTAATAGTTTTTAAGTAGTGCTTTTTTTTATTATTTAAATTTTAAATAATTAAATTTAATAAAATATAAAAATAAAAAGGCCAATTAGAATCCATTTTGAAATTTGTGCAAATAAATAAAATTGTTCAAAATTAGAAATAAAAGTGTTAATATATTTGCTAATTATTACATCTGGATTCTTAGTGTTTTGTGGTAATGTTTAAAATATAAAATTAATGTGTGATTTCATTCTAATTCATAAAAGAAAATTTGAAAAGGAGTTATTATATTTCAACCGACAAAACAACTTATTCTAAGGTAAGAAATTTTCAGTTTTTAATAGTATTTTAGTTTATTTTATATTTTATAACTTGCTATATATATTGTTTATAACAATTATCATAAGTACTACAATATTCTATAATCAAAAATTTAGATTATAGAATCATTCTTCTCTCGTATTTTTTGAATAGATGCGATCGTCCATTAAATAGTACATTCTTTTTTTTAAATATTTAAACTCTTTTGATAAAACTTCATTAATTTTTCGCAAATAATAAAATTTTTGGCTTCCTTTGGTTGTTATGTAGTCGGCTTTAAATAATATTTCATAAGAGGAAGAAAAACTCTACTGGTAGCCAAGACTTGCAGTGTCAGAAAAGGTAGAGTAACTACAGATATAATTCAAATTTAAAATAGAGGTAGTTTTTCTTGCTTTGCTCCATCCTTTTAAAACTATTATGACAATGAACCATATTTCATCAGTTTTGCAATCTGTAAAATATTCAATAATGTTTTCAGAGTTAACAGCATTAAACAAAGAGGGATTTATACCTTAGATATTATGTTGCCGAAAGTGCATTCGTCAAATTAGGAAAACACTTAATCTAATGTATTTGGGTTGACGAACATCAGATACATTACCATTTAAGTTGACAATTTGTACAATAAATTATTTCCTACATATTGTCCTTTAATTACAACACTAGAATATATCCCACACCAAATTGATTAATAGAAAGTTTTGGATGAGGATTTAATCTTTTTAATATTCTAAGGCCACGGTCCCAGATTTTAGGGAATAATAAAAAATTTCGTTACTTTCCTTGGAGAATTCATGTTCTACCAACTGAAAGAAGTTTATAAAACTTTTCAATTACAGATTGACAATAAGCACTCTCGGTGCTCGGTTTCTTATGGGCAAAAATATTAATTCTTATTACAGTGCTATAAAGTATTAGTTAACCATGTCTATTCGTGTAGTAATATTTTTATTTTCTGTTTTTTTAATAAATTTTATATTTTATTTGTGGATTTTCAAATCGTTTTTTTGGTTATGCTAATTCTTCATCTATTTTATAATTTCCTGGCGTGCCTTTATTTTTCCATATCAGTATTATCAGGAAATTAACTATAGCTTATTCTTAACAAACTCAGTAACTTTCTTTTTCTTTATAGTAACTTTTAATAAAATTAAATTTTGTGATAATTATTTTTGTGATAAGTATTTTTGCAAAACAGTAATTATAAATCAAATTTACAATTTTATTTGGGATGCTCCAAGTGAGTTTTTATTGATGGCGGTGTCGTCAATCTATTTTTCATAATTTCGAATTTCGATTGATAGTTCTTGCAAAAACCAATAGATAACGCTACTATGTCAAAAACTTTACTTGACGAAGTACCCAATATACTATTTTGGCAGCGCTCACTAAAATATTTATATTATAAAATGGAATTCCTTTCACCAAAGGTGCACAACATCACTAGTAGAGTGTGTCTCGTTTTGGGTACCTAAAAAATAATTTCGTTGTTCCTTTTTAAGACAGAATGTAATTTGTGAAGTTTTTGTGAATTTTTATTCAGTTCCTGGAAAAAAATAGGTAAATACTTGAAAATTTTTACGTTATCAAATTTAAAAAAAAAGGTAATCATTTTATATTAAATTTAAAAACTTTTTAAATTATTATATTGTTTTATTTACAGAACCAAATAGAGAAGAATTAAGTTTTTGTTGGATTGATTAGGAGTTTGGGGATTAAAATTTTCTAAAAATAAAAATAAAAATGACTGCTATTTAAACCGAGCAACACGATATAAAATATGTCATTAAACAATCATAGGTTCATTTTAAGATATTAAGCGGCCCATACATATTACCACATAATACTTCCCATACATATTACACCACTTAATAGAATTGACCCATTAACGATACAATTTTTCCATGTTGACAACCAAGTAATGTCTATGGGCAGTAGACCATGTGATGTGCGGAATTTCGGGCCCATTATTTTCGTCAACGTCAAAGGAAATCCGTCCACCAATAACTGTTTTCCTTGTATTTCGAGCTGGAAAATGATACGTTTTCCGTGTGAAAAGTTAATTGGGTGGATGAAAATCAAATTTAGATTGTTTGTGGGCGGGTGTGCGGTGTAATTATGTGAGTCAGATCAGATGTGCAACAATATTTTTTGTCTTGTTGTCAAAACAAATCGAATTCGATTTATAAAAATAAACAAAATCACAAAAAAAACAAGACCTACTAAGTAATTGACACGAATATAAAATTTTAGAATTAATAATCTCGAAACATAAATAAAAAAATGGATATTAAATTAGATGTTGATGGTGATATGGAACCACAATTACAAAAACCTAAATCAAATATAAATTTTTTAATGTAAGTTTCCGGTATTTACATAATAATTTAAAAATAATTATTTATATCAAATTTTAAAACATTAATTATAGGTTTACGAATAAATTTCCTGGACCATGGGAATTTGTACAAAAGATAAGACAAGAAATGCGACCGTGGACTGAATTTTTAAATACACAAAATTTAAAATCAGTACCAAGTTTTCAAAGATTAAGTGGACGAATTATACGTAATTTAACATATTTTCAGAGTAACTATTTATGTGTATTTTGGGTTTTAATAATTTATTGTCTGTAAGTTGATATGATTTTTTTACTTATTTATAATTTTAATATTTTAGTAATTACATATATTTTTATTTTAAGAATTACAACACCATTAATATTAATAGTAATCTGTGGTGTATTTTATGCTTGCCATCGAATAAAACAAGCCCAAACAAGTGTACAAATATTTGGTCGTGAATTAAATACATATCAACAATGCTTAATTGTTAATTTGGCTGCAGTTCCTGTTTTATATATAATTGGAGCTGGTAATATAATGTTTTGGGTTTTAGGTAAAATATAAATTTTTTGAAAAATGAATACTTTTAAACATTTAATATAATTATTAATTATAAATAGGAGCTTCTTGTTTTGTTATTAATCTTCATGCAGCATTTTATAATATTGATGCGATTGTCACTGAAGATACTGAAGGATTTTTAACAGAAATTGTTTAACATAATATATATTTGATTTTTTTGTTTTTAAATGGATTTAAAATTTATTTTTGTATCTACTTATAATATTTTTCTATTTTGTAATGAAATTATTTTTATTATTTCAAAGCAAATATTTTACAACATTTAAAATACTAATATATATATATATATATCAAAATTTATTGAATTTTTCTATTTCATTCTCAAAAAGTTAATCCTTTGGATTCGTATGCCTCGGGTGGAGCTGGGTATAATAATTCTATTCGTACGTACGCGTTCTGCTTGCAATAAATTTCTCTGGTTTTTCTTGATGTCTCGAAAAATCTCAATCTCTATACAAGATAATATTAAACTGAATTTCAAAACCTTGATTTTCTTTTTAACACATATCGCATCGGGCAATTTTTCCTGATAATTTGATATAAATTGGGGGTAATTTACTAAATATTTTAACGTATTAAAACTGCCATAAATATTTTTATAATTAATATATTTTATTGAAATCTTTAGGAGTTGTACATTATTTGTATTCTTTTGTAGTGTAATAATTTGTGAAATAGCTAGCGTTGTATAAGGTATACTTCACCGTATTTAGTTATATATCGTATTTCACCTTTTAATCTATTTGTTTGATATCGCATATATATAAACCGTCATATCTGGGAAATTATTAGTTAAGCGCATGCTTTTTCAATACTGCTTAATATTTTCTTCTCCATAAAACTTTTTTTCATGAGCTTCGAAAATTTCATTTCACGGTGGTACGATATGTTTGTTTTCCCCTTGTTCACTCCATTGTAGAGTATAGGGCTCCAAGTACCGAGTTATCTGCACTTGAAGTGATAAACATTTTGTATTGCAATTTGGACCTACTAATTTTATATGGATTCCGAACCATAAATTTCTTTATAGTGACGAAACTTTTAATTGCAACAAGCTAACGGCTTTATTAGTGAAACATTTTATTGCTAAGTCTGGTGTACCCCAGGGTAGCCACCTTGGCCCTTTAATCTTTATACTATCTATAAACGACGTTTCCCTAATTATTAATAACGCGGAAACTAATATTTACGCTGACGACATGAAAATTTCGAAACAAATTTCGTCAACTTTGGATAGTGCTGTTCTTCAGGCTGAATTGAACAAATTTTCTACTTGGTGTTCTATGAATCGGCTTGAACTCAATGTTACCAAATGTCAAAGCATCACGTTTTCTCGTAAACGTAGTCAAGCACCAACACGTGACTATTATCTGAATGGTGAGCTCGTCCCTAAAGTATCTCAAATTCGTGACTTGGGAGTTATCTGCGACAGCTCACTTAATTTCCACTCTCACTTTGATAATATTGTTGGCCGCGCGAACTCAATGCTTGGTTTCGTGAAACGTTGGTCCAAGGAGTTTTCGGATCCATTTGTTACTAAGAATTTGTACATGACATTTGCTAGACCTTTACTTGAATATGCTAGTCAAGTTTGGTCTCCATACCAACAGATACATTGTCATCGTATTGAAGCGGTTCAACGCAGATTCCTAAGGTTTGCACTTCGTGGGCTGCCTTAGGTTGACCGTTTCAACTTACCACCATACGTTGACCGGCTCAAGCTCATTGATTTACAGACACTTCAACGGCGCAGAGAAATTGCTGACATCGTATTTGTCCATCAGGTGTTCATGGGCGCTAATCTACTTAGTAGAATGTGCCTGAATGTTAATCCACGTTCGCTCAGGTTGGTGACTTTGTTCAAACTACAATTTCACAGTTCTGACTGTGGAAAAATGAGCCTATTACTCGAATGCTCAGGGAAGTCAATAATTGTGCGTCTTTTGACTTCCATTATAGTAAACACGTCCTAAAGAGGCTACTAAAATAATTTTCATTGATTTTTGCATGTTTTGTATATATGCTTTTGTATATACATTCAATCTGTTTTGTCACACTTTTATTTTAATTTTAATTTAACTTTAAGATCTTTAATTTTTAATTGACTATATCACTTCTTTTTCTGTGAATGCAGTATAAATACTATTGTATGCTCGACCTATTAGATGACGGCTTAAGGAAGTAGTAGCGTTCTTTTCAGAACTGTGAAGCCTATAGCCAATAGTCTCTTAATTTGAGCTTGGTTTTTGTATATATGTTTTTATTCTATTAATTTAATTTATATATATGTTTATAATTTTTACCCAATCAGTTACTGGTCTGGATAACATTTTCCTGACTCTGACCTGTAGTAATGGATGCCAGTGGAGGGAAGTAGTAACTTTCTTTTAAAATAGTGAAGCCCAATGCAGGTGGTAATCTATTACTACAACGTCCGAATGCAGTAATAATTGATTGGTTCAGCTCTTTATTGTAATGCTTGTACTAAGCATGTCCTATGTGCCTTGCTTTCCTCTTTTTTTGTTATTATTTCTGATAGTGGTGGAGATATCTTTCTGGTAGTGGTGAAGGTATCAAGTGGTTTATGAGTTTCATTACCAATATTTTACATTAATTATTTTTTCTTTTTTTCTCTAAACTTCTTGATATCTTTGCATGACTGTACTTCAATACATTCATGCAGAAAATAATAATAAAGAATGGTCCTGCTCACGTGCGGAATTAGGAGGGGAAAGGTGGCGTGGGACTTTATTATTATTATCAAATGGCCTCGACCGTTAGCATTTTTCCCAGTCTTAAATTATATTTTATTGCAATTAACTCTGGATAACATTTTCCTGACTCTGACCTGTAGTAATGGATGACAGTGGAGGGAAGTAGTAACTTTCTTTTAGAATAGTGAAGCCCAATGCAGGTGGTAATCTATTACTACAACGTCCGAATGCAGTAATAATTGATTGGTTCAGCTCTTTATTGTAATGCTTGTACTAAGCATGTCCTATGTGCCTTGCTTTCCTCTTTTTTTGTTATTATTTCTGATAGTGGTGGAGATATCTTTCTGGTAGTGGTGAAGGTATCAAGTGGTTTATGAGTTTCATTATCAATATTTTACATTAATTATTTTTTCTTTTTTTCTCTAAACTTCTTGATATCTTTGCATGACTGTACTTCAATACATTCATGCAGAAAATAATAATAAAGAATGGTCCTCCTCACGTGCGGAATTAGGAGGGGAAAGGTGGCGTGGGACTTTATTATTATTATCAAATGGCCTCGACCGTTAGCATTTTTCCCAGTCTTAAATTATATTTTATTGCAATTAACTCTGGATAACATTTTCCTGACTCTGACCTGTAGTAATGGATGACAGTGGAGGGAAGTAGTAACTTTCTTTTAGAATAGTGAAGCCCAATGCAGGTGGTAATCTATTACTACAACGTCCGAATGCAGTAATAATTGATTGGTTCAGCTCTTTATTGTAATGCTTGTACTAAGCATGTCCTATGTGCCTTGCTTTCCTCTTTTTTGTTATTATTTCTGATAGTGGTGGAGATATCTTTCTGGTAGTGGTGAAGGTATCAAGTGGTTTATGAGTTTCATTATCAATATTTTACATTAATTATTTTTTCTTTTTTTCTCTAAACTTCTTGATATCTTTGCATGACTGTACTTCAATACATTCATGCAGAAAATAATAATAAAGAATGGTCCTCCTCACGTGCGGAATTAGGAGGGGAAAGGTGGCGTGGGACTTTATTATTATTATCAAATGGCCTCGACCGTTAGCATTTTTCCCAGTCTTAAATTATATTTTATTGCAATTTTATTACTGGTACTCATTTAAAGCTGAGTAAACTTAGACCAACATCGATGTCTCGGACGGGAGTTGAACCCAGTACCTAATGCACCATAACTAAGCACACTACCACTTACGCCACCGTTGGTCTAATTAATTAAAAATGGTTTAATTAAATGAAAATAATCACTTTTTTTTTTTTAATTAATCATTAATTATTTATATTTATTATTTAAATAAAAGTAAATTTGATAATTTTTTTTTAATACAATAAATATCTATTTATATATTAATATAGATATAATTATATATAAACAGATATATAAACTATTTTATGTAATTTAAATGATTTATTTATGATTAATATAAAAAAAAAAAAAAAAATACAATTTTTTCTTTTTTATTTTTTCATAAAATAAAAACAACTCTAAGCATTTATAAATTAAATAAAATTTTATGCGGTGCTGTTTTCAAGTCCGACTTTTTTAACAACATTTTTTTTTATGTTTTATTTTTTTTATTTTAAATTTATGTTGTTTTTTTTCGATTTTTTATAATTTTTTTTATCAGACAACAACAAAAAGAAAAAACAAAAAAAAACTTAACAGATTTTTTTTTTTTTGAAGCATTTTACATAAATTTTACAATTTAAACATAATTTTTTTTAAAATTTTTTTTTAATTTTTAATTGTTTTTTTTTTTAATTTCATAATAAAATAAATATAAATATATTTTGAAAAATAAAATAAAATATTTTACCAAATTTTCTTTTTTATGTTAGTAATAATATATTAAAATAAAATTAATCATTTCAAAGTGAAAAAAAAAAACACGTTCGCGTTCAATTTACACGTTCGCGTTCAATTAACACGTTCGCGTTCAATTTAAAATTTTATAATTTCTCTCAGAAACTCTCATATAGTTCTCAATTTTTTTTTTCGTTGCCTTAAATTGTATTAAGATTTTGACGTCTTTAGACGTATTTTACATACGGGTGGGGTATAAATTGTAATGACATATCATGGTATAATTCACGTGAATGTGTTAACTGTCACTTGTATTGATTTGGTTGGTATTCTCTGGTTCTACAAAAATTACTATTATAAATAATATTAATTTTTCATTGATGACAAAAATTGAACAATGATATTGATGTGGGAAATTTTTTAAAACTCTTGGTTAAACAACCACAAAAATGTATTTTATTGCAAAATTGAAAAGTTTCAAAAATCTTCCAAAAAAAAAAAATATTGACAGGCAAAACTGAATGCAAAAAATAAAAAAATTGCTTTATTAGTCGTCTACTTCTGAGAAAAAAACTCACTAGTATAATTGAAAACGGTTTATTTACAAAAAAAATGGCACGGAGTGACTTTTCTCAGAAAACAGACAAACCGATTGAGTTTTCTCAGAAAATTGATACGGAACTAGTTGTGTTTTGAGTTTTCTTAGAAAATTGACACGGAACTAGTTGTGTTCTTTTATTCATTCATTTGTTGTTGTTTGATAGTGTGTTGTTTTTCTAGAGTGTGAGTTAAAAAGATTCCATATTTAGTTCTTGTGAAATATATTCCGAAAGTTTACCACATCCAAAAAGGAGGTATAAATGAATATTGTATTTGAAATGTCAATATTTTTTTTTCACCACCAATGTAATTAAATTAAAACCAGTTATGGCTGTGATTCTTTTTTTTTTTAGAGCTAATTTTTACCACCGATGCTTTGTTAATATATATCATGAGATATTTACAAGTATAATCCGTATGTTTTTTTTTGTTCTGAAAATAAAGAGTACAATTTCGTATCTCGCTCTCCCTCTATCTCTCTCCTTGACACTCGTGAAGAGCCTTGGTCTCGATTAAAGAATATCCTAAACTTTCTATTACAATTTAGAACTACCAAATTTTTATATGGATTCCTTGAACCATAAATTTATTTATACTGAAGAAATTTTAAATTGCAACTAGCTATAATAAATAGCGTTATATTAGTGCGGGAGAGAGAGAGAGAGTTTTGTTGTTAGGAAATGACATTGATTTTTGTTAGCATTCCCACTCACTCCCAGAATACTTAAATTACATTTTACTGGTATTCATTTAAAGCTGAATAAACTTAGAGCAATATCGATTTCTCAGAGACGGAAGTACTTAATATATAACACAGGTTAGTATATACTATCATTAAACTACTGACGGTCGGCCATTTTGTATACACTTGGTCAGCCATTTTGTTATACACTCGGTCAATCATTTTGTTTACATTTTTTTTTTTTATATTTGAAAAATGATTAATTTAAATTTTGTGAAAAATTGGTTTTTAAATTATAAAAAATAATAATTTTATGTTTAATTTAATTTTTTGTTTTTATTAGTAATAAATTTTTTATTTGTTATTTCTTTACGATTTTTTTTTTTTAATTATTTTGTTTTAAATATAAATTTATAATGTTTTTTTTTGATTAATTTATTAAAATATTTTAAATTCTATATTTTATAGTTTTTTTTCATATTTTCTTGTTTTTTTTGATTAAACATTTTTTTAATTGATTATTTCTGAAGCATTTTTTTTTGTTTTTTAATTTTTTTTTTTTTTTCAAATAACCATAAAATTAATAAATATATGTAATAATTTAAAAAAAAAAAAAAAATTTGGTGATTAAAAATCAGTATAAGGCATATCAGCAGTAATTGGTGATTTTGTAAATGTTATTGGCTTATAAGAATTTTTTGTTTGTCCCCATCCGCGTGCAGCTGTATTATAATTATGACAATGTGATAAATCAACTGATTTAGATGATGGTAAACCAATTACATCATTACCACTACTATAACCGATACCACTAACACCACCACCACCATAAGATGTTGAAGATTTAGAACTATCATAATATTGATTACTATATTGTTGTTTATCATTTGTTGTTGATTGATAGTGTGTTGTTTTAGTAGTAGTTGTTGTTTGTGATTTTGATTGTGATGTTGATTCTGATGATGGATAATATGGTAATGGTGATAAATTACGTACTTTTGTAATACCACCACCACCACCAAAACCACCACCACTAATATTTGGTACAGCTAATGGACGTCTTATACCTGGTATTGGTACACGAAAACTATTATTATTATTTTCATATGGATCTGGTTGTTGAAATTTAGCCAATTTTTCATATGGTAATGGTGATGGATTAAATGATACCGGTGATGGATGATTACCTATATTTGGTTGTGTTTTCCAATTATTTATTGGTTTATTTATTGGTGGTGCTGAATAATAATTTGCTGGTTTTTGTTGTGATACTGGAAAAGTATTATTTGTGTTATAATTATTAAATGTTGATGCTGTTGCTGCAACACCACCACCACCACTACCTGATCCAGTTGTCTGATAATATGATGATTGCGGAGCTAGAGTTGATACACTATCTACAGCACCACTACCACCACCACCACCAACACCACTACTACTACCTAAATATGATGTTGATAATGTTGATGAATATTGTTGTGATATCGGAAAATGTTTTGGTATTGGTGATGATGATAAACCAATACCACCATAACCACCAGCACCACCACCATATCCACTGCTACCACCATCAATAACACCACTACCACCACCACCACCAATTGATGATGAAGATTGTTGTTGTTGTTGTTGTTGCTGATATGTTGATGAATAATCATTTGATTGATATGATGGTTGTTGATTATATAATGATGATGATGGTATTGGTGGTAAACTTGAATATGCTGATGGATTTGATGGTAAATATTTTTCAGTTGATGGTGGTATATAACCATCTAATGGTATCTCTTTTGGTACATAAAGTTCTATAATTTTTAAAAAAAATATTTATTTAATAATTAAACTAAAAAGGATAATCATAATAAATTTTATATATTAATTACAAAAATATAATACAAAACTAAATTTAAGGATTTAACCAACATAAAAAATAAAATAATAATAATCCTTGATTGTTCGTGTAATTTGTGTTTGTTTTAATAATCTTTTCAGTTATATGTAGTTTTTATGATTTTGTAACATAATATTTTAATAATTTCTTAATTTCAATATAATTTCCTTAATTTGAATTTATGCAGTTTTACTTTAACGTAATACTTAGGTGCCGCGTAAATCGAAAGTTGGAAGAATGTCATGGAAAATTATCTCTCTGTTACCGAAAATAATTTTAAATTTCAACATAATTGTAATTAGATAATGTGTTTTGCTAAAATTCTACAGATTTAAAATAAATGTTTATAAAAATATAAACTATAAATCTTTTGGATAAGTGTTACATTAATATTTCAGTGTTTTCAATATTGTTTCAATATTATCCAAGCATAACATTGCTAATCATAAATTCATCAGAAAACTTTGTATAATACATTATAATTAAATTTCTATAATTTATATATTTAATTAATTAATTATAAAATTAAATATTCTGTCAATGGAAAAGTGTTCTACTAAATAATATCTACAATGTATATGTGTTCCAGAATATAATTAAAATCAAAAATTATATTAATTAAATGTAAAATGACATGGAAAAGTCATGCAAATTATAATATAAATAAATCAATAAATCAATAAATAAATAAACGAAAAACAAGCAATAAAATAAAATTAAATAAGCAAATATTAATCAAAATTTAAAATAATTAATTAATTATTTATTTATTTTTCTAATGTTTGTGGTATAAACATATTTGGAAAGCTTATTATTTACTATATAAATAACATTTTAACATAATACCAGGCCAAAATCGAGTTCTATAAATCGAGTTCTAAATGAGTGTAAATCGAGTTCTATCGGAATAAAAATATAAATGTTTTCCAATTTATAAGTATTTACAATTCTTTGGAAGTAAATTCGGAATTTTTTCTACATTAAACGTTGAAAAAAATTAATTGGTACCGTTTACTACGTTAAAAATTATTTAATCGGTAAACTTTAACATTATTTAACCGGTAAATTTAACTGGTACAGTTTTTGTACCGTTTTCTACATTGAATATAACTGGTACCGTATCTGGTAAGTTGTACACAACATCAATTTAGTGACTGTACAAACTAACGTCCCAATAAACTAACACTCTTAAAAATATAATTCAAAAATAAAATACTATTCCGATTGCGGTTTTATTAAAAAAAAAATTTTTTTTTTTCATATATCGGTTCATAAAAATTTTTTTTTTTTTTTTTTGCCGGATTTCGGTACATGTATATATATATATATATATAAATTTATGTTGGACATGGCATGGTATATATATAATATTTTAGATGTCAGGTTCTTATGTGTCACACATATACAGGAATTTGCCCGGATCAAATGAAATTATAATTATTGGCCGGTATAATGTTAAATAATAATGGTTTTTGGGACATGGAATTTTTTTTAGGGTGTTTTTATTTTTTTTCTTGTGTGTTATATTCCCTTGCCTGTTCCATTATTTGATGCCGTTATTGTTGTTGTTTCAATAGTTTCAATTATTGAATCCGATTGTTCTTGTTGTTTATATTCATAATTATGATATTTTAATAAATTCTCAATTTCTTTATCATTAATATCATTATTATTATCATCATTATTATTATTATTATTATTATTATTATTATTATTATTATTATTATTATTATTATCATCATATTGATTTATATTTTGTATATTTTTTAAATTTTTTTGTATTTCTTTAGCATTTTCATGAATTTTATTATTGATATCATTTATATATGTAAATGGTTTTAAATCATTATTTATATTTAATGTTTCATCTTGTTGTCTATTAATATTTGTATATTGTTTTTCTAATATAACATGATTTTCAAATGATGATATTAATTGTTTAATAGGAATTTTATAATATTCATTATTTTCTTCTTCATTTTGATAATGATGCTCGTTATTATTATTATTATCATCATTATTAATATCATTTTGTAATAATAATTGATCTTTATATTGTATATCATTAATATTTAAATTTTTATTTATATTATTAGTTAAATTTTCTAAATTATTTTCATTATTATTATTATTATTATTATTATTAAATAAATTATAATTATTATTAATATTTACTTTATTTATATTATTATTAAATAAATTATCATCTGTAATTATATTATTATTATTATTATTATTATTATTATTATTATTTAATTGTTTTTGAAGTTTTATATTATCGTTATTTATTTTTCTTATTTTTATTAATTTTAATTGTTTTTCATGTTCTTTTTCTTTTAATTTTTGTATTTGTATTTGCTGTTCAAAAATCGCTTTCCTTTCAGATACCTTAACATCTTTAATATGTATATCAATATTATTATTATTATTGTTATTATTATTATTATTATTATTATCATTATTATTATTATTATTATTATTATTATGGAATTTATTTTTATTATTAATTTGTTTATTTAATTCTTTTATTTTATTATTATTATCATATTTTATAAAATTTTCCTGATTATCATTATTTAATAATAATAATTCTGATGATGATTTTTTATAATTATTATTATTATAATAATTATTTTGTAAAAGTTCATTATTATTTTTATTTTTATTATTATTATTCATATTATTATTATTAACAATATCATTTGATAAATAATTAATATTTAAATTTTTCCTTTCCATATATTCAATTATTTCATTTTCCTCATTTTGATAAAAATGTTGTGATTTAATTAAATTATTATTATTATTATTATTATTATTATTATTTTGTATATTATCATCATCATCATTACAATTTAATTGAATTAAATTTTCTACATTATTATTATTATTATTATGAAAATAATTATTATTATTTAAATTAAAAAATTGATATTTATCTAATATTGAATTAGCATAATAAGCTGATGATGATGATTCAGATGAATATGATGGTGAAATTGTTGATAAATTATCTTTTTTTTTTAATGATTTAAAAAAAAATGATTTATGAGAAAAAAATATGATTTTGTGATAAAAAAAAAAAACAAAAAAAAATAATTAAAAATTTTTATATTCGTTTTATATATTTTTTTTTTAACACTCTCAGTGCCATGTCAGTCTGGATAGTCAATTTTGTTGTTGTAGAACCACTGAACAGATGCTGTTTGAAGTATATTATAAATTTAAGATTTGTGTATCTGACAAAAAATTCTTTAACATCGTCATAGTGTTGTCAGGCCGTTTTTTTGACAATAAAGTTTTGCAAAATAATACTGTCAATTAAATATATTTGACAGAAGCACGTTAAAAACAAAAAAAAAATTTTTCTTTTTTTTTGTGGCACTGAGAATGTTAGAAATAATTATATAAATTTACCTTTTGGTAGAGAAGTTGGTGGTGCATTCCATCCTTGTGGGATACTTGGTTTATAAGCTAAATCTCGTTGACTATTTGGTTGCCATGATTTTTGTTGTTGTGTTTGCTAAATTAAAAAAACATAAAGAAAATATTAAGAAAGTGTTTCATAAATAAGTTTAAAATTTTTGATATTGCCAACACCAGTCATGTGAAACCGAACTGTAACCTTAATACCAGTTTGTATTCAGCCGAAGTATAACCTTAATACCAGTTTGGAGACATTGTATTCAGCCGCCGGTGGGGGTGTACAACGAACCTGCTTAGGTCTTGGTGCACGGTGGATCGTTCCTTCCCCCTTTCAGATCAATCAACCGACCAACCAATCCCGGAAAAAGAAAAATAACTCCGGTTCGGTTCTGTTAGTAGTGGTTCCCGAGTATCCAGTTTTATAAATTATGGACTAATCTATATTTACAGACACTTATTTATTCAACTATAAAACTATGCCAGCCTTAAAACGTTATAAATTTAATCCATCTTTAAAATGTCAAAAGACTAAAAGAATTAATCCAAAAACAAAAAACGATCTCAACAAAAGCGTCGTATAAAAACTTTGGAATATGAATTTTTAGATAAAAAAAAACAATGGCGGCTTATAATGGATTAGGAGGATGAACTAATCACTCCTTTCTTCAGATTGGGTAAAAAAAAGGATGTCTCATGTCGTTAATCAAAAATTCCTAAAAATTAAGTCTTAAAAATTAAACATTTATTACCGAAAATTGTTGATATTCTGAAGTTTGATGATATTGTTGTTGTTGTTGTTGTTGTTGTTGTTGTTGTAGTTGTTGTGGTTGTTGTTGTTGATATGTCATTGGTGTATAATTACTATAATCATAACCAGTTGATTGTTGTGGTACAAAACTAGCTGGTTGTTTTAAATTTGGTAATTCTTGAAATGCAGCTGATGCTGATCCAGTTTCTAATGCTGCTTCCCATGGTGTTTTAACCATTTTTATTCTTGGTTGTGCATATTTATCTTGTATTTGATCCTGATGCATATTTAATTGTACACGTTGTACACCTAAATCAGAATATGCTGGTAATATATTTGGTGATACTGTACCATATGGTTGTACACCAGATGGACTTTGTTGGGCAGCATTTGTTTCATCAACAATCCATTTTTCGGACTTCTTTCTGCGCTTAGCAAATAATTCAGCTCCTTTTTTTTTTTTTATAAGAACAGGAACAACAAAAAAAAAAGAACGAAATTTTTTTGATAAATTTAATAAGAAGATATTCTTGCCACAAATAATTTAAACAAAAAAACGAACCTTTTCCTTTAGGAGCATTTAAACCAGCTACCAATTCAGCACATTTATCAGGTGATAAAAGTCCAGATGTTTCTTGATTAAAATCTTGACGTATTGATGTAAAATCACGTACCTGTCCACGTGGATTCATAACTAATTTTAAGGGTAATTTATCATGGTATGTACGGTCGTATTCGTTTTCTTTATATCCATCGTAGCCACCATGATGATAACTACTATTATAATCTTGTTGTATTTGGGCTTTTCCTAAATCGTTGCATTTGTGTAATGATGATGTGGGTGTAGTTATGGGCATTTTGACATAGGTGTGGTGTTGGATTGGGAGGAGTTTTGACATGGGTTTGGTGTTGGATTAAGGAGGAGTTTGTATAATTTGGTTTATTTTTTGTTTTGGTAACACGGAAGATGGAATTTTTAGATTTTTTGTTTTTGTTTTTTTTTTGGTAAAATTTAATTTAAAATAAAAAAAAAAAATTATCAGTAAAAATTAATTAAAACAAGAAAAAAAATAAAATAATTAAGCGAAAAAAAAAACAAAAAGTTTTTAATTAAAAAGAAGCAATTTTTTTAAAATTTTTTTGTTTAATATAGGTTCTCATAAGCAAATAATAATAATAATAATAATAATAATTTATTTTTATTGTTTTTAGAAATAAATAAGATTATTATTATTTTTTTTTATCTAATATACCTTCACCCTCATGAACCCATTTGACAGATCGCTTCTTACGATTAACGTACATCGATTGACCTTTTGATTGTTGATTGCTAATATCGCTCAATGAATGTGATATCCTGCGAGCCAACTCAACCTGATCCTCCACGGTTGGATGGAGGTTAGGTGAGTAAAATGCCGAGGATGAGTATAGTTTCCCTATATTATACAATACAATCCGAAAATATTAATTTTTTTTTTGTATTTTTACGTTATTTTTTGTGTTTTAAAATTAATTAATTTATTTTTATTTTAAAATTTGTGTTTTTATTTTATTATGACATTTATATCGGTGAAAGAATTCATTATTAGTAAATTTATGTAAATATTTATCATTTAAAGAGAGAGGGAAAAAAAATTAAACTACCAAAATTTTGGTACTCTTCAATTGGTATTTAAATTAATTAGCTGATGTTTGATTCTGATAAGGATTAGAAAAACTTGATCGTTTAATTAATTTTCTTAGATTGTTTCGTTGTAATTAATGTCATTTGCCAATATATTAAGATTTTAGATAAATAAGGGGTTGTATTTCTGGTAATTTATTTTATGTCAAATAATGTGATTATCATTGCGTGATAATCTTTCTTTTTTTAAAAAAAATTTTGATAGTGTATTAATTTTTGCAATTTATATTACTCAAATAAATATTTCTGTAAAATGACTATCACAATGATTTTACAGGATAACCATCTCCGTTTCCTGAAATATGCAGCTTTTTATAAGTAGATACAAAATTAGAATGTAAATTTTATTACTAAATAAAAAAAAAGTCAAAAATACTGGAAAACTGAAAAGTGATATTATTTAGACGACTGTAACCTTTTTTTGAACGTACTTACAAATAAATTTTTTTTTTTTAAATTAAAACATTTAAAACAGTCGTTCTGGATTGCGTTAAAATTTGAACGGGTCGTTCAAATCGATAATGAGTGATATTTTTTATATATTGTCAATTAGTGAAATTTTATAAATGATTTTATATTTAAGGACACTATAGTTTTATAATTAGGACAGTATAGTCTATCAACATTTTTGCCAAAAAAAAATACATAATATGTACATTTTGACATTTTCAGCTAAATTTCGACAATTATGACAAAACACGTAAGTATATACCAAAATATCGGACAAAATTGTTTAAATTTTAAAACTGATATTATTATTATTTCTTGAATTGATAAATTTTGTCAAAAAAAATAACGTTGACATTTATCGCCAAAGTATTTATCGTGTTTTGGCGAACTAATAAAATCTGCTAAAATGAATTCTATGCAATATGAGACTTTGACAAAGCAAAATAAATTGATTTTGGCAAATTATTTTGATTATTGTTTATTTATTTCAATAATTTTCTAAAAAATGACAATTGGCAAAATTTTTTTGCCAAAAAATTTCCATAAAATTAATAATATAATGATTTGGGATGTATAGGTGTAATATTTGGTTTACGCGGGATCAATTGAAAAAAACTGATTCTTGTTGTTTTAAATTCTATGTATATGTATATGCAAAATAAACTGCTAAAATGAATTCTTTGTTGTTTGTTTATGTCATAAAAATTAATCTGACAGATATTGATTTTTATATGACAGATTTTTGTTTGTTTGTTTGTTTTTTATGTTGAGCGATATTTTATGTATTTTTTTTTTATTATTATTTAAGATATTAAAGCAGCATAATTATAAAAAAAAATAAAAATACTATTTGGGTAATTTTATTTTTTTTTATTATTTATCTAATTATTTGTTTTTTTTTTTTGAATTTTACTTACGATTTTTCGGTAAAATCTCTTCATAATCTGTTGCTGGTGTGAAAATTTTTTGTAAATCAATCGTTTTTGTTTTCGAACTTGTCGACGATGATGATTGCTAATATTTTTTTTATTTTTTTGCAATAATTTTATAGATTTTTTTTTTTTTGTAAATATTAGAATGAATTTTTCGTTGTTTTTTGACGTTTGACATTTGATGTTTTTTTTGTTTTGTTTTTTTATTATTATTTTTGTGAAGAATGCAAAAAAAAAAAAATTATATTTTAAGAAAAAATATATATTTTTTTAATTAAAAAAAAAAAAAAAACAAAAAACTAAAATGAAAAACGCAACAAATTAAAAAAAACTTAAAAAATATAAAAATTAAAATAAAAATGAAAATTAAAAAAAAAATACCAAAACAAAAATAATTAAAAAAAAATTTATTTTCTTTTTTCAAATTAATTTTAATTTTCCAAACATGAGCAGAGCATAAATTTTTTTCGTTCTTTTGCAATTTTTTTTTTTGATTTTTTTTTCAGTGTATTGGTAAAGAATTTTTTTACAGTGTATTCTTAACCCGAAAATGTTATTGATTTTATTTACTAACTACTATAATCTCAATTTTAATTTAATTAAATTAGTTTGATATACCACAGTGTATCATAATAATGAATATTTCAGTTTATGGCTCAACCTACTTTAGTTGTGTAAAAAAAATTAACTAATTAAATTGGCGGAACACGTTCATTCCTCCTAACTCTAATCGAAAACTACTACTAAAAAATTATTTAAAAAACAAAACAAAAACTGACAATGATCATTAATTATGTGATGATCATTAAGAGAGAATGATCATTAATTAATTAAATTAAATTTATATAACTTGATTTTTTTTTAAAAATATTTTATGATTTTACTCTGTTTTAGTTGTATTAAAAAAAATTTTAAAATTAAAAATATATTAAAAATAAATTTAATGTTTTTTACCTCTTTGCGCCATATTTGTTTACTTAAATTTAATAAAAATTGTTTTTTAATTGGATCAAAACGATCGCTTGGCCGAAAACCACGTGTCTTTTCAATTGTACAATTTCCCATTGATTTAGATTTTTTTATTAAATTACCATTACGTCTATAACCAGGTACACCATAATCAGGTGATATTTGAAAAGTACTTAAACTTTTTTTCATTGATAACATATTTATTTTTTTTTTAATTATTTACATAAACAACACCTGTGTAAATTACAAAAATAAATTTCAAAAATAATAAATTTTTTTGATTAAATTAGTTTTTTGGGTGATATTGGGTGTGGTGTTGTAAATATTATGTTGTGGTAAATTGAGAGGTGGCTTTTCTTGATTTTTTTTTAAACATTAAAATATTAATCATAAAAGAAAATAATATAATTAAAAACCACGTGTATATATTTTTCTTTTGTTTAAAAAAAGTAACCTTTTGACGTTTCAGAAAATTTATTTCAGAAAATTGAAATAAAAAAAAAGTATAAATTTTTGACAGCTCGTCAAAAAATATTAATTTTATATTTTTTTGATGTGTATGTTTGTGTATAGTCAGTATTTTTTTTTTTTTAACACGTTCACTTTAATTACGGGAATTCCCGTCATGACAGTTTACTTATGAACAAAAATTTTATGACAGTAACATTTTCACCGGACAAATTCGTCATAGTTGCTTTATTTAATTTGGCGAATCACTTTTAAATTACAATTAAAATTAAAATTTTTGATACTTTTGTTCTGTTAATTTTCTGAAACGTCAAAAGTTTATTGACGTTAACATTCCATATAATGAGTTTGAAAATTTTTATTTTGTGCAATAAAGGAGCAAACTGCTCAGAAAAAAAAAAAAATTTCCCATAAGAAAAGAAAAAATCTAAAAAAAAAAAGGTGTTCAGTAAAATTTTGAAATTTAGGACAAATTTTAATTGAAACAGTGACTCGAATGACTAATAAGCTCATCTACAGAGTCCGAATATTTTGTTTGTGGTTGTGTAACATTCGAAAAGAATTTTTCGATTATAATGACTTATTTTATTCGAATGTACCGTACCAGGTTGAATTAATTAAAAAAAGGGGCGGGGGTTCAACCACCTCTCAAATATTTATAGACAGCCCAGCTAACACAAACAGTTTTTTTTTTTTTTAATAAAAAAATATATTATTTTATTGTTTTTTTTTATTATTTCTTTAATTTATTTATGTTTTTTTTTTTTTTTTTTACCAAAAACATTAAACTATGCAACAACAACAACACACATACAACATAAAAGGATCATAACAATCCTTTTTTTTTATTTTTTTTTAAATATTTTTTTTTTTTTTGGGTTTTATTTTTTTAAATATTTTGTACCCCCAAAAATTCCGCGAAAAAACTATCTAAATATATATATATAAAACAAAATTTAATTAATTACACGGCGGGACACGTTCGTTCCTAATTCTAATCGAAAACTACTAAAAAAAAAATATATGAAAAAAAAAATATTTAAATTTTTATGAAAAAAAATAATTAAAAATTGACCCAGTAAACGGCGGTTGTTGTTGTCTATCCGGTTTTATTTCATAAGAAAACTTTTCCTCCAATTTTTGCTCTAACATTTTCCTTCAAAATTTTCTAGTAAAAAAAATAACGATCTCTCGCCAAAATTTAAAAATTTTTTGTTGTTGTTGTAGTTTCTATGCTAGAGAGCTATTTGATAGCAAAATATTAATATTAGTCATACACCACTAACACATATAAAACATACGAAATAGAATTTTTTATGGTTTTTGGTGGCTGTGTGTGTGTGTGTGTGTGTGCATAGTCAAATTATTATAAATTTAATAAATGACCGGTATTAAGTGTGTTTACTCTAATTTCAGTATATATATATACGAAGTATATTTGTAGTAGAATTATGTTAACAAAAATTGAAAATTATATTTAAAATTAATAAATGGGTGGGTTTTTGTTTCAAGAGATAAGAGGTTTGTCAAGAGAGAAAATTTATAAATTGAAATATGGAAACAGAAATATATTTCACAAACTTATTTTTTTTTTTTTTAAGAGTAGATTTTTAGGAGTAGATTTAAGAAATGTCACATTTATATTTATGTTCATTTTTTTTTTTAGCTTTGAAAAAAAAATTCTTTGGCAATATTTATATTTTGGGGAGCATTTGCCAAGACATTTTATATTAATTAATCAAAATAAATAATTTTTGGTTAATATTTGTTTTTTTTTTTAGAAATTATTTCCGTGTTCTTGATTTTGGCGGGCTTCATAAAAAAAAATTTACAACTTTTCGACAGGTTAAGGATAAAAAAAATAATAATATTGGTAATTCAAAAAGTTGTCTTTTAGTTTTCCAATTAAAATTAAATAAAATAATTAAAAAAAATTTCTCAATTTTTTTCATGTTCTTGTTTGAACTATGAAATTGTATCTTTTGGATAAAAATAAATGTATCTTTTGGCCTGGCAAAATGTCAATTTATGATTTTTATGCAAGTATTTTTTTTTCCTTTTTTTTTTTGAAATTAAATTAAATTTCAAGTTTTTGGCAAGAACATAATTATGAATTTTTAAAGTTTTCTTGGATGAAAATCAATGAATTTTGTGCAAAATTATCTTTAAAAGTTTGTAGTTGAAAAATTTTTTTTTAATGTGTGTGGGATGTAAAATTTATTTTTAAATATTTTCCAAGCCATCATAGCATAAATAAATATATGTATATGTATATAACAATAGAATGAATGTTATGCAAAATAAAAGATAAGAAAATTATTAAGGATGAATGGTATTGCAATAGTTTTATAATAATTTGAGTGAAAATTTAATTTAATTTCTATAAAAATCTATACGGTTTAAAGTCAGATTTATTAGGAATGTATTAATTGTTAAATTTTTCCCCCAAGAGGGGGAATGCTAATGAATCTTGCCTATATACTCTTTAAAAAAGAGAACTTAAAGTGCCCATAAGAAAAAAAAAGTAATATTTGTCAAATGTTTTTACTGCTGTCAACTAAATGATATTATATTCTAATGGTAATTAATGCTTCAAGGAGCCGAAACTTGTTAGAATTTATGGTTAGTCCTATATCGTCATTAAAAAAATCTCGTGAATATACGTGAAGAATTTGATTGAAGTTGCGTTTCAATTTTTGTGTGGTCGTTATTTTAGGAACGTATCTATAACACAAAGTAATTTTTTTTTTGGTGTATCATTAAATCGAAATCTATATATACTTGATTTCGGATATTTGAACGGTTCGTTTACGAAATTATATTATATTTCTTAAACTAATATAAACACAATTTAACAATAATTTAAAAAATTTGTTATAGAGTTCAATGGAATTTCATATATCGTTTATAAATAAACACTCAACTTCCCACTATAATTTTTTTAATTTCACTGCACGTAAAATTAATGATTTTTGTTTCATATTATAAACTAAATTAATTAAAATATAGGAAAAAAAAAAATATAATTTTACTTATTTTTTTTTCGAAAATATTTTCGAAAAAATAAAAAATTTTTTCGAAATAAAATCTAAATACAACAAAACCAAGTCAAAAAAAAAATTACAAAAGTGATTATCGAATTTTAGCAAAATATTATTTTGTAGAGATACATAGCTTAAAAATATTTTAAATAGAAGCATTTTTTTTTCTTGGTACATACAGTAAACTCCCTTATAACGCGGTTAATATGTTCCCAAATTTGTGTTGTGTATGTGGAAAAAATCCTATAACAAGAAATTATGTGGAGAGATTGTAGTTAAATTTAAGTTCTGGCGTTACTACTACACAGACAGGCCAAATGACACAGTAACTTCAATCTATGCCCGTTATTAAATAACGTGTTTTTTAAAATCAGTCCAACATGATTGTCAATTTATTTAAATTTATGTTTTACGGTATACTGTATACAGTACGGTTTGTACGGTAGATAAGTTCCATGAAAAACCGAGTAAATTGAAACCGTGTAAAACGAGAGACATAGAATGCATATGAAAAAGGGCGAATTGCTTCTTTACTTTAAATCGTGTAAATCGAAAAAAAGGGAATATAAAGAAAAGTCGTACATATGTTCAGAATAACCGTGTAAAACCAGACAAACGTTTAATGAAAAAAAAAACGATGATTGCTTCAAAATAAATTGATTTAATAAAATTATAAACATAAAATAATACTATTCCGTACGAAATAAAAACAAAAAGGAAATTTACACGAGTTTATGAAATTAGTGCTTTTTAGAAACAGGGTAAAAGTGAAACCGTGTAAAAGCGAAACCGTGTAAATAAAGTACCGTGAAAATCGAAGGATGGGTGTGTATTTAAATGGTAAATTTTTTACATTTCACGGGCAATACATTATATGGGAACTGAGTTTTAATAAAGCTTTGCAAATTTTTTTTTGAACGCATTTAAGAAACACATGTTATGAGGAGAGTTTACTGTATATATGTTATGTTTATTTCATGTTTTATTATATTTTGAATACCCCAAAAAAATTAAAAAATTTATGGATAAAATAAAATGATTTTTATGTGAAAATATATATGTTTTTTAATATTGTTTATTAAATTAATTTTTAATTTTTAACAAAATTTTTTTCTTCTTTTTTTTTTTGTTTTTTTTTATATAACAAACGTCCAACCGAATTAAAAAACTTATCAATAAATTTAATTATTACTTATTTCAGTTTTTTATTACTTTATAAGTTTTTAATTTGTTTTATGTAGTTGAACATGATTTATAAATTAATTTTCAATTAAATTAAATAATTTTTCGTGGCTTAAATATGAAATTTTCTGAAAAACCAACAAAATTCTTTAAAAAAAACTGAATTTTGTTTTCTGTACATGTTAACAGACAAATTAGACAGATATTATAATATTACTTGACATTACAGTTCGTAAAGAACCTGTACCTTTCACTTAAACGGTCTCATAACATTCTATTTAAAATTTGGATTTACTAATTATTATCTTTTTAGTGAAGAAACTTTAATTGCAATCAGCAAATTGGGTTTAACCATTGAGAAATTTGTTATTTAGTCGTCTGTTAATAATCTTGAATTTCGAAATTGAATTTCGAAAAATTTCGAAATTGAATTTCGAAAAATTTGGAAAAAAAATAAATTAAAATTTTTTTAAAATTAATAAATTAAATCAAAATTAAAATTTTTGTAAACATAATTGATTGACAAAAAAAATCATTAAATATATTATAATGTGAAAATCGGTTTTCATGTTCAGAACATAATTTAATAATAATTTAATATTTATGATAATTTTCATAATTTTGCCTAAATGAATTACTCGTTTGTTTTGTTTTGTTCTTTGGTTCATAATTAAATTTTTAAAATTGACAAATTTTTTAATTACGTTTGATATTTAAAAAAAAAAAAAACCAAAAAAATAAAAAAACAAATAAATATTCTTTAAATATTTTTAATTAAAATTAATAATTTTTTTATGAAAATAATTCATACGAATAATGTAAAAGATGTAAATGATGAAAAATAATAAGAAAAAGGAAAATAAAAAGCAAATTTATAAAAAAGAATATAAATAAAAAAAAAAACAGATGTAGCAAAATTTTCACTAAATAATCATTTTCTCTCTTTCACTCTCTCTTTCACTCTCTCGGAAAAAAACAGAAGAAATTTTTTTTTCAAAATTTCCAGTAAAAAATATCTTCTTTCTCTTTTTTTCCCTATTTTCCATCCCCCTCCATCCCTACATCAACCCCCAGCTTCCGGCCCTTAAAAAAAAAAACCAAAACAAAAAAGCCATTTTTTATGATTTGTTTTTTTTTTGTGTTATTTGATTGTTTGTTTGAGTATGTTTGCGCATAAATAATATATATGGATTTGTTCTGTATATACCTCCACAACATAGGGTGATGGTAATGACATTGATCGATGACCTTTCAATTGTTCATAAGGTTTAATAGCTGGTGGTGGACCATAATGATATATATTTTGTCCAGAAGTTGGTGGCAAATGATATTGTGTTGGTGTTGCCGCTTTAACTGTAGTAGATGTTGTTGAGCTTCGGATTTGTGTTGATCCATCATCACGATCCTTTTTTTTTTGTATTTTTTTTTGTGGGTGTTGTTGTTATTTTTATTTTGAATAATATTTTATTTATTAAGAAATTTCAACGTTTTTCATATTAAATTCAATGATTTTCAAAACCAAAATATAATGGTGTATATATTAGAAATAAATCTAGATAATCTAGATAAAAATTCGAACCACTGTATCACCATTTAGCTATCTTTATTATTGAGATAAAAAAGTTATTTGGTATAATTTTACAAACGGTCAAAACTTAATAAGATTTTTTCCTTATATTTGGCGCTAAAGCTCGTAAAGAAATTTTAATTGCAACAAGGTAAAATGACTTTTTGAGTGAGAAATTTTTTTCCAAGAAAATAGCTTTGATCGTTAGTATTTTTCTCCGAATCTTAAATTCCATTTACTCATTTAAAGCTGAGTAAATTTAAACCAATATCAATGCTTCGGACCGTAGTAAACTGAACCTAGTATTATATACCTTATTACAGTTTAGCAATAAAACTTAACTTGAGTTTACAGTTGTATAAAATGGACCGGCAATTGTACTTGAATTATAAAATATTATTTGTAATTTATGTTGCTAGAGCGGTGCTAGTGTGTCATCGGAACGGGTGCCAATGGTAGTGTAAAAGGTTTTTTTTTAAAACTTCTGTCGCTATAATTGGCACCAGTGGATTTTTTATGATTAAACCTAGTGTGTTGTCGAAATGCTATTATTTTGGTTTGAAATTTTTTTGACTTTAATATGAAAAACATAGAAAAAATATGAAAAGAAAAAATATGGCACTGATAATGATAACCAGTGTAAAATAATGGGAAATTCACACGTGTTCTCATATAAAATTAATGTAATTAGTGTTTGTGATTTCAAAATGGGAGTATATTGTAGAAAATATATAATCCATAATTTGAGTTTTTTTTTTGAATTCAAAGAAATATTCGGCTTTACGCATTTATACACATATATTCCCGTTAATCCGTAAAAAAAAAAACAAATAAATAATTTTCTTATACGAAACTTTCCAAAAATTTTATAATTTTTTTTTTAATTAAAAAAATTAATTAAAATAAATTAAAATAATAAATAAATAAAATAAATAAAATAAAACAAAAAATAAAATAAATAAATAATAAAAATTAAAATAAATAAATAATATTTAATAATTATAAATATTTATAATAAAAATCTTACCTGAAATTCATTTCTTTCAATTGTTTCCGTCCTCCGGGAATATCCATCATTATGTGACTCTTCTCGGGTTTTGGTTGTTGAGACCTGATGTTGTTGTTGTGGTTGCAATGGTTGTTGATATAATTGCTGCTGTTGTTGTTGTGTTGTAGAAGTTTTATCATCTTCCTGTTCAATAACACGATCAATATCGGATATTATTTCCTTTAATTGATTTTTAATATTCTCCTGTTTTATTTCCGTTGATAATGACGGAGGAGAACGACCATAATAAATGATATTATCATTTTTTTGTTGTTTTTCATGTTGTCCTACCTGTGGTTGTTGCATTTGATAATGTTGTTGTTGTTGTTGTTGTAATGGTATTTCTTCCTTAACCGGTTGTTGTTCCTCCTGAGATTGTTGTTGTTGATGATGTAAAATTGATGTTGGTAATGGTGGTTTTTGTGCTATAATAATTTTTTCATCAATTGCTTTTAAATCTTTTTCTTCCTCTTTTTCTTCTTCTTCTTCTTCTTCTTCTTCTTCCTCGTCTTCTTCTACTTCTTCGACTTCTTCGACTTCTTCAGTTTCGTCTTCTTCTTCAGTAACTTTTTTGTCACTTTCTTTAATTACCACTTTTTTTAATGGCTTTGAATCAATAATTTTTTCTTCTTCTTCTTTTTTAGTTATTTCTTCTTCCTGTTTTTTTTTTTTTTTTTTTAATTTAATTTAATTTAATATAAATAAAAATTATTATTATTAAAAAATATGTATTTAAGTCTATTAATTATTTTTTTTAAAGAGAATTAAGGTTTACTAAGGTTTAATAACTAATGGTTATCCTAGTGTAATAAAGTGTGTTTTTTTTATTATTAGTAAATTAAAATATAAATTAACCGAGTAAAAAACTTTAAACCGAAAATTTATTTAAAAAATAATATTATCACCTAAAATAAATAATATAATATATACAATAAATGGGATTAAAATTCTACATAAAAAAAACATAAATGAATATAAAATTTGGAAAAATTAATTATTTTTTTTTTGTACAAAAATGTTAAATGGAAATTTTAAGAAAATTCAATATAAAAAAAACTATTTATTATATAACTTAATTAGTATAGTAAGAAAAAATTAAAAACCACAGTGAATTAATAAATATAATTAATAACAAAAAATGTATAATTGATAATTTTCAGGAAAAATAATATTTTGAAAAGAAAAGTCGTTAGTGGTTCAATTTTTTTTTTTTTTTTTTGTGGTTCAAAATTATATAAGGAAATGTATGATGGAAAATATAGCACCCCAAAAAACCAAAAAAAAAATTTGTAGTTGTAGTAAATAAACTGAGAATTTTCAGTTTAATTTTCATTATTGAAATTTCAATTCATCAGTGTTTAACACAGGTTTAACATGGTCCAATAATGTTTTTCAAAATTTCCACTTACATTGTCGTGTTATAAAGAGAACCGTTCTGGACTCTTTTTTTTAATTCTTTTTTTTTTTTGCTGGACTCTTTATTTATTATTAGCTAATTTTTCGAATATCTAAATTCGAAATTGGAATATGCTGTTGAGTGTATATTTCTCGGTGTGTGTGTGTGTGTGTGTCTGTGAAGGAATGCGTATAAAACGTATCCCAAATAATATTTAATTAACATTTTGTTTTTGTTCTAAGGAAGAAAATTGTGAAACTAAATTACTACCAAATTAGCTACATTCTACATAAATATGTGGAAATTTGTCAAAACCTGATAGCATTACATTTTTCATATATATTTTTTTTAAGTAAGTTTGAAATTTTGAATTTTTAAAGAAGTAATTTTTTTTTGAATATCGAAATTCGAAATATTAATATTTTTTTTCCATAATCTTAAAATTACATTTTACTGTAAGGTTTATATTAGATAGATAGATAAAAATCTGGGTTGACATAGATGAATGTTGCTTAATTACATCTAATATATATATATTTTAATATATCAAGATTGTCTTATATCAAAACTTAAATATATATATATATATATAACAGAGAGTCAAACCGAAATTTTTGTTCGTTCCGGTTTTTCGGTTATGTATAAATTCTCGAAATAATTTTTTTTTTTGTTCAGTTCAGCTCTTATTATTTTGAATTTATTTTGAATCCAGTCCGGTAATAGTTCAAAACCGGTTTCGGTTTAAAGATGATTTAAAAATAAAATCGTATAAATAAATAAACAAAATATTTTAGTTTAAAGCAATGATAATTTCTACAATGAAAATAAAAAATTAAAATAAATTTAATCCGATTATTTAGTCCGTTTAAATAATTTTTAATTGTAAAAATAAAAACACCGGAACAAAATAATTCGGTTTGTTATCGGTTCCGGGTTTCGTTTTTTATTCTTTTTTTTTTTTAAAATAATGATTTTATGCAGTTTTTTTTTTTCAATTCTATTCTGGTTTTGACTCTCTGATAAAAAATAAATAGAAAATATGAAAATAGAAAATTATTTTACTTTTTTTACTGGTACAGATTCTATTTTATTATTATCATGATCATCATCATTATTATTGATAATTTTTTTTTCATTTAATTTAACTGTAATTTCAGTATTTTGATTATCAGTTGATTGATCATCATCATCATCATTATTATTTTCTTTATTTATTAATTTTTTTTTAGTTGTAATTGTTTTTGTTGTTGTTGTTGTTGTTGTACCATCATCAGCATCATCATCATCATTATTAGTTTGATTATCATTTAATTTTGATTTTTTAATAATAACTGTTTCAACAATTTCAACATTATCATCATCATTATTATCACCATCAATTATTTCAATAATTTCTGTTTCATTATCATCATCATTTGGTACATCTTCAATTTTAACAATTTCATCATTAATTTTGACTTCTTTTTTTTTTAATGGTATTGTTGCTGTTGTTGTTGTTGTTGTTGTTATTGGTGTATCCTTTTTATTAATAATAATTTTTTTAGTTACAGTTGTTGTTGTTTCATCATCATCATTATTATTATTATTATTATTTTCATTTGTATTATTTTGTTGTGTTTGTGATGTTGTTTGTTTATTAGTAACAGTTTTTGTTGTAATTGTAGTTGTTGATCCATTTTCATTACTTTTATCCTCCTGAATATATACGTATATATATATATTAATAATAATAGTGTAGCTATATTATTTGTTGAGTTGTGTGGGCGCGCAGCAAATTCAGTATAGCAACGCAGTAGCAAAATAATTACAACAAAAATAATGTAGCAATAGTATAATAGCAACAGGTAGCAAAATAATAATAATAATAAAAAAAAAACAAAATTTAATGAAAATAAATTAAATAGCACGTGTAGCGATATTTTTTTTGTACGAAACCTATTTTGGAATTTAACATAATCCGATTGTATCACAGGTGCGGTCAAGCTTAATTTTTTGAGCTCAATTTTTTGAGTTACAACAACATAATTTTTTGAATTTGATTGAAATGTATGTGTACTTCTTTCTAATCACTGTACAATCACTTAGCTAATTTTTTTTTAAAAATATCTATTAATGGGTGATTATGTGATGAAAGTTATGTGATAAAAAATATTAATTGGTCATACTTTGTAATTATTTATTGTCATTTTAAGTTTTAGGTTTTTATATATCGGATTAATATGAACGTTATCCGTTTGCGGTTACTGCAAAATACATAATCGTGTGAGATCATTAAATTACCAATTCCGATTTACAGTTTCTGTCCTACTTTTAAATAAAAATTTAATAAAGTGTTACAATATATCGTTTCTGTAAATAAATTTCAAAATATTGGTATTGCCAACTGCAAAAAACCAGCAAAAAAAAAAAATATTAAAATATTATTTCAAGAAATAAGAAATTAAATAATTTTTTAAATTACATTAATTATATATTTAAATATTTATATGCTATATTATACTCAATCCATATTAATTTATTTATTATTTGAGTATATAATTTATAAATATTTATTTAATAAATTATTTTCGAGTTTATTAAAGATTTATCATAAATACGTCTAATAAAACAAAACAAATTTACCAAGCAAAGAAGCATATAATAAGATATAATTTTAAATTAGTAATTATAGTAATTGAAAGTTTCTAATTCTTATCAGGATCAAATATAAAAAGTCCAATATTAGAACTCAAAAAAACACTGTTGATTAAATCCAATAAAATTAAACGATTTTGAAGAAAAATTATACTGTTTAGTTATGAAAAATTCAAGATAGCTTAAATTGAATTTTTTTTTCACCTTATGTAGAAAATAACCATAACAAAATGAAACAAAAAACCTATTAACTTTTTAATGAAAAATGGAAATAAAATCTGTACTTCAGTTTTGAAATTATTTTCGATTTTCAAACTGTTTTGGGTCTGATTCTATCAAAATATTTGGTATAAAATAAGAAATTGAAAATTCCTTATCATTGCACAGTTTTTATACAATCAAAATTGATATTAGTGAAATTTTTCCATATAATATATCCAGATTAAAATTTCCTTATTTTTCTAAATTAAAATATTTTATTTTTTTTCCAATCAATTCTTATTCATTATTTTTCCAGAAAACCAAATTCGTTATTTTGTCCCTAAAAAAAATCCAAATTCGGTTTTCAATATTTTTTCATTTGGGTTATTTTTCCTTAAAAAAACAAACCGTTATTATCCGCAAAAAACCATTATTTTCCGCAAAAAAACCTAATTTGTTATTTCTCAGAAAAAGTAAAACAAAATTCGTTATTTTTCCTTCGAAAAGAAAAACCAAATTCGTTATTATTGATTTCGTTGAATTGTATTGGAAAATTAAATGAATTTTACAGGAAGACCCAAAGATTGTAAAGATTGTCGTAGGTTTGTTTTTGACAAAATCCCTAATTAAATAAAGTAAAAAATATTTTATGTTTTTTTTTGCATAGAAATTTATTTTTTATTTCAAGATTAAAAAATTTTTTTTTGATTTTTTTTTTTTTTGCAAAACAAAGAACAGAAAAAAAACCAGAAAAAAACCAAAAAAACAAAAAAGTCAAATGAAAAAACAACATTAGAACATAACTTTTTTCATTATTTTTATGATTATACATATTTTTTTTTTTTTTATCCTAAATTAACATAAAAATGAAGAATTTAAAAAATTTTTTTTGTTTAATATTACATTTTTAAATTTTTAAAATTTGAAATATTATAATTTTTTTTTGTTTATGTATGTGTGTGGTAAACTGACAGTTGATGGATTATTTCACTTTAAAAATTAATTATCTTAAATGATATTAATTTTTTTTTAATATTTCATTAAAATACAAATAAATTTTGCCAACTTAAATTAATATTTATAATAAAAACTAATCCTCATTAAATCCTCAGGAATCCTCTCATTATTTACAAGACCTTTTAAAAAAATAAAATAAAATTGGATTTAATTCTGAAGATATTGTCAAAAACCGCATTTTAAGAAAATAAATCGTATCTGAATTATTTAATTTTTTTTTTTGTGAAATCAGTATCACTTGAATATAATTAATATTTCCGTAAGCCACTTGCTTCTAATTGTAGAAGCCAGTGGCTTACGAAAATATGGTTCAAGTTACATATATAATATATATTTTTCCCGTCACAATATTTTTTTCCGGTTCCGGGTACAAAAAAAATGTCAGGTCCGGTTTCCCATTTAATTATATTTTAAAGAATGATATTTTCCGGTCATTAGAAAAAATGTTCCGGTCATAAAAAAATCATGTCCGGTTCTTCATGTAATTATACTTTAAATAATGATATTTTATATGTTTATGAGGTAAAATTTATACGAGACAAAAACTACACTGTCAGAGGATTATTCTGTAAGATATTTTAAATAATTTAATTACAAATTTCTTTTTCTTTTTTTTTTATTTAACTAACAATAATTTTTTTTTATAATATTTAATTATAAATCTTATTTTTTTTTGTGGATTTCTATAATTTTCATATTTAATATTTTTAATATTTTAATATTAATTTTTTGTATGTAAGTGTTTTTTATATAAATTATTTATTCATTTTACATTTTATTAATTTATTAATTTTCTTACAAATTTGTATCTTTCTTGTTGATTATTTTCTAATATTTTAAGAAATTCAAAATTTAATTTTTTTGGTGAATTTTAGTTTTAAGCGACTGGCCAGAATGTATTAACAATATTTACTAAACTAATGAAATCTAACATAATAAGGATTTATTTTTATTTTATAAATTTAATACATTCTTTTAGCCTGTTGTTATGGGTAAAAAAATCGTAATAAAATTTTTTTTTGATATTTAATTTCGTTATTTTACTCGCCATATTATAACATGATCTAAAATAACGAATTATATTAGTCAGGAACAAAAAAGGTAAAATGAAATCCTGAATATTTACATAAACACTGGGACAAATATTACAAAAAAATAAACAAAAAATAATAAAAATAAAATAAAAAATATATAAAAAAAAAATATATAAATTTATAACTAATACCTTCCTACAATTGAATATTCTTTAATGATCATTAAACTACATGCTAATTGGTCATTAATTATCATTATTATAATACATTTGATTTGACATTTTGTGGCCTGAAGATAATAATGATTATAAATTATCATTAAACATTTATAATTATAATTAATGTGGCATTTAATGATCATTAAAAAAATATCGTCTCTATTGAAGGTAAAAGAATAATTAATATGGACAAATACGTTTTTTAAATTTTTTTTTTATAGAAATAGACTTTTGATTCAATAACAAATAAAAAAACAAAACATTTTTTTTTCACATAATTTACATATAAAATATTGCACAAAATTAAATTATAGAGGGGGATAGTCGCCAAAATTTGTACCATTTACTTGTATATTCGTCAATTAAATAATATTGTTAATACTTAATTGTGAAGTAAGTATTGTGTTGTTGTGAAAGTGTTTATATAAAATAAAATTGTCATAAAAAAAATTTTAAATTTAATTGGCAACATTTGTATTATTTTTTTTTATTGTCAATTTAATTTTTTTTGCCAATTTTTTTTGTCAATTTTTTTTGATAATAAAACTTTTGTGTGTCAGACAGTTTTTATGCGTTTTTTAATTGAATTTCGCGACCTGATTAGCGGTAAATATATTGTATGCTTTGTAAAAACCGAGCTGGACACGTCAGTAGAATCGAGAATGTCCTCAATTAAGATGGGTAGAGAACGTTGACGAGGCAAAAGTACAATTAAGGCGAATCTCCCAAATATGTTAATAAAGAAATAAATTTTGTATTTTATAGAAAATTATTAAATTTTTATTTACACATAATTTACACAAATTACAAAATAATAATAATAATAATAAAAAGAAATTTTTATTTTTGTTTGGCCCCCACCGTTAAAGATTTTTTGGAAAATATCACTTAATATTCTCTTCAATTTTCTATAAAATTTTGAAAATATTTTGTCAATTTTAAGCTTAAATTTTATTTAACACTATCAGTGATATGTCAGTCAAATATGATTGACAGTACTAAAGGTTGTTTTTTTTATTTTTTTGCAAAGCTACAATTTGACATTTGACTGGTGTCTTTAACATTTTTGTTCAGCAAACTTCGGCAAATAACCATGAACAGACTTACAACTCATAAATCTCTTCTTTTATTTTATTTTTTTTTTTCATGGAAGTGATACTGAAAGTGTTATATACTGAATGTGGGTATACAAAAATGATTATCGTTTTGGATTTAAATGACGTATGGTTTGTAATGATTAATCCAGAATTAATCGCATAAATGAAAGATTTGCAAGTTTAAGTTAATTAAGTCAATAAATATTGATTTTCGAGTTAAAAAAAACTATATTTTATAAAAAACCTAAATTAAACTTAATTACACAAAAATGAAAATTAAAATTTATGTAAAAAAATTATTTTCTTTTTGTTTTTTTTTTTTTAATTAATTTATTAGAAAAAATTATAAAAATCCATTAAAAATTTTTTTTTTTACATTTTTTTAATAAAAAATAATCAGTTGACAAAATTTTTTTTTGTGGGATTAAAATTAATTCTTCATTTAAAAAAAATATATATAATAATAATAATAATAAATAATAATTTCGATTAAACAAACAACCAAAAAGGGTACACTCTGTAAAATACCCAAAAAAAGCTTAAAAAAAAGAAATTGTTATGAAAATGTTTCTTGTACCAACAAAAAATAATGGTAAAACAAAAAATGGTAATCCTTTGGCAATTTGTTTGAAAACTAAAATTTTCGACTAATATTTTTGTGACACTCTCCATCTCCAAAAAAAAAAAATAATCACCCTTATTTGATTGAACTCGACTTAAAATTCACCTTACATATTGATTTGAGATAATAAATGTTTCGGTATGATTGAACTTGTCGTGCTCTATATTAGGCAACTATTAAATTACAAACATTTATAGAAATGCTCTCCAATGACGTTTGCAGATGACGTTTGTCAAATGCCAATTAATTGTTTATGAAATCGAATTGCAGAATTTCTCGACCTGATTAGCGGTGAAGATATTGTATGCTTTGTGAAAACCAAGCGTTTAAAATGAACTGGACACGTCAGTAGAATCGAGAATGTCATCGATTGAGATGGTTAGAGAACGTTGAGGAGGATCTAGAAACAAACAGTATATTAAATTGGAGAACAATTGCACCCAGATAAAGATCACTGAGGTCGGTCCATCCAGTGCTGTAACACCATATAGATGATGATGATTATAATTCGATTCCTTGAGATTATTGAATCAAATAAGTATCAATTTTGTTGCAATTAAATGTCTCTAGCTGGTAAATTATCAATTAGGCGAATCCGACACTATTTCGCATCGATTTCAATCATAAGGGTGAATATTTGTTCTTAATATTTTACATAGCAATATTTTTTTTTACACAACAAACAACACAACATATAAACATGCAATTGTTTTCCGATAAATACATTATAAACATAAAATTAAATAAAATTATAATTAAAAAAAACACAAACAACATTTAAAAACACAAAAAAAACTAAATAAAGTTTAAAAAAATATTATAATTTCTCTTCATCTTTTTAAAAAAAAATGCCCTACGGTTCGAAAAAGCCCTCCGAAAGATGATCCTTTTGAATTTCTTAATTGATTGATAAATTTTTTTTTTGGCACCAAAAAAAAAAATGCCCGCCTATAATTTTTTTTTTTTTTGGAATATTTAAATAATTTACAAAAAAAACAATTAATATTTTAAATTTTTTGACGTTTCCAAATATTTTAGGGTTAAATTTAAAAAAAAAAATCTGTGTTGGATCGTTTTTTTTTGTAGGTTAGGTTATGTTTTTCGTAGAATTTATTATTTTACATTTTATTTTATAATTAAAAGGAAAATTAAAATAAATAAATTTATGATTTGAATTATTTTTTTTGGTTGGTTTTTTTTTTTTTTTTTTTTTTTAGAATTCAATTTCTTGGATTTCTGTACTTTCACCCATTTGAATGCTACTACTTTTAATAGAAGTAGATGATGATTGAAGTTTTTTAGATGATGATGTTGAACTCACCACCGAAACTGTTGATGACGATGTCATTGATTTTTGTTGTACAACACTTTGTTCTATTTTACTTTGGCTACTAATTGCCTGTTCAATAGAACCAGTTGCAGTTTTTTCAATGCTCACCTAATTATTACAACAAAATTTAATTAATACTTTTTTTCTTTTATTTTTTTATTCTTTTTTATTTTTTTTTTTGGGTAATTTATTTTATATGATCATAAAAAACACCATCGCCCCAAAAAAAAAAAAATTAAAAATTTCATTAAATCTCACATAATTTTTCATATTTTTATTTTTGTACATAATAAAATATGGTGTTGTGTATATTTTATATTTTTTTAATTTAAAAAAAAAAATGGTTCAAAGCCAAAAAGCACAAAAAGAAAAATATTCACCAAAAACTATTCGAAAAGCATAAAAAAAAATCATAATTTCAATGAACCTTAAAAATAAAATTTTTATTAAAAAAAAATATGGATGATATTTGTTCTGTTAACAAATTATTTGGTTTTTGTCATTAATTTAGGATATTGACGATTGAATCGTTGTCAGAGCGGTTCTGGACTGCTCATTCGATCTAATCATGAAAATATCATTAATATAATATCAAAAGAATTGAAATTTTTATTCCATATAAAATTGTCAAATTGCCTTTTTTATTTAAAAACGATTTTGACAAATTAAGAAAATTTAAACCAGGTTTGGGCAACACAAAAACCATACGGAAGCTAATTTTTTCTAATTGTTTTACTTAGTCTATCGAAACTAATTTAAATAATTTTTATTATTTATATTGTCAGATTTTTTTTTTAAATTGTCATAATTCAAATTTAATGTTTATTGTCAAAATTGTTATTTGAGAAAATAATGACCAGGATTCTCAAATTGTGAAAAGTTTTTATGACTGAAGTCAAAAAATTTTTCGAAATATGGTAATTTATTTCAAATTATGGTAAGATATTGCGTCGCGTACTTTTACCAAACTGAAAACTTTAAACGTCATTTATTTAAAAATGGAATATCACTTAAAGCTTGTATTTTACATGTCCAATTCAATTAATCAAAAATATGAGCTGAACCGAAATTTTCGATGCAGACAAGCAGATTAGCTAACTTAAAAATTTTTCGGAGCGACAAATACGCATACCAACATATTATTTATATGAAAATTAACTACCAATTTTGACAGATAAATTGATTTTGTGTTTTTTTAAATAATGTCTGTTCGTCTGTCTGTACAATATAAATACACATATTAAATTATTTCCGAATTTAGATTCTCCTCCTATATATTATTAAAAATTAAATAAGTTAAAAAAAAAATTCGAAATAATATAAAATGTTGGAAAAAAATAGTGTAAAGCATAATTTAGCAGCAAAATAAAGGGCCCAAAAAAATCTTTTGCGGAAAAAATGAAGAAAACGTTAAGATTTTGAAAATAGAATAACTTACCTCTTGAGAACTTTCAGCAATTGCTGTTGAACTTTTCTGGATACCAGAATTATCCGTATTAGCTTCAACTACTTCCATATTTTTATTGTTTTTTTTTTAAATCAGTGTTGTGTGCGGGTGTGTATAACAAATTACAATATGTTTTTTTTGTGAAGATCTTTATTTAGGCGCAACGCCAATTCGAATTATTTTGTTTTAATTTTTTTTTAAATTTTTATTATTTAAAAAAAAAAAAAATAAAATAAAAAAAAAATTAAACAATTTTTCACTGGAAATATTTTTTTTTTGTGATTTTTCACCAAAAATAAAATCGAAAAGATTCTCTAAAAAAATTGACAAAAAAGACAAGGGAAAAAGAAAAATTTTATATAAAAAAAATTGGAAAATATTTAAAGAAAAATTTTGATTAAAAAAAATTATAGAAGCAAATAAGTAAAAAAAAAAACAAAATGAAATAAATTTTAGCGTTAAATATGTTAATATAAATTTATTAAAAGCAATCGAAATATTGTTGAGAAACAATTTCCGGCTGGGTAAGTGATTTTTCTGCCAAAAATTCTAAATATACCACAAATTCATTTTTAAGTTAATTTGAATCGCTTAGTTTTTTTTTTAATTTGGACCGGAAAGGGTTAAAATAGTGTTTTATGACATTTTATATTGTCAAGAATGAAAGCTCAACTTACACATGTTTTATTTTTTCAGTACTCTACATTGTAAAATATTCCTTATAGGTTATTTTAGGTTAGGTTAGGGTGACGGTTAAACTATAACGTTCAGAGAGTTATTATTCCCATAAAAATTGGTTAATTATACCATTTACTTTAATATTTAATTGACAGAAGTATTGTATTGTTGTGAAAGTGTTTATTTAAAATAAAATTGTCATAAAAAAAAATTTTAAAATTTAATTGGCAACATTTGTCAATTTAGGTTTTTTTTGTCAATTTTTTATGACAATAAAACTTTTATGTGTCAGACAGTTCTATGCGTTTTTTAATTGAAAAATAAGGATGTTTCTAAATTGAATCGTTTTTGAATTATTTATTTATTTATTTATTTATTTATTTATTTATTATAAAAATAACTGGCGCTATTACTATAATTTAAGCGACTAATAATAATTTTTTTTGAATAAATAAAGCTCATATTTCAATTATAATATTTTTATAATATCTAAATTAGAAGCTTATTTAAAATAAGTTAGAACAGCTGAACACATAATTATGTATTTATATTCATTTTTAGAAATTGTATATTTATATATATATAGATATTTCAATGTAAATATTCTATTTTTAATTTAATTTAAATTTAAAATATTATATTTTTATGTGTGTTTCTTAAATTTCAAAAAAAAAACTAAAATATATTTATTTTATAGATACATAAATACATAGTTTTTTTTCTGTAATATAAATAAAATATCCAGGGATTGGGAATAAATAATAAATGTATTTTGAATAATTGTTAAGTGATGATTTAATGAAAACATAAGACCAGCGGGATGTATTCAGTTAATAGTATACTAAGCCAAATAGGTAATGGTTTTAATTTCGGCCCGAGACATAAATATTGATCTACATAAGTTTAATCAAGCTTTAAATGAATAAAATTACAGATAAAATGTAATTTAAAAATGGAAAAAACAAAAAGAAAATGTTCGAAACTGTTAACAACAACTGTCTTACTAATAAAATGTCCATTTTAACAGCATGTTGCAATTAAAGTTTCTTCACTAAAAAGAAACTTTTCGATTCGGCATCTGTAAGACTCAAAAACAAAATAGAATGTTATAAGTTCTTTTAAGGAAAGACCAGGCACTTTATGACCTAAACTCCTCCTTTTAAGGAAAGCCACTCCTGAGAACCACTCCTACTTTTAAGGAAGGACCAGGCAATTTATGAGTAGAAAACAACCTACTGAGTAAATTATTTTCAAAGAAGAATTATCTATATAGGAGGAAGATAAAATATTTTTCCTTTGGAATCAATCTATCAATCATAGTAACTGTTTACTTAATATTTGTAATAAACTTCCATATTGAAAAGATTGAATATATTTTTATTTTCGAATCTTTTATAAGACTAAAATATTGAAAATCTTTATGTAACTCCAGGACTATTGATATATATATTTATCTCAGATACCCCTTAAGAAAGCCTTATCTTTTACCATACTGTAAAAGACAAGTAAGAAAAGTAGATATTTAAAGTTTACTGATTAACGCAAATGTACTGTGAACAGATCTCAAGTTTACAGTTCCATTGCGTTAATCCGAATTCCTTAAAATCTGAACATACAATAATCGGTAATATACGGTTATCCGGATTCCCTTCTTTCAGATTAATATATTACTTTCAAACATCAATTTTGAAAATATTTTTAGAAAAAGAGAAAAAAACCGGTAAAAGATGGTTAAGACCGGTAAAGAATGGGTTGGCGGCGATGAAAGAGTTTATCAAATTTTGTTTGAAGCTTTTAAAACTTAAATATTTAAAGCTAGAATTAGTTGAAGAATTATGAACTATACTATAGAATACAAAAATTTTTCAGTGGAACACTAAACAACAAAAAATTATTTTTTTTCGTTTCCTGTAACGTTAATCCGATTTTTTCGATATAATCTGAATAATAAACGGATTAACATACTTTTATTGTACAAGTTAGTAAAACGCATAAGGTTATTAGTAAAACGCATATAATAATAATAATAAAAAATAAAGGAAATTAAAAAATGCACAACACATTAAAAAAAAAATTAAAATTATAAATTTTTAATTAATTATACTTACTTTTTTTTGTTTTTTATTAAATTTTTATGTTCTCGTTGTTTTTTTTTTGAACCAAAATTTATGTCACAAAATTTGCTTTTTCTTTTTTTGTTACTTGTCTTTCTTTCTTTTTTTTATTTGGTTTTTTTTAATTATAATTAATTTTCACCAGCAAATTATTATTTTTTTTTTGCCCCCGCCCTGTCGGATTTAAAATAGAAAATTTTTGATTTTATAATTAGATTGTTTAACATTTATTATAGCTTCTTATGCAAATATTTTATCTCTTTTTACTTTAACTATTCATATTTATCTATCTCTAGGTTATTTTGTGTGCAATTGCCTGGTATATTATTTTAATTTAAAAAAAATTTTCAGTTCATACAATTTAGCACAAGACAGTACTCTTAATAAATTTTATGAACCAAATGACCTATCATATATTTGTTCTCAAAAACTTTGATATTTTTTTAAAAATTCTAAAAAGTGTGTATTACAACATAAGATTTATTCAATTGGTGGTGATTTTTGACACATTTGTGGGGCGGTTGGGGGGTGTGGCGTATAAGTGGGGTTGTTTTATTGTGTAAAATCCCTCTGAGAAATAATATTTTAAATTTTACAAAATAATGGAAGTCTGATTGGAGTGAAGTATATAAATTTTTGAAAAAAGAAGTAAACTTATGATTTCGATTTCGGTTTGTTAAGATGGGAATTTCTGCAGATATATTACGAAATATTTGCAATGTTATTTCTCATATTTAATATATTCCTAACGAAAATATATTTAGCAGCTAATAAATGTGTAAATATATTTATTTTATAAAGAGGAAAAAAGACTACGTATCAACAAAAGTTTTTTGATTTGAGAATTACCATTAATAGTACTTTTTGTGTGGCTACATATAAGGATTCATAAGGACGACAATGTTGCAGAAACTATTCGTAAAAATAGTGTTGAAAATTTTAATATGCTCGAAAATTCTTCTCAAATCTTTTATTTTTTTGTTTGTTTTGTCAAAATAATAAAACTACAAGATTGGATTGTAGAAAATATGTTTGTCGTATGTCAACTAACAAATAATAATAAAAAAAAAAAACAATTACTATTTGGAAAAATTTGCATTAAGTTAAATTATAAATAATAAACAAAATGTCATAATCATGCAACCAAAAAAAAATGAAAAAAAAAATATGCAATATTAAATTAATTTAAAAAAAATAAAAATATTAAACAGATTCTTTTGAGCATATTTTTTTTTTTAATCATATTATAATTAATAATTTTCACCATACTTTGGTAAAAAGTAGATATTAATTCAAATATTGAATGGTTGTAGTATTAATTTCTAATTATCCAATTAATAAATATGAAGCATATTTTCCGCAATAGTTGTTGTTTTTTTTGTGTTTCGAAAATGTATTTAATGTTGAGTAGCTTTTTAGTTTTAATGAAATATGTTTTCTTTTGTTTTTTTTTTCTTCAAAACAATTTTTATGGGCAATTAAATGAAAATAATGAAAATTCTAAGAATTTTCATTATTAAACTGGAAAATATTGAATTTAAAGACTCTGTATTTACCGAAAGATAAAAATAAATTTTAATAATAATTGCATTTCAAAAAAAAAAAAAAGATATAGAAATATATAATTATGTGCAATATGATCTATATATTTCAAAATAAATTTATCTTTGTATTATTTTAATCTACAAAATTTTCATTTATCTAAAGTTTTTATTTTTGTATATATATAAAAAAAAAATTACTGCAAAAATTATTTTTTTGGCTGAATATACATTTTTTTTTTTGGTTAAATAAACAACAAGTTTTAAAATATATTTTAAATATATTCATTTTGTGACAATAATAGTTTTTTGACAGACAGCCAAAAAAAAAACCACTGAATTTTAAAAATGCGTTTATTTTGTGATTAATAAAATTTTATGTTTAAAAAAAAAAAAAAATCGGTCAAATAATTAAAAAAAAAAAATTCCTAGATAAATTTTTTTAAAATCATAAAATTTCAAGAAAATTATTATGGTTTATAATTAAACGCGAATTGAATTAATTTATTACATAAAAACAAAAAAAAAATTGATAATTTTTCATTAAAAAAGATTTTAAAAAAAATTTAAATTTATAAAAAGAAAAGTCACTTTAAAGTTGCCAAAAAGAAAAATAAGAAAATCATTTCCTTACAAAAATAATTTTCAGTTTTTTTTTGTTTAATTTTTTTTTTCCAGATAAAATGCGTTTTTTTTTTTCAAATGCGTTTTTTTTAGGAATTTTTTCTGGGGTGCTCATCGATTGTGTAAATCCTTATGAATCCTTATTTATATTCACTAATATAAATAAGAATTAAGTAAATGAATATGGATATTATTACTGGTTTATTACAGGAAACCACAATTTTAAAGAAAAAGGATTATATATATATATATAGCCCCTGAATAGAACGGTACTTGAGTAACACGAGGAAAATTAGTAAAAACACTTTCCCATATTTCGAATTATATGATTTTAAATAACACGGAACCAATTAATCGTGTTATTCGAGTGATTCCTGTATATTTTTACTTTGTAATCAACTTAAATTTTTTATTTTATGTCTGCAAAGGGTTAAGAAAAAGGATTCTCTCAAGAATAACCATCTTAAGTCTCAAATTACAAAAATTTTTTTTTTGTTGGTGTTGTAAAAAACACGAAACTAAATTAATTAATTCTCGATGGTTTCCCTGTATAACATTAATATAATTATAAATCCAGTAGTATAAGTTATCTATTAGATTTTTGAGAGACCGAGAGAGAGACATAAAATTATTTCATCTTCGAATCTTCTAATAAAATATGTCATAATAATTTGATCGAATATCGAAAATTGAGAATTAATTAATTAATATTTTTGGAAATTTAAATTTAAGATATGTTTGTGCTATTTTCTCAGCGCCATCATCATCGTCACCACCACCATTACCGTCCCACCATCCACAAAAATAAATAATAAAATTCAAAAAACAATATTTAGAATAAGCAGACATTTTTTTTTTGTATCTCTTACGTAATTTAATTCAATTTTTTTTTTGTTTATAACAAAAAAAAAAAAATCTGAGCCATAAATTTTTTTATGTAACCGATATTTTTTTTTTTGTGTTCAAAATTTTGTGAAAAATTTTTTATATATTTTTTATTTATAATATTTAAAAAACAAAAAAAATATTCCAAATTCATATAAAATATATAGGACACAGAAACATTAATCTATCTATAAGATACATATATATACATTATTAATTATCTTATAGATATATTTATGTGTTTATATATATATATATATATATATATATATACAATTTTATATCAAGGAGAGGAAGATTTAATTTTAGACTAACTCAAAATCAAATTTCAGATCAGAAAAACAGATTTTTTTTGTGTTGTGCCAAAAAATTCCAATTGTTATGCTTAAACCAAAGAAAAAAAAACGAAACTAAATTAATTTAATTATTCTACACTAAATGTGTATCTTTTGTGAGCCAACAAAAAAATTTTTTTTTTGGTTAATGTTTTTTTTTTGTAATTTATTTATGTAATTCTATTTTTAAGATGCAGTCAGAATGATTTTGTATGTGTGTGTTTATCTATCTCTATTTTTTTTTGTATCTTATATATTTAGACGATAACAACAAAAAAAACCACTGGTTCACTAAAAAATTAAGTGAAATTAAAAAAAAAATAAATGTTTTTTTTTTAAATTTTAAAATTTTTTTTTACACTTTTAATATTTTTTTTTTTTATAAAAAAAAAGTTTTCTTTTTTATTAAATATTTATTATTTTTTTTTTTTTTAGCACACACTGTCCAAATTAAATTAGTTATATCTATTTTTTTTCTTTTTACAAATAATTAACAACAACAAAAAAATTTGAATATTTTACATAAAATATATTTACACTAAAAAAAAATACACCAAAAAAACCAAAAGATAAAAAATTATGCTTAAAAAAAAAAAAAACAAAAAAACACAATAAAAAAATTTAAAAATTTATGTTTTTTTTTTGTTTTTTTGTATCTTGTTTTTTTTTAATTAAATGTTTTTTTTATTTTTTTTTTTAAAATATTTTTTTTTTTTTGGTTTTTTTTTATTGAAATTAGATGTGATGGTTTCGTTTCGTTAAGCGTCCAACTCTAGACTCAATTTCCTTTAAAAATATAATTTTCATTATAGTCTCGGCACCCAAAAAAAACCAAAAAAAAAAAACCAAAAAACCAAAAAAAAAATTCAAAAAAAAAACATGAAAACACCAAAAAAAAAATTAAATTTTTTTTTTTATTATTATTTTATATTAAGAGAAGAGCAGGGAGTTATTTTTATATTTTATTTTATCTCGTTTATTATTTTTATTTTTCCCTGTGAAAATTTCCCATTTTTAACTGAAAGCACAAAAACACACACATAAAAAAAAGAAGAAAATTTCTCCCTTCTGTCTTCTTTATATTTTTGTTGTTTTCATGTTAATTTGTGTTGAATGTGTTCTCTTTTTTTTTAGTTGGTATTCTTAATTGAAAATTTTGTATATTTTTCTTGAATTTAATATAGATTTTTTTATAAAAAAGAAAATAAGATATTATAAAAGTTTTTCGAAAATTTTCCTAAATGAATTAGATCATTAATTTATATATAAATATATAAACTGATAATATTAATGAGCATACATTTTTTTTATATAAAAGATTATTGTGTTTTTTTATTTATTTGGTCCCCGTATTAGTATATAAAGAAAAAAAAAACAACAACTATTGCGGAAAATATGCTTCATATTTATTAATTGGATAATTAGAAATTAATACTACAACCATTCAATATTTGAATTAATATCTACTTTTTACCAAAGTATGGTGAAAATTATTAATTATAATATGATTAAAAAAAAAAAAATATGCGCAAAAGAATCTGTTTAATATTTTTATTTTTTTTAAATTAATTTAATATTGCATATTTTTTTTTTCATTTTTTTTTGGTTGCATGATTATGACATTTTGTTTATTATTTATAATTTAACTTAATGCAAATTTTTCCAAATAGTAATTGTTTTTTTTTTTATTATTATTTGTTAGTTGACATACGACAAACATATTTTCTACAATCCAATCTTGTAGTTTTATTATTTTGACAAAACAAACAAAAAAATAAAAGATTTGAGAAGAATTTTCGAGCATATTAAAATTTTCAACACTATTTTTACGAATAGTTTCTGCAACATTGTCGTCCTTATGAATCCTTATATGTAGCCACACAAAAAGTACTATTAATGGTAATTCTCAAATCAAAAAACTTTTGTTGATACGTAGTCTTTTTTCCTCTTTATAAAAAAAATATATTTACACATTTATTGGCTGCTAAATATATATTCGTTAGGAATATATTAAATATGAGAAATAACATTGCAAATATTTCGTAATATATCTGCAGAAATTGCCATCTAACACACCGAATTCGAAATCATAAATTAACTTTTTTCAGAAGTTCACACTTCACTTGTGTGACACCTACATTACTAAATTTCAAAATACATAAATTTTATAAAAAACAATATAAACCAGAATTTTTCACAAAAAATTTCAAAAATCTTAAAAGTGAAGCAATCCCCACATATTTGGTATCTCCGTGTAGGGAATTTAATTTCCAGCCGATTTCCGACGACCTTTTAGAAAAATATTCAAAATTGCCTGAGAAATCGGTAAAATATCGAAATTTAATAAAATTAAAAACAAACCATCCCTAAAAATTTCAAAAAGCTTAAAACTCATACAATCTCCACATATTTGGTATTTCCGTGTCTTCGGAAATGCGCTAGAAATTAAATTCCCTACACGGAGATAACAAATGTGTGGAGATACCAAATGTGATTGCTTTCAGTTTTAAGGGTTTTCATTTGTTTGCTACAAATTCTGATGTTTTGTATGGAATCTCATTAAATTTCCATATTTTCTCGATTTCTCGGGCAATTTTGAATATTTTTCGAAAAGGTCTTCGGAAATGCGCTAGAAATTAAATTCCCTACACGGAAATATCAAATGTGTGGAGATACCAAATGTGATTGCTTTCAGTTTTAAGGCTTTTCATTTTTTTGCTACAAATTCTGATGTTTTGTATGTAATCTCATTAAATTTCCATATTTTCTCGATTTCTCGGGCAATTTTGAATATTTTTCGAGAAGGTCTTCGGAAATGCACTAGAAATTAAATTCCCTACACGGAAATACCAAATATGTGGGGATTGCTTTCAGTTTTAAGGGTTTTCATTTTTTTGCTACAAATTCTGATGTTTTGTATGGTATCTCATTAAATGTCTATATTTTCTCGATTTCTCGGGCAATTTTGAATATTTTTCGAAAAGGTCTTCGGAAATGCGCTAGAAATTAAATTCCCTACACGGAAATACCAAATATGTGGGGATTGCTTTCAGTTTTAAGGGTTTTCATTTTTTTGCTACAAATTCTGATGTTTTGTATGCAATCTAATTAAATTTCCATATTTTCTCGATTTCTCGGGCAATTTTGAATATATTTCGAAAAGGTCTTCGGAAATGCGCTAGAAATTAAATTCCCTACACGGAAATACCAAATGTGTGGAGATACCAAATGTGATTGCTTTCAGTTTTAAGGGTTTTCATTTTTTTGCTACAAATTCTGATGTTTTGTATGGAATCGCATTAAATTTCCATATTTTCTTGATTTCTAGGGCAATTTTGAATATATTTCGAAAAGGTCTTCGGAAATGCGCTAGAAATTAAATTCCCTACACGGAAATACCAAATGTGTGGAGATACCAAATGTGATTGCTTTAAGTTTTAAGGGTTTTCATTTTTTTGCTACAAATTCTGATGTTTTGTATGGAATCTCATTAAATTTCCATATTTTCTCGATTTCTCGGGCAATTTTGAATCTATTTCGAAAAGGTCTTCGGAAATGCGCTAGAAATTAAATTCCCTACACGGAAATACCAAATGTGTGGAGATACCAAATGTGATTGCTTTCAGTTTTAAGGGTTTTCATTTTTTTGCTACAAATTCTGATGTTTTGTATGGAATCTCATTAAATTTCCATATTTTCTCGATTTCTCGGGCAATTTTGAATATATTTCGAAAAGGTCTTCGGAAATGCGCTAGAAATTAAATTCCCTACACGGAAATACCAAATGTGTGGAGATACCAAATGTGATTGCTTTAAGTTTTAAGGGTTTTCATTTTTTTGCTACAAATTCTGATGTTTTGTATGGAATCTCATTAAATTTCCATATTTTCTCGATTTCTCGGGCAATTTTGAATATTTTTCGAAAAGGTCTTCGGAAATGCACTAGAAATTAAATTCCCTACACGGAAATACCAAATATGTGGGGATTGCTTTCAGTTTTAAGGGTTTTCATTTTTTTGCTACAAATTCTGATGTTTTGTATGGAATCTCATTAAATTTCCATATTTTCTCGATTTCTCGGGCAATTTTGAATATATTTCGAAAAGGTCTTCGGAAATGCGCTAGAAATTAAATTCCCTACACGGAAATACCAAATGTGTGGAGATACCAAATGTGATTGCTTTAAGTTTTAAGGGTTTTCATTTTTTTGCTACAAATTCTGATGTTTTGTATGGAATCTCATTAAATTTCCATATTTTCTCGATTTCTCGGGCAATTTTGAATATTTTTCGAAAAGGTCTTCGGAAATGCACTAGAAATTAAATTCCCTACACGGAAATACCAAATATGTGGGCATTGCTTTCAGTTTTAAGGGTTTTCATTTTTTTGCTACAAATTCTGATGTTTTGTATGGAATCTCATTAAATTTCCATATTTTCTCGATTTCTCGGGCAATTTTGAATATATTTCGAAAAGGTCTTCGGAAATGCGCTAGAAATTAAATTCCCTACACGGAAATACCAAATGTGTGGAGATACCAAATGTGATTGCTTTAAGTTTTAAGGGTTTTCATTTTTTTGCTACAAATTCTGATGTTTTGTATGGAATCTCATTAAATTTCCATATTTTCTCGATTTCTCGGGCAATTTTGAATATTTTTCGAAAAGGTCTTCGGAAATGCACTAGAAATTAAATTCCCTACACGGAAATACCAAATATGTGGGGATTGCTTTCAGTTTTAAGGGTTTTCATTTTTTTGCTACAAATTCTGATGTTTTGTATGGAATCTCATTAAATTTCCATATTTTCTCGATTTCTTGGGCAATTTTGAATATTTTTCGAAAAGGTCTTCGGAAATGCACTAGAAATTAAATTCCCTACACGGAAATACCAAATATGTGGGGATTGCTTTCAGTTTTAAGGGTTTTCATTTTTTTGCTACAAATTCTGATGTTTTGTATGGAATCTCATTAAATTTCCATATTTTCTCGATTTCTCGGGCAATTTTGAATATATTTCGAAAAGGTCTTCGGAAATGCGCTAGAAATTAAATTCCCTACACGGAAATACCAAATGTGTGGAGATACCAAATGTGATTGCTTTAAGTTTTAAGGGTTTTCATTTTTTTGCTACAAATTCTGATGTTTTGTATGGAATCTAATTAAATTTCCATATTTTCTCGATTTCTCGGGCAATTTTGAATATTTTTCGAAAAGGTCTTCGGAAATGCGCTAGAAATTAAATTCCCTACACGGAAATACCAAATATGTGGGGATTGCTTTCAGTTTTAAGGGTTTTCATTTTTTTGCTACAAATTCTGATGTTTTGTATGGAATCTCATTAAATTTCCATATTTTCTCGATTTCTTGGGCAATTTTGAATATTTTTCGAAAAGGTCTTCGGAAATGCACTAGAAATTAAATTCCCTACACGGAAATACCAAATATGTGGGGATTGCTTTCAGTTTTAAAGGTTTTCATTTTTTTGCTACAAATTCTGATGTTTTGTATGGAATCTCATTAAATTTCCATATTTTCTCGATTTCTCGGGCAATTTTGAATATATTTCGAAAAGGTCTTCGGAAATGCGCTAGAAATTAAATTCCCTACACGGAAATACCAAATGTGTGGAGATACCAAATGTGATTGCTTTAAGTTTTAAGGGTTTTCATTTTTTTGCTACAAATTCTGATGTTTTGTATGGAATCTCATTAAATTTCCATATTTTCTCGATTTCTCGGGCAATTTTGAATATTTTTCGAAAAGGTCTTCGGAAATGCACTAGAAATTAAATTCCCTACACGGAAATACCAAATATGTGGGGATTGCTTTCAGTTTTAAGGGTTTTCATTTTTTTGCTACAAATTCTGATGTTTTGTATGGAATCTCATTAAATTTCCATATTTTCTCGATTTCTCGGGCAATTTTGAATATATTTCGAAAAGGTCTTCGGAAATGCGCTAGAAATTAAATTCCGTACACGGAAATACCAAATGTGTGGAGATACCAAATGTGATTGCTTTAAGTTTTAAGGGTTTTCATTTTTTTGCTACAAATTCTGATGTTTTGTATGGAATCTCATTAAATTTCCAAATTTTCCCGATTTCTCGGGCAATTTTGAATATTTTTCGAAAAGGTCTTCGGAAATGCGCTAGAAATTAAATTCCCTACACGGAAATACCAAATATGTGGGCATTGCTTTCAGTTTTAAGGGTTTTCATTTTTTTGCTACAAATTCTGATGTTTTGTATGGAATCTCATTAAATTTCCATATTTTCTCGATTTCTCGGGCAATTTTGAATATATTTCGAAAAGGTCTTCGGAAATGCGATAGAAATTAAATTCCCTACACGGAAATACCAAATGTGTGGAGATACCAAATGTGATTGCTTTAAGTTTTAAGGGTTTTCATTTTTTTGCTACAAATTCTGATGTTTTGTATGGAATCTCATTAAATTTCCATATTTTCTCGATTTCTCGGGCAATTTTGAATATTTTTCGAAAAGGTCTTCGGAAATGCACTAGAAATTAAATTCCCTACATGGAAATACCAAATATGTGGGGATTGCTATCAGTTTTAAGGGTTTTCCTTTTTGTTGCTACAAATTCTGATGTTTTGTATGGAATCTCATTAAATTTCCATATTTTCTCGATTTCTCGGGCAATTTTGAATCTATTTCGAAAAGGTCTTCGGAAATGCGCTAGAAATTAAATTCCCTACACGGAAATACCAAATGTGTGGAGATACCAAATGTGATTGCTTTAAGTTTTAAGGGTTTTCATTTTTTTGCTACAAATTCTGATGTTTTGTATGGAATCTCATTAAATTTCCATATTTTCTCGTTTTCTCGGGCAATTTTGAATATTTTTCGAAAAGGTCTTCGGAAATGCGCTAGAAATTAAATTCCCTACACGGAAATACCAAATATGTGGGGATTGCTTTCAGTTTTAAGGGTTTTCATTTTTTTGCTACAAATTCTGATGTTTTGTATGGAATCTCATTAAATTTCCATATTTTCTCGATTTCTCGGGCAATTTTGAATATTTTTCGAAAAGGTCTTCGGAAATGCACTAGAAATTAAATTCCCTACACGGAAATACCAAATGTGTGGAGATACCAAATGTGATTGCTTTCAGTTTTAAGGGTTTTCATTTTTTTGCTACAAATTCTGATGTTTTGTATGGAATCGCATTAAATTTCCATATTTTCTTGATTTCTCGGGCAATTTTGAATATATTTCGAAAAGGTCTTCGGAAATGCACTAGAAATTAAATTCCCTACACGGAAATACCAAATGTGTGGAGATACCAAATGTGATTGCTTTAAGTTTTAAGGGTTTTCATTTTTTTGCTACAAATTCTGATGTTTTGTATGGAATCTCATTAAATTTCCATATTTTCTCGATTTCTCGGGCAGTTTTGAATATTTTTCGAAAAGATCTTCGGAAATGCGCTAGAAATTAAATTCCATACATGGAAATACCAAATATGTGGGGATTGCTATCAGTTTTAAGGGTTTTCCTTTTTGTTGCTCCAAATTCTGATGTTTTGTATGGAATCTCATTAAATTTCCATATTTTCTCGATTTCTCGGGCAATTTTGAATCTATTTCGAAAAGGTCTTCGGAAATGCGCTAGAAATTAAATTCCCTACACGGAAATACCAAATGTGTGGAGATACCAAATATGATTGCTTTAAGTTTTAAGGGTTTTCATTTTTTTGCTACAAATTCTGATGTTTTGTATGGAATCTCATTAAATTTCCATATTTTCTCGTTTTCTCGGGCAATTTTGAATATTTTTCGAAAAGGTCTTCGGAAATGCGCTAGAAATTAAATTCCCTACACGGAAATACCAAATATGTGGGGATTGCTTTCAGTTTTAAGGGTTTTCATTTTTTTGCTACAAATTCTGATGTTTTGTATGGAATCGCATTAAATTTCCATATTTTCTTGATTTCTCGGGCAATTTTGAATCTATTTCGAAAAGGTCTTCGGAAATGCGCTAGAAATTAAATTCCCTACACGGAAATACCAAATGTGTGGAGATACCAAATGTGATTGCTTTAAGTTTTAAGGGTTTTCATTTTTTTGCTACAAATTCTGATGTTTTGTATGGAATCTCATTAAATTTCCATATTTTCTCGATTTCTCGGGCAATTTTGAATATATTTCGAAAAGGTCTTCGGAAATGCACTAGAAATTAAATTCCCTACACGGAAATACCAAATGTGTGGAGATACCAAATGTGATTGCTTTAAGTTTTAAGGGTTTTCATTTTTTTGCTACAAATTCTGATGTTTTGTATGGAATCTCATTAAATTTCCATATTTTCTCGATTTCTCGGGCAGTTTTGAATATTTTTCGAAAAGGTCTTCGGAAATGCGCTAGAAATTAAATTCCATACATGGAAATACCAAATATGTGGGGATTGCTATCAGTTTTAAGGGTTTTCCTTTTTGTTGCTACAAATTCTGATGTTTTGTATGGAATCTCATTAAATTTCCATATTTTCTCGATTTCTCGGGCAATTTTGAATCTATTTCGAAAAGGTCTTCGGAAATGCGCTAGAAATTAAATTCCCTACACGGAAATACCAAATGTGTGGAGATACCAAATGTGATTGCTTTAAGTTTTAAGGGTTTTCATTTTTTTGCTACAAATTCTGATGTTTTGTATGGAATCTCATTAAATTTCCATATTTTCTCGTTTTCTCGGGCAATTTTGAATATTTTTCGAAAAGGTCTTCGGAAATGCGCTAGAAATTAAATTCCCTACACGGAAATACCAAATATGTGGGGATTGCTTTCAGTTTTAAGGGTTTTCATTTTTTTGCTACAAATTCTGATGTTTTGTATGGAATCTCATTAAATTTCCATATTTTCTCGATTTCTCGGGCAATTTTGAATATTTTTCGAAAAGGTCTTCGGAAATGCACTAGAAATTAAATTCCCTACACGGAAATACCAAATGTGTGGAGATACCAAATGTGATTGCTTTCAGTTTTAAGGGTTTTCATTTTTTTGCTACAAATTCTGATGTTTTGTATGGAATCGCATTAAATTTCCATATTTTCTTGATTTCTCGGGCAATTTTGAATATATTTCGAAAAGGTCTTCGGAAATGCACTAGAAATTAAATTCCCTACACGGAAATACCAAATGTGTGGAGATACCAAATGTGATTGCTTTCAGTTTTAAGGGTTTTCATTTTTTTGCTACAAATTCTGATGTTTTGTATGGAATCTCATTAAATTTCCATATTTTCTCGATTTCTCGGGCAGTTTTGAATATTTTTCGAAAAGGTCTTCGGAAATGCGCTAGAAATTAAATTCCATACATGGAAATACCAAATATCTGGGGATTGCTATCAGTTTTAAGGGTTTTCCTTTTTGTTGCTACAAATTCTGATGTTTTGTATGGAATCTCATTAAATTTCCATATTTTCTCGATTTCTCGGGCAATTTTGAATCTATTTCGAAAAGGTCTTCGGAAATGCGCTAGAAATTAAATTCCCTACACGGAAATACCAAATGTGTGGAGATACCAAATGTGATTGCTTTAAGTTTTAAGGGTTTTCATTTTTTTGCTACAAATTCTGATGTTTTGTATGGAATCTCATTAAATTTCCATATTTTCTCGTTTTCTCGGGCAATTTTGAATATTTTTCGAAAAGGTCTTCGGAAATGCGCTAGAAATTAAATTCCCTACACGGAAATACCAAATATGTGGGGATTGCTTTCAGTTTTAAGGGTTTTCATTTTTTTGCTACAAATTCTGATGTTTTGTATGGAATCTCATTAAATTTCCATATTTTCTCGATTTCTCGGGCAATTTTGAATATTTTTCGAAAAGGTCTTCGGAAATGCACTAGAAATTAAATTCCCTACACGGAAATACCAAATGTGTGGAGATACCAAATGTGATTGCTTTCAGTTTTAAGGGTTTTCATTTTTTTGCTACAAATTCTGATGTTTTGTATGGAATCGCATTAAATTTCCATATTTTCTTGATTTCTCGGGCAATTTTGAATCTATTTCGAAAAGGTCTTCGGAAATGCGCTAGAAATTAAATTCCCTACACGGAAATACCAAATGTGTGGAGATACCAAATGTGATTGCTTTAAGTTTTAAGGGTTTTCATTTTTTTGCTACAAATTCTGATGTTTTGTATGGAATCTCATTAAATTTCCATATTTTCTCGATTTCTCGGGCAATTTTGAATATTTTTCGAAAAGGTCTTCGGAAATGCGCTAGAAATTAAATTCCCTACACGGAAATACCAAATGTGTGGAGATACCAAATGTGATTGCTTTAAGTTTTAAGGGTTTTCATTTTTTTGCTACAAATTCTGATGTTTTATATGGAATCTCATTAAATTGCCATATTTTCTCGATTTCTCGGGCAATTTTGAATATTTTGCGAATAGGTCTTCGGAAATGCGCTTGAAATTAAATTCCCTACACGGAAATACCAAATGTGTGGAGATACCAAATGTGATTGCTTTCAGTTTTAAGGGTTTTAATTTTTTTGCTACAAATTCTGATGTTTTGTATGGAATCTCATTAAATTTCCATATTTTCTCGATTTCTCGGGCAATTTTGAATATTTTTCGAAAAGGTCTTCGGAAATGTGCTAAAAATTAAATTCCCTACACGGAAATACCAAATATGTGGGGATTGCTTTCAGTTTTAAGGGTTTTAATGAGATTCCATACAAAACATCAGAATTTGTAGCAAAAAAATGAAAACCCTTAAAACTGAAAGCAATCCCCACATATTTGGTATTTCCGTGTAGGGAATTTAATTTCTAGCGCATTTCCGAAGACCTTTTCGAAAAATATTCAAAATTGCCCGAGAAATCGAGAAAATATGGAAATTTAATGAGATTCCATACAAAACATCAGAATTTGTAGCAAAAAAATGAAAACCCTTAAAACTGAAAGCAATCACATTTGGTATCTCCACACATTTGGTATTTCCGTGTAGGGAATTTAATTTCTAGCGCATTTCCGAAGACCTTTTCGAAATATATTCAAAATTGCCCGAGAAATCGAGAAAATATGGAAATTTAATGAGATTCCATACAAAACATCAGAATTTGTAGCAAAAAAATGAAAACCCTTAAAACTGAAAGCAATCACATTTGGTATCTCCACACATTTGGTATTTCCGTGTAGGGAATTTAATTTCTAGCGCATTTCCGAAGACCTTTTCGAAATATATTCAAAATTTCCCGAGAAATCTAGAAAATATGGAAATTTAATGAGATTCCATACAAAACATCAGAATTTGTAGCAAAAAAATGAAAACGCTTAAAACTGAAAGCAATCACATTTGGTGTCTGCACACATTTGGTATCTCCGTGTAGGGAATTTACCAAAAAAATTAAAAGACTGAAAACAAAAGCAATCCTCACATATGTGGTATCACGTGATGGGAAATTTAATTTCTAGGTCCCCTGCAAGAACGTCCTAAAAATAAAAACCATTATTATTTGCAAAAAAAAAACTTATGAACGCTCAAAATAATAACAATCCTCACATATTTGGTATCAAAAGATTGGTTACTTAATTTTTAACCCTCCTGCGAATGTTAAAAAAATAAAATACAATTAAATCATTTTCATATATTAATAATTTATAATAGTCGAAATACATTCAAAATATAATTTGTGTCTTTTTTTAATTGAAAGTTTGGCTTAACCATAAAAAAAATCATGTGCATAATAGTGAAGTCCTCTTATACACAAAACCAACAAATTGTATTTTACTTATTAATTTTCTTTTTGTTTTTTTAATACGTCTGGAAATAGTAATTAATTTTGTAGACGAATACAAAATTAGTAACTATATCCGCTGATTTTTTTTAAAAAAAACATAAAAAAATTTTAACAGACTGGAATAATTATTAAGTTGAACTTTCAAAAAAAAATGTATATATATATATATATATAAAATATAAAAATAGTACAAATACAATATAAGAAGATTAAAAAATTAATTTTGTGGTAATTTACTAAAACATGATATCTAGATTTTTTTTACATTTTGTGTCAATTGATAAACATTTAATCTTCAAATTTACAAATATCTATAAATTGGTAAAGTTTAAAACGGATTGAGTTTGTCAAAACATGACTGAATTATATTATATAAATGATAAATTAGAAAATTTTGGTTTACGAATCAGTTACTTTAAAAAACAACTACCAAGAAAATAAAAAATCTGAATAATTGGAGAATTTCAAAAGCATTTTATTTATGACAAGTTACTATTAAATTTTTTTAAATTTGCTATACTCTGAAAATTTATAATTATTTTAGATATCCTGTTTTGGTAAATTTCCACAGAATTATGATTATATAATTTTTGAAAATGATAAAAAAATTTTAAGGAAAAAAAATAAACAAAAAATACAAGAATAAAAAAGCAAGGATTAATTATACCATTTTTCAAATTAAATTCAAAGTTTTTCTAAATCAAATTCATTATCTTTCAGTATAATATGTATTGGAACAAAATGACGAGTTTAAATTTAAAAAAAATCAATTTGATTTGAAAATGTTACATAATATATATATAATAGAAAATATGAATAATAATCAAAATAAGTAAATTTTTTATATATATATTTATAAATCATATGATTATATGTTTTTAATTTTTATTATTCAACTGTAACTGATTTAGCTAAATTTCTAGGACAATCAACGTCACAACCTCTAAGTACAGCAATATGATACGATAGTAATTGCATAGGAATGACAGTAAGAATACCCTAAAAAACAAATTAGTAATTAATTAATTGAATCAAATAATTTTTTTATTTGTTTAATAAATTGTACCTGTAAACAATCAACAGTTCTTGGAATTTCTAAACTTCGTGATGAAAATGATTTTGTTTCTTCATCACCTTCATCACATATTAATATTGGTCGACCTTTACGTGCTGTTACCTGTTGTAAAGCATTCATACATTTAGAATAAACTGGATCACGTAATATAATCATTAACACTGGCATTAAATCATCAACTAATGCTAATGGACCATGTTTTAATTCACCAGCCATAATACCTTCACTATGCATATATGTTAATTCTTTCACTTTCTATAATAAAAAAAATATAATTAAATTGCATTAATTATTAAAATTAAATCCACTAATTACTTAAAGTTGCATTAATTATTTATTTATAAAAAAAATACAAAAAAAAAGAATTATTTTATTTTATTTAATACAGTTTGCGAAATTTACTTAGCAGCTACCAGTAAATTTTTTCTTTAACAAGATCTTATTGTCATAAACAGTTACATTGCTTTTGCTTTTAATACAGTGTGCGAAATTTACATTGATTTTGATAGTTTTTAATTTGAAATAATTTGAAATAATTTTATTTGATCTATGACTGATTTCGCGATTTAAAATAGTAATTTCATTATGAATGACAACTTATAATCTTTGCAACGCCACTTACAATGTTCTCCTTGCTAAATATCACCAGAACAATATAAGATATATTAAGAACAAAAAACCTTATTATGCCAGTTAAAACAGATATACTGTAATTTATTAGAAAATCAGTTATGCGGCTGTACGAATTTCACAGTTAATATAGGTGTGATTTATAATAACAGATTAAAGAAAAACATAAAAAGCAAAAGCAACGTGCTAATTAGTTTCTGTAATTTTATTCTAAAAATTTTTTATTCTAAAAATTTTTATAGGATTAAGATAAATTCGCTCACTGTATTTTCAAATTATGTTAACTTACCAGAGCACCTTCTAAACATGTTGCAAAATTATATCCTCTGCCCATTATTAATAATGACTTATGTTGATATAAATCTTTAGCCAATTCTTGTACTTTATTATCCAACTTTAATACTTCACGTATTTGTTTATCTAAATTAATTAAACCATTTATAATTTCTTGACGACGATGTTGTAATGATATCCGATCTTCGCTCATAACTAAACCAAACATAACCAATGATACAAATTGTGATGTATATGCTTTTGTTGATGCGACACCAATTTCTGGACCAGCATTAATATGTACACCGCAATGTGATTCACGACATATTGAACTACCAACTGTATTTGTAATACCTACAATTAATGCACCACGTTGTTTACAATAACGTAATGCCATTAATGTATCAGCTGTTTCACCAGATTGTGATATAAAAAAACATACATCATCACGAAATATCGGTGTATTACGATCTAAAAAATCAGATGCTAATTCAACCATAACTGGTAATTCAGTTAATTCTTCTAATAATTGACGTGTTGCAACAGCACTATGATATGATGTTCCACAACCAATTAACATTAAGCGACGACAACGTTTTATTTCTGGTATATACTCTTTAATACCACCTAATGTAATTGAACCAGTTTCAAAATTTAAACGACCGCGCATTGTATTTATTACAGATTCTGGTTGTTCAAATATTTCCTTTTGCATAAAATAATCATAATTTCCTTTCATTATTTGTTGAATTTCCATTTTTAATGTTGTTATTTCACGAGCATGTGGATCATCAAGACATTTTCTTAAACGATGAATACTTAATGCACCATCTTTAACAGCAGCTACATCATCATCCTTAAAAAATATTTTTTTTTTAAAATAAATTTCTATTTGGTTTATAATTTTTTTTTTAAGAAAACTGAGGGGAGCGAAACGGGTGGAAACCGAACTGGCAGTTATAATATTTAAATTTATTACAAAAACATGCGATTGAATTGAAATCAATTGAAATTACAGAGCAACAAAAATTAACGATATGTCAGCTTTCCATTAACGTTAATTCTATTTCAACTCACGAATAAAAAAATGTATAGCAAAATTTGTTCTCAAGAAAACACATTTTATAAGTTTCTGTTAAAATTGATGTGATAATTCACAAAAATTTATAACAAAGAAAAATTATTGTAATTTCCATAATAAATGGAAATTACAATGTCGTCGTGTGAAACAATATCACATACACTTAATGTAGCTTGAGGCTAATATAATATTTTTTTGTATTTATTATTACCAATAATACTGTATTTTTCATAAATAACAAATATTTTATTGTGTTGTGGTAGATTTGGTTGAGTAAGTCAACTAAATCTTACCATTTTATAAATTGTGCACATTGCTTGTATTGGACACTAAATAATATTAACCTTTTCGGTACATGTTTTTTGTCTTGTCATAAAAAAATGGTTTATTTAATTTTGTGGCTTTTAGCCATTGGTAATAAAAAAAAATTTTAATTGGAAGGTGGTTTTTTTGGATGATGCCATCTGGGTTCAATTTTCATAAATGTTTTTTTTCGTTTATCTTTATTATGAAATCAAATTTTCCTAATGAATTATTTCTACAACATGAAATCTAACAAGATTCTCAAAAAAATGCCTCATCTAAATCAGATATCTCTGTATCTAAATTGTCTAAAATTTGTGTGATTTAATTTAACTTAATTTTATGTACTATTTCTACTATCAAATGTGTATACATCCTAAATATTTAAAGCGAAATTGAAAATTTTTAGAGTAACGGTGAAAAATGAAATCAAAATACCGAAAGAATTAAATACGATTAATAGAAGTGTGGTAAAATAAAATAGGTAAGCTTGATTTTCAGTACGTAAATCAAGCTTACTCGAAACACAAAATAAAAATATCACTTAAACCACATTCGACACGAGAATTTTTTGACACAACTATACCAAAATGTTTTCATAAGTTTTAGGAAAATATAGTGTCAAGATGAGATTTTGCCAAAGTAAGACGCATATTTTTTAAACCAATAACAATATTAATTTTTATAATATACTATTAGTAGTAGCTATGTTATTTAACTTCATAGTATGTTCTCATTTTGGCCACTATAGTTTTCAAACACGTTGTGTCATTCGTATTTTAGAGGAGAAAAACATATGGTGTGTTGTAGTCCGTTTCGAATGTGTTAAATCACATTTATCTTCTCTAAGTTTTTTAATTAGATTAATTAAATTAAAAATTAAGAAAGAGAAGAAAATTTCACCTCTAGATAAATTACACGATTAGTATGCTCAATAACAGCTGATGCATCAGATGCAAAAAAATATTCAACTTCTTTATCACCAACTGGCATAAATTCAGATGTACTTTCTGTTCTTGGTAAAACTGGTAAATCACGACCTGAACCATGTGGACGATGTTCTAAAAAAAAATTATTAAATTTAAAATTTAAAATTAAAAAAATTGTAAATAAAATTTGCAAAAAAAAAAATATTATTTATTATATATACAAATTATAATTTATTAAAAAAATAAGATAATTTTTAATGAAATAAAATTTTATCCACCACAGTTTTTTTTTTTTGTTTTAATATGAACTTTTATTTTACATTTAAGATTTATTTAAATAATTATTAAATTACTTTTTTTTATATAAAATAATCTACATTAATTATTTTGAGCAAAAGAACATTAATCTTTAATATTAGATATATAAGTCAATTTTTTTTTCATACATATTTTAATCCTTTTAAGAATGTGGGGAAAACTTGTCTCCCAAAAACAGTTTGAAAAATTGTACTGGAAGTACAGTATATGACTCAAAAATAGTTTTTTTAATTTTTCAGAATCATATATATATATATATTGGCGACATTTTAAAGGTAACATCATAAGGTAAAAATTAGTTAATGTTAACGTCTAATGGATAGGATATTTTAATCTAAATCATTTATCGTTGAGATAATTACTCTTAAATCCTTATTTATGCAAACCATTTTTCATGTTAACGAGAGTGCAACATAGCCGGTGGGCTTTTTTTTGTCATTAATTACATGGCTGCTAAGCCAAATTTTAAAATCAACAGTTTTTATGGTTTTCACCTTTTTTTTTGGGCGCAGAAACAATAATAACACTTTCCGCGAGAATTCGAGATATATATTACTATATATATATATGAGTTGTTTCAAAAGCCAAAATGATTAAATCCATAATTTTTATTTTTTGTTTTGTAATATACTATTGTAGTTCTAATGATAAAATTACAATGATTTCTATTTTAACTAAAATTAATATAAATTATGTTAATGATTACACATTAACCTATATACCCATTACAAACGAAAAATGCGCAATGAACTTTTATTTACTTTATGGAATCAGAAATGTAAGATATTTTTAAATACCAAATGTTATCTACTTTTTTTTTGTATTGTGAAATATGGACTTGAATCATTTTTGTTTCTGGAAACTGTTCATATATATTCTCCTGTTTGCAAGGTTTAATGATTTTTTCACGAAAATACAAACAATAAAAATTGACTTTGCATACTTTTGCCAAAATAACATCTATGGAAATTTACCAAAACATTATATCTAACATAATTATAAATTTTCACAGCTGTGCAAATTTAAGAAAATTTAATAATAAGTTGTCATAAATAAAATGTTCAAATTATTAAGATTAGAATAATATTTTTTATTTTCTTGCTAATTTGTCAAATTACCAATTTTATATGATGAATTTTTATGTTGTCATTTTTGGCAATTATTCAGTTGTTATGTTTTGGCAATTTATTGAAATAAATAAGCTTAAACGTCAATAATTTGCCAAGACCCAATATTACTGTTTATATTATTTTGGCAACTTCATTTGTATTGTGTACTATTATAAGTATTAATACTTATATTGTTCTGGCAAAATCCAATCAACGAAGAATAATCAATTTTAAATTTTACCAAATTGTTCTTTAATTTATTTATATACTAACTACAAAATTTGTTATATCAAACAATTTTCAAACAATTTAGATATTATGTTTTGGAAAAATTTTCACAGATATTAATTAAGTAAATTTTATTAAAAAAAAAAGTTTTTTTTTTTTGGTAATTCAACCAAAAATATTTGTTAGTAAATATTTTTTATAATTTTTTTTTATATGGTCCATCTTCCTAGTATAATTTTAATATTATATTTTTATCTTAAAATTAAAAAAAGTATTAATAATTATTTAATAGTCCAGCCGCAAGAGATTTCACTGGTCAATTATTTTATTTAATGAGTGTATATATAGTGAATTGGCAAAAAGTACATAACTGAATTTTTGCACAAATTGTGTTTTTTTTTATATGAAAATCGAATTAAATTAAGATTATCTATTAATCTAAAACATTTTAAGTACAAAAATATTTTTATTAACAATATAATTTTGCCAATCAACTAAAATAAGTATCCTAAATAAAAACTCAATAATGTCAGCAAAGAAACCATAATTAAGAAAATATTTTCTAATATTTCCTCAATTACTGAAACCAAAAATATATTTTAAAAAATAACACGAAATTAAGGTAAAAAACACAATATTTTTCATTTTTACAGCAGTTATGTACTCGCTAAATGACTCATATATATATTTATGTTGGCTGTGGTAATACACAGAGGAAAAATCTCAAAAATTTTTAGATTGTTCAATTTTGCCAATGAGTTTAACTTGCACCAAATATGAGTATCTGAACCTATTTTAAAAACACATCTAAATTATTTACTTATATTTGACCAAAAATTAAAAAAAAAAAAAACTGGACTACTGCGAATTTCTCCTCTTTATAACAAATTTTGCTAAGAAAAACGGAACGCAAACGTAAAACTGGTTCAATTTTTCCATAATTTCTTTTTTTTTCCTCTGCTTTTATGTTGAGTGCTGATTTTTTTATTAGAGTCGATATTATAATTCTTGTATTTTATGGCAAAAATACGGACAGTCGATATTCCGACACAAATATAAATTACACATTAGTGTAACTTGTGAAGATTATCGTATCGACCTGTTTTTTTATTAATATTCTACCCCACGTAATGATATTGGTGTTGAAATATCAGCTCGCCACATTTTTCGCATATTATTAAAATATTGAATCTTAGCACTCAAATGGGAAACGTTTTTAAAAAAAAATCCAATATATTTTAAAAGTTCGTTATTGTTAAAATATGGTAAATTCCGATTTGAAATTTGAAAAAAAAAGATATTACCCAACTATTTCAAAAAAATTCTAAAATTTCTATTGACAGTTTGATTTCGCTGATATAGTTGTACAAACTTATATTATGTTAATTTTGGATTAAAGTTAACTAAATTAAATATATCTTTGAAAATTTACATTTCCAAATAAAATGTTTGTTAACAAATTAATTTGTTGGGTAATTTATATTTTTCAAAAAATATGTTTCTAGTATAAATAGATGATAAATGAATCAGTTGATTTGTCCGCAGCTGGATTTTTTTTATATATTTATTTTTATTTAATAAATATAAATTATAATTTTAATTATGTACCATTTAACCAAATATAATATTAATACCTAATATTATTAATACCAAAATCCAATCATCATATTTCCATTTTAATTATCATAAAAATTAAAACAAAAAAAATGTATTTACAATTTTAATTCTATTTTCTTTTTTTATTGTTTTATAAAAGCATAAAAGCATATTGAAAAAAATTATTTAATATTTGACAATTTCCCGCAAGAAAATTTATTAAATGGCATTTTTCTAAATTTGATAGGAACTCAATAACAAAATTCCTATTCAGTTTTGGTCGTCATATTAAATAATAAATTTCGGATGTATAAATACATTTATTTCTAGTCACCGATGGACGGTGTTTAATTCTAAAATTCCAGAGTGATTCATACAACATCAACAAAAATAATAAAAACACTGGAACTAGAATATTGATAATAGGAGAACATTGTCCCCAAACCCACACAAGAATTCCGTAGGAAGTTAGAGTTTAGAGATTGAAATTTAAATTTAGAGTAATTTGGTATTCTGTAAGAAAAATTACTTTAAGTTTAGAAAAGTTTTTTGTGCTCTAAGTTCTAGTTAGAGATATTTTGAGAAGAACTAGATTCACTATAACATAGAGCGAATAAGGTATTCTTTAGGTAATTTTAGTCTGAAATTAGACAGATTTTTATCACAATTTATTCTTTTGCGAGAAGCCACAACAAAGTGTAAATTCAAGATTTAAATTGGATGTGTTATTAAATTTTTATATATTTTTTTAAGAAAACCTTTATTAAAATAACAACCACTAAATAATAACTTTTCATTATTAAGTAAATAGAAGATATTATTTTTTTAAATTAACCCATATATGTGCATTGGTCTTTATCAACCTAAAGATTTTAATTGAATTTTGTGGAATTTGAAGAACACATTAAAATTTTAAAGTCTAAAATATTTTTTATAAAAATAAAAATAATTGTGGACATATGTAATTTTAAAAACTAACAAAAAAAAATTTAAAATTTAACTGATGAGCATTGACCGAGATAATGATAATTATAAAGTATTATTAAACATGCCAGACGAAAATACATAATTTTACTTAACGCATACTCAGATTTATATAATAACCATATTACTCTCTAAGTTAAGATTACTAACTTTAAGTATTAGTTATAAGTTAGACGTATAGTTAGTACGTTTCTAAACTTTAAATTCATGGGAATGCCTGTAGTGGGTAATTTTTTTAAAAATTGTATGCAAAATATAAAAAAAAAAAAAAGAAAATTTTATTTTTTTACAAAATTAATAACCAAAACAAAGCAGAAAAAAATAATAATTAATTAAAAATAAATTAAAGAAATAATTAAAATTAAAACAAACATAAAATAAATTATTTATTACCTGGATCAGCGGCCTCTAATTTTTTTTATAATTTTTTTTTTTATTTATTATTTTTTTTATTTTTATTTATTTTTTATATTTTTTTTTTTGTTCATGGTAGTTTTTTAAAGATGATTTAATTTTTATATATAAAAAAAAATAAAAAAAAAAACACATAAATATAAAAATTTATATAAAAAAGTTAATTAAAAAAAAACAAAATAAAAATGTATTAATAAAAAAAATTGAAATTAAAAAATAAATAAATTAATTATTAAAATTATAAATAAATAAAAAAAAAACAATAATAGAATTAATTAAAAACAAAAACAAACAAAAACTCGTTAATTAAAAATAAATTTGATGTTAAAATACAAAAGAAACATTAATTTTATGAGTCGCCTCAAAATAAAAATTCAAAACAATTGTCGCCATTTTCGAATGCAATTGGTACCTTGATGCAATTCAGAATTTACACTTTTCGTTTGACCAACGTTCAAGTTGCTTTTAGAATTGCGACTGTTGTTTGGAAACGAAATGATTTATTTTTTTGACACTTTAATTTTAGTGTGTACTAAAATTTTGATGAATTAGGGTACTGAGTTTTATTCATGTCCGGTACATCAATATTAGTCTAAATCAGCTTTAAATGGTGTGTCATTCCGGTATAATAAACCAATGTCATTCCGGTATAATAAAGTTTCTGTTTTGTATTTTGAAGTTTCTTCCACTAAAGAGAAATATGAAAACATCTGTCATCAAAAGAGGCTGATGATGAGGAACACTTCAAATATGATAGAATTGACTAGAGCAAGGAACAAAGTGCTAGTTCAATTTCAACGATTATGAAAAGTTTTCGAACTATAATTAAATCATGATAAGTTTCGGAAAATTTTAAATATGATTGTGAATATTTTTTATAGTAATCGAAATCAAAAATTTAAAGTTTTGTAGGTAAGTTTAATTTACAGAATAGCGTGCTATGGTGTATTAGATACTGAATTCTCCATTTCGCTACTTATATTTAGCTTCTAAATGAGTATGACACAAATAAAAATAACAGTAAAATGTAATTCGAAGACTGACGGAGGTGGTGGGTGGTGCGGAATGCGAAACGATCATACGGCTATTTACTGACCTACAACAAATATTTCACTAATAAAGCCATTTGGATGGTTCTTTCTTAACTGAAAAAAAAAATGGATTTGCAGGGAAATTGCACCGAAGAAGGTGAAAATCGATATACAATAATTATAGTACGGAGACCTATGCTAGATTTGAGCTCTTCCATCATTGAAGAAATTATATAGTAATTTAAATTTTTATTTTTGAGAGCGACTCACATACTACAAAAAAAAAAAAAGAAGGAATAAAAATTATTTACTGAAATTTTGTAGATACCTGTTTGAGTTTGCTGGAGATCGTCTAATGATGTTTATAATATATATTTATATATATATAAATAAACGTTTTTTTCCAAATAAATTAATTAAATTTCAATTTCAAAAAAATTTACGTAAAAATAAAAATTATTAAAAAACAAAAAAAAAATTTAATTATTTTTTTTTTCATATTTTGTTGTTTTTGTTGTGATGATTAAATTGTGGTATATATGTGGTGGTAGATGGTAGATAGTAGTAGATACCGTGTAGACGATTTTTTTTTTTTTTTTTGATGGCCATTTATTAAGTTTGGCGTAATTAAGTTTTTATTTATTTTTTTTCAGCAAACACAGAATAAATTACAAAATTTCACACACATCGTGCAACAGCCGAATGAAATGTATAAACACCATACACAAAGTTGTAGTAGTAGTAGTGGTGGTAGTAGTAGTAGTAGGAGTGTAGTAGGTATAAGAGTAGTAAAGTAAAATAATAAAAATATTAGCAAAAAAAAACATTAAAAAAAAAATTAATTAATTAATCATGACACCTTAACCCGAAAATGTATTAAGTGACATTTTTCTAAATTTGACAGGAAATTCAATAACAAAATTCCTATTCAGTTTTGGTCGTCATATTAAATAATAAATTTCGGATGTATAAATACATTTATTTCTAGTCACCGATGGACGGTGTTTAATTCTAAAATTCCAGAGTGATTCATACAACATCAACAAAAATAATAAAAACACTGGAACTAGAATATTGATAATAGGAGAACATTGTCCCCATTGTGAATTTAAATTTAGAGTAATTTGGTATTTTGTAACAAAAATTAATTTAAGTTTAGAAAAGTTTTTTGTGCTCTAAGTTCTAGTTAGAGATATTTTGAGAAGAGAACTAGATTCACTATAACATAGAGCGAATAAGGTATTCTTTAGGTAATTTTAGTCTGAAATTAGACAGATTTTTATCACAATTTATTCTTTTGCGAGAAGCCACAACAAAGTGTAAATTCAAGATTTAAATTGGACGTGTTATTAAATTTTTATATATTTTTTTAAGAAAATCTTTAGTAAAATAACAACGACTAAATAACTTTTCATTATTAAGTAAATAGAAGATATTTTTTTTTTAAATTAACCCATATATGTGCATTGGTCTTTATCAACCTAAAGATTTTAATTGAATTTTGTGGAATTTGAAGAACACATTAAAATTTTAAAGTCTAATATATTTTTTGTAAAAATAATTGTGGACATATATGGTTATTCGTAAATAATGAAAAATTTAATAAAATTCGGTAAAATTCCATTACCTCACTCTTAACCATATTACTCATAATTGCAGAATACCACGTATCGTGGTATAGCTAAAGTGTCTCTAAACTCTAAATTGTTAGGAATTCCCTTTACTATAGATGTGACTAGAAATATTAAAACTGAACCAAAACATGATATTTCATCCAAAACTATCTTACTAATTATTATACAAACAAGATTTTGGTCGCTTAATATATTTTCCCGGAACGTGTCGATATTAATTAATTTGTTTTCAGTTAATTAATTAGTTAATTGTTTTCTTTTTTTGAATTAGTAACATTTTAAACTATAAAAAAAAATAAAATAAAAACAGAAACAAAAAATCTATGTTATTACTAGTTTTTGTCTCTTTTATCGTTTTAACATAAAATCCTTTTAGACAAACCACCATCACACACACTGTAGATATTTTTCATGTGATTTATTTCGTAGGTATTTAATTTGAAAATGGTTTAACAGGTGCCAAGAATTTAGTCGTTACGCAGTAAAAAAAAATTATTTAGAATAACTGCCACAAAGACAGTACACCCGTCTGGATTGATTAAAAATATATTAAATTTAAGTATAAATATTTTAAATAATAAAAATAACAAAAATACATAGTTAAAAAAAAAATTTGATTGCTTTATTTTTTTTTTAGCTTAGCAGCGACTTAATTCTTGACCGTATGCACACCGTTCACTTTATCAACATTATTATACATGATGATTAAGAATAATTAAAGGTTAATTAAATTTTCTTTTTCTTATATGATTCCACTTGAAATTCAATTGGTTTGGTTTTTTTTTTATTATTAACCCATACATGCGTCGATAATGACAAAAATATTTTATTTTATTTTGACAATCACAGTTGGACAATTACAGAAATTCAAATTTCAAAGCATTTTTGTAACAAAAATAATTTTGAGCATTTTGAGCATATATGGATTAGTACCACTTCCCAAAGATTTTATACCAAATTAGCCTAAATTTGGTATAAAATCGTAAGATGTGGTATTTTTTATTAAAGTGAAATTTAATCACACATCACAATCCAAATGTAAATTGAAAAGCGGTCACGGTACAAAAGAAAAACAATATGATTATCACTGTGATAATGATATTACTTTTGACTTGTGATTGTTGACCACCAGAGTTACCTTTAAACAATACTTGGTTTCCAAATTTTTTTTTTTTTTTTTTTGAAAATCAGAATTAATATAATTTTCGTTTTCTGATAACCAAACCAATCTTAACACGTTCCCCAAAATATTTAATTTTTCACTAATATTAATAATAATAATAATAATAATAATAAGAAACAAATAACGTATAAATAAAATTGTTACCTTTTCCATATAAAATTGGAATATGGTCAGTAGCTAATCTTGTTTTTGTTTTAATTCCAACTAATAAGGGTGAACCACGTCTAGATGTAACACATTCACCTGGGAAATGTTTTGATTTGAATGCTAATGCAAATGCCCCTTCCTACAAATTAAAAAAAAAAATATTTTTGTTTTATAATTAATTAATTAAATTAATGTTGTTTGGTTACCAATTGTTGAATAACTTGTTCAACTAATTCTCTAAATGAATATAATGGATGTTTTTTCCAAATATGATGTACTAGTTTAGCAATTACTTCAGTATCAGTTTCAGATTCAAATATATAACCATGATTTTCTAAAAATTTCTTAACATCTTTATAATTTGTTATAATACCATTATGTACAACAACAAATGAATGATCAAAATCAGATCTTTGTGGATGTGAATTTGTTTCTGATGGTATACCATGTGTTGCCCAACGTGTATGTGCAATACCAACATGTGTACTAATAGCACTTTCAACATTTTCATGGCTAAATTCTATATTTTTTGTTGGAAGGTAAATAAAATAAAAATAATTAATTAAAAAAAATATAAATTTTAAAATTCATCGAAATAAATATAGTTGATATATAATTATTTATAAAAACTATATTATAACTTTATTTTTCAATTTACTTCAAAAAAGTTAACATAATTAAGGACAAAACGACCACCATTGATCACTAATTAAGGACAAAACGACCACCATTGATTGTCCAGTATGTTTTTTTTTTGGTAATAATATGATATGAAATAAGTTATTTAAAAATGTTTTAATTTAAAATTATTTAACATGACGAAAATGTAATTTCGCTCTCAAATTGGAATGTTTTTTTTAAATTTTATATAATGCCCCAAATAGCATTGTTGTCCCGGAAATAATGCCCAAAAAAGGTAATATCGCCACAAATTTGGAATCTTTTTTCATTTTAAATAACGCCCAAATTTCATTGTTATTTTGGGGCCATATTTTATTTCTCTTTTGGGGTGTTATTTCCTATAGCGTTATTATCGGTAAACGTCGAAATTCAAAAATTTAAATAAGGATTATGTAAATCGGTTAAATATATTAGAAAAATGGTTTGGGTTTTGGACCCCCATAAAGATTTTGCATTAATAAGGCATAAATAATATAATTTCTTTTTTAATATTTCTGTTTTTGTTATTTTCAATAAAAATTTATAATATTAAATAAAATATTTACTTTTTGCTATAGCATCTTCTAAAATTTTGACTTTTCCTTGACGTTTAACTAATATAATATCTTTACCATCTGATGAATCAATAGCAACACCAGTTGAATCATAACCACGATATTCTAATCGTTTCAAACCGTTCACAAGTAAATCAAGTACTTCACGGCGTGTTTTCGGTGTTAAATAATTTAAATAAGCAAAAATTCCTGTAAGAAAAATGTGATAAAAAAAAATATTTACATTAAATTAAATAAAAAATGTAATATAAGAAATTTTTAATATAATTTCAGCAAAAAATACAAAACTTATATACAAAAATATCGTAATGGGAGAATGGCCGAAATCATATTATTTGCTAAATCGTGTAACCTTGTTTGAATTTGGAATGATATTCGTAAGAGCCTTCGTTAAAAAGATAATAAAAAGAAAAACTAAATTCTGCATTGTATAATTCATTTTACTACTACTACAAGGTGCAAATTGTATTACACTTGAAAATGCAATTTCAAAAATAGTAAACATTTACCAAAACAAAATATAAGATCTGGAAAACCATGAAAACTTATTACAAAATATTAAAAAAAATTTCCTAACTATTTCTATCGTATAAATGAAGTAACACTGGAATAGTTGGCATAGTTTTAGGAGACTGTCTTCCTATTATAATAACTCTAGTTTCTCCTATACACGATGTTATTAATTACAAAGAAAAATTTGTTAATTTGTTATCAATAAAATTGTATTTCTTTAAATTTTCTAAATTATTAAGATAATTTTGATAATAAAAAATTTATTTATCTTTTATTTGTAAAATAATAAAATAGTTATTTTCCTTAATTAATACCGGAAATTAATTAGAAATAATGATAAAATGAATACAAATTACAATTATAAATTTTTTTTTAGATAAGAAAACATATTTCAAACAATTTTATTATATGAATTAATAAATTTTAAATTTGATATCTTATTTATTTTTATTATTATTATTAATCCGATATTCAATTTATCACTTTAACAAATTTATATATCTTACTTAGTCACTTTAATTACTAGTAAAAAATTTACTATTAAAAAAAAAATCCCCATAATATGAAATTATACTTACAGGAAAATATGATTTTGAAATTAAATTCAATGTCTTTCAATCTAGATTGAAAGATATTTTGTAATTTTGCAAAATTTCAGAAAACTTCTCTCCAGTAGATGATTTTTAGACTTTCCACAAAATCATCCGAAGCAAATACATTAATATTACGAGAAAAAATAAATATATTTAAATTAAAGGTTGACACAGATGTCTTGCAGATTTTAGTCCTATCCAATTCCACAATATATATAGAAGAATTAGTATAACAACGCAAACCGAACCAACTCCACGTCACATAAGAAGTAGCTAATGAAAATGAAATTACTTATAAGCTCACAGATTTTGTCATGAATTATTTTTGGAAGATTTTGTTACTAGCGATGAGAAATACATCCTTTACGAGCATAGAAACCTTAAAAGCTAATCAATTTTATTTTGATTATGCTGAATATTTAAACATATATTTCGCAAAAAAAAAAAACGAATTACATAAAAGTTATGTTGACCCTACCTTCAGTTTTTTTCTACTTTATAATAACAATCTTAATAATAATAATAATAATCATATACGTGTAATAAAACCGAAAAAAAAAAAATTTCTAAATATCTTTATGCATATAAAAATACATAAAAACATTATAACAAACTTGTTTAACATAAAAAGTGAAAGTAGTTTTTCAATTAATCAAAAGATTCTATAATAAACATAACAACAACAAAATAAATTATGTAATCAAAATCAAAACTTTTAAAAATTATAAAGCAATTTATTCCCCAAAAATTTATATAACTTTATGGTTGCATTGAATAGAACAGTTAACTGCATTCCAATCGGAAACTTCTCAAATCCATAATAAGACGAAGCTGGTGTTATATGGTAAAGTTTTCTCTAAAGCTAATATTGAGTTGTCCTGTACTAAATGTCGTTAAATAAAACATAAATGAAACATATTCATTTTTTTGTTTTAAGAGTGCATTAAACAACAGAAATCGGAGTATGATAGCCCTGGAAATTGTGTGCAGTAATCTATGTGGGAGAGGCAAATTTGTACAGTGATGGTTCGAAAGATTTCATAATCAATAGGATAATTAACTAGATTTAAGATTAACAATTATGCTGGTATTAAATGTTGAATGCAACTGGTTGGACCTATTGAGCCATATCCAAATTTAACAGTTAGATAATTAGCAAAACAAAAAATCTTAATACAAGCCAAACTACCATGAAGTTCTTATCAAAACTAGAAAATAGGGTACTATACAAATTAAATAAACCTATAACAAATAGGTACTATACAAATTAAAATATTTGCAACAACGTGTCTTTATTCTCTCGCTTTTATAACGAATTGCGAGACCCATAAATTTCTTTATAGTGAAGAAAACTTTTAATTGCAATAATATAAATGGCTTTAATAATTTAGAAATTTGTTGAACGTATATCTCGTAAAAAAAAAAGCAAATCGAATCATTATTTCCCTAAAATCTTAAATTACATTTTATTGTAATTTTATTACTAATGGTACATTTATTTAAATCTGGGTAATCTTTGACATGAAGGGAACCCAGACCTATACGCACAACATAATACTTTGTTATACTGAACACAAATATTATTTAATCTATTTTACAATAAAAAAAATTTGATTTATCAGAGCTTCCAGGCATTAACATTGTGTATAATAATAGATTTAAAATTATGGGTTCATCGCTATAATATTCATCATTTCCTATAGTTCTTCCATAGCTAATAGAAATATAAAATATTCTTGATTAGATTTACTTGACTAATATCCATATTCATAAAATTGCTAGCTACTAATCCAAAATGTTATACGGAATAGTTCAAAAGGAGAGACAACATACGACGAAACAATAAAGTTTGTAACCATACTATAATTTTTGGTGACACTATTGTTTTAACTCTGTAGAATTGCATCTTGTTGTAAAAAATGTATATTTGTCTGTAGAAAATGTTTAATATTATATTCTATTTTCTATGTTTTTAAGCTGGATCGAACTAGTAACCATTTTTTAGCCATTATTCTTCTATCAAATAAAATCTAATAGTTTTTAATTAATAATATCATCAAAATATCTCACTTAAGATTGTTTAAATATAAATAGCGAAATAGCCCAAATATTCTATTTCTTTATAGTAAAGAAACTGTAATCGCAACAAGTTAGTGACTTATTAGTGAGACATTTGATGTTAGCAAATGGCCTTAGTATTTTTACCAGTTTTAAATAACTTTTTATTGTAATTTTAATACTGGTACTCATATTATTTGATATATTTTGGATATTGAGTAAACTTTGCCTAACGTTAATGCCTTGGACAGGAGTTGAATCCAATACATAATCGCACCACAGCTTAGTACACTAAAACTAAACCACAGTCGATCTCGTAAATAAATTTAATAAACAAATAATATCAATTTAAGAAAGATAAAAAACCAAAAAATAAAAATGTTGGCAGGTCAACTATTTTTTTTTAAACATAGATCTACTTTTTATTTTTAGTCAAAATTTTCAAGTCAACACCACGTTTATTTCCTCTTTTTTTTTTGGTCAAAATATCCAGTTAGAGTTAAACATTGGAAAAAGATCTTTAACGATTAACTTGGAAAATATTTAATTCATTAATTTAAAGGAGTGCCCGGAAAAATTGTTATATTTGCCATGAAATAAATGAGATTTATTAGTAATAATTCAAACTGTATTTGTAGTAAAAGTATAGCACAAAACTAAAACTTACATTTGAGTCAACAGAATTATTCGTATAACATTATTTAACAAATATAAGATACATAATTAAATGAACTATATACATGTTTACATGTCTAGTTCGCAGTTGGTTTATTAAAAAAAACTGCTAAGAGTTGAGTGGGCTATTTTCTGTAAACAAAGAATAATATAATTTCAATAAAAAGAAATTTATTTGTAATACGAATGAAGCATAATCATTTCATTTTCATTTGGCGTAAAATCGTAAACCTCATCGTAGGAGTAAAATGTAGGAGTCCACTAGATGGCGTAATTCGCGTTTTCGCTAAACGTTATTTTTTTAATGAAATTTTCAATGCAATAGTAATATTGGATGGATCCACCGGAAACGGTTTAATACCATTACAATACAAAAACTATATTTTCGGAATTGTAAGTAACTGGTTAATTATTATGAAATTTGAAATTCATTAAATTTTTAATGATTTCCATAAAAAATAAAAACTATAATTTTTTTTCACTTACCGCACATATTTTCTTCTTTCTTTAATTAAATTTTTTTGGTTATTTTTGCTTATTGAAATGTGTTGGCACTGTTATGTTGCACTCTTATCTTTGTGTCGTTTTATTACACCTGAAACAAGTACCTAAAAACAATATACAAAATAAATAATGAAAATATTTAAATTTATATTAAAATTATTTATGTTTATAATATGTTATTTTTGTTTCTCTGATATACATAAAATATATGATTTGCAACGATCTTTTGTTTTGTGTGTTCGTTTTCTTTTTTTCGTTGCAATAAAATTTCGATTTTTTTTATGTAAATTTTTTTTTTAATGAAAAATGTTTTGTTTTATTAGAGAGAATCCAAAAAAAAAAATCAAATATTTTCAATTTTACCATATTACATATATTGAGAAGATAAATTCGATTTAGTTACAATAAAATTTGGTGAAGAAAAAATTACTATTTTTCAAAAACAATCTGTTTTCTTTTTTTTTAAATTTTCAATTTCTAACCGCAAAATGATTAACATTTTTTTTGAATAAAATTATTTATGAAATGGAAATATGGTGACAGTTTTTTTTTTATTCTACATTAAAACATAAATGTTTGGTTCTTTTTTTTCTAATTTTTTTTTTTTGGTTTTTCTCTTGGTTTTATTAAGAAAATATTTTCGAAAATTAATTTTCGAAATTTTAATTTCGAAAATAAATTTTTTTTTTCGCTTTGCCACGTATAATACAACAATAACAATTTACAGGAAAAAAAAACAACTTATATAAAATTTAATTTTCATTTTGTTATATTTTCGAAAACGAACCTTTTTTATTTTTTTGTAATTTCTTTAAAAAATAATTTATTAATTTTTTTTTATTATTATTATTTTTTTATGTTGTCCACTAAAAAAAATAAAAACACAACACTGATTTATTTTAAAATTACGTTTTTGCACACACAAAAAATATAAAATTAAAAAAAATTATTAAAAAAAGCAATACAACAAAAAAAAATTATATATTTTTTTAATTAAAATATTTTAAAAAAAAAAAATGAAATTAACAGAAATTAAAGAAAAAATAAAAACGAAACGAGTGAACGATTCCGTGGTCAGAATCACAATGAAAAGAAGTCAGTAAACTGTCTTATAATGTGGCCGCACACCACAAAAAAAACAGCACTCAGAAATTACATAAAAAAAAAACAAAATTTATTCAAAAAATATAATTTACTGTAAATGTATTATATATCGTCACCTTAGTCATTAATTGATTGATATAATTTATATTAAATCACCTGAGTAGTTAAGTAAATTATTTGCTTAATTTTTTTTTTTATTATTATTATTATTTATTAACACGTTTGGGTTCAATTCAAATTTTATAATTCCTCTTAGAAATGTTTCATAGGCCATAAATTGTATTAACATTTTGACGTCTCCCAGACTTAATTTGCATATGGATAGAAATTATAATAATGTCTTATTATGACACAATTCATGCGTACGTGTTAAAGCTTTCGAATAAAACAGAAATATGTTGGTTTTTTTGTTGCGGTTATATGCCTAAGAGGAATACGGTTAAATAACCGTTAACGGTTAAATAACGTAAATTTAAAAAATATTATATTCCATTTCTATATTTGTCTAATATTTTAAAAACATAAAATTATGCGGAAAAAAACTAATAAAATTCACACAATTTGTATATTGTACCCCAATTATATGAGGTACAATATACAAAAATTAGTAATTCAACTCGATCCAACTTAGACAATACTCCCCAATATTTATATATTTACTATATTTTAATGTACACACGATAATTTTAATTGGAATTAGATTTTTTTTTTAAAAAACAAATTTAAAACTTTTCTTTGAAAATTTGCTTAAAATCTCATTTTTCGAAACACTAAAATTTCGAATTTTTCAACGACAGAAAAAAAAAACACGATAATTTGTTATACCAAACCAAATAAAATTTCCACAAAATTTAACATGAAAAATATAAATTTTGCACTTGAAAAAATATATATAAATTTTTTAACCCAGTATTAAATAACATTTATAAGCTCTAATATGACACTTAAGTACTCAATAGGTAATTATTTCAACTTGAATATAATTATTAATTAGCGTCTTAGTATCATATCAATATATTATATGTCAATATTGTAAGTAAATTTCCCTGAAAAACAAAAAACCATATTTGCACGACGATAAGAAAATTGCCATAAAATGTCATAAAAAAAACAAGTGTCACAAAAAAAATGAATCTATGCAAAAATCATTTTTTTTTTATCTATTTCATGTTTTCCAAAGAATTAACATGATTTCGTGAATTTAAAATTAAAAAGTTAGTTTTTTTTTTTATTTTGGATTGGCAAACTTTATAATTTAATTGAAGCCTTGATTCTATATAACGGTTTTTTATGTCTGATATATAAATGTGTACTTGAAAAATTTAACAATCAAAAATATATTAAAATTGTGTCACTTCCTAAATCGTATACCATAAAATCAGGCTTTTCTCTTATTGCATTACTGCAACCCAAGTGCTTACAAAATTTGGAAAAATTTCGGAGGACTTATATGTGATAATTGAGAATTATATAAATAAGTAAAATTATGTATATTTGACATAACTTTTACAATCAGTAAATTAATAGTGGAGTGTAACTTAGTGGTAATTTAATTTAATAAGCTGGAGTGTGATAGATATTAATTTAATAAGCTGGAATGTGATAGATATTATGTTCAACTTCCTAATACCTACTACACTAAAAATGAGGTTTAAGGTCCATAAAATAAAGCTTAAGAATTTTCAATGAATTTAACTTGAAAATTCCGAGACTTGGATGTTAGTCTAAGTTTAATCAGCTTTAAGACTATTTCACTAATAAAAGCCATTAGCTTGTTATGGTTAAAATTTTTATTCATTATAAAGAAAAATATGGTAATAGATTCAAATTACAATAGAATGTTTAAAAATCCTCAGTGGATGGCAAAGGTTCAATTTGGGATATTGTGCTTTTAAAGAAGAAAGTAATACTGGACCGAAATAGAGTTTAAAAAAAAGTTATATTAAATTAACATTAATTTTATTTTTAAATAAAATTAATGTTAATTTGTACTACTGTGATACAGTAGGTACTGAGATCGATTTCCGTCCAAGGTATTGATATAAATTTGACCAGTTTTTAAATGAGTACCATTAATAAAATTACAATAAAATATAAGATTCCGAACCATAAATTTCTTTATAGTGAAGAAACTTTTAATTGCAACAAGCTAAATGGATTTATTAGTGAGAAATTTGTTGTTAGCAAATGGACTCGACCGTTAGCATTTTTACCACAATCTAAGTGCACTACCACTTAAACCATTGTCGGTCTAATTTATTACAATAATTTAGTTAATTGACAAAATTATATTATTAATAAAATTATTTTTTTGTACTAAAATTCGATTTAAAGATAAATTTTAATTTAATTCGATTTTCGAAAAAAAAAAAACACAAAAAAAACGAATTTTGCGAAAAATTCAGTTATATACTTTTTACCAAATAACACAGATATATAAAATCTTAATTTTTATTAATTTAAAAAGTGAAAATAATATAATTTTAATATTCTTGTATAACCTTGAAATACCAATCATTAGTAGATTGACTAGATTTAGTTTTATTAATTAATTTATTTTAAAACCAAGACACTCTCTCAGATACGACAAAGAAAATATCAAGGTTTTTTTTTTAACTAGTTTCATACTTTTCCAATTATAACATTTTTTTTTTCATTTTTGTAGAAGAAAACTTGTTTCTTTTGCAAAAAAAAAAATTAAGTAAAAATCTTACAAATTCAAATTCCCACTTTTTAGTTAACATAATTTCTATTGAAAAGTTTTTTAAAAAAAAAAAAATTAAAACATATTTTTATGTTCCGTACACGTATTCATAATCAACAGACAAAATAAAACAATATAATTTTTTGTAATTTTATGTAAATTATTTTAGAAAATTTATTATTTATGAAATGTTTTTTTTTTAGAAAGTTAAGTCTCGAATAATTTTTTATTTGACATAATTTGTTTTTTTTTAAGATGATTGTAGGAAAAGTCAAACAGTCAGAAAAAGAGTTATAGGATAAAAGTGTTTAAGTGAGATATTTTTGAAAATTATGATATTATTGCAAAAATACAATGAAGGTTTTAATTTTTGTACGTATTTAGTTATGATGTATGTCAAAATTTAAATAAACCAGCTTAACAATATTCTTTAAATTTAAACCAAATAGTTGCGCAAGGTATTATTTATGGATAAAGGTGTTAAGTGCGATATTTAATATGGAACTTAATATTCTCTCAAAGTTCTTACTTAATGAAAATTTTGGTAATAGAACATTTATGCGTAAATTTAAGAAATATTGACAATTTCCATATTATCGTACAAAAATATATTCAGACTTTTTCCAGGCGTGAATTCTCGACCCCAATCTCTATTTGCTTCTCTGGATAATAATAATCAACTTTTTTACTTTTTCTGTTGTTTAATTAAGAGGCATTTTTCATTACCAAAAATCAGAATATTAAAAATATTAAAATATTTAAAAATTACTGTACTGGTTACTTGTCAACAACCACTACCACTAAAAATACGGCAACTTAATAAATGGAACAAAATAATTTTGGAATTCTCCCAATTTTCTTTATCACATTAGTTTTATGTGGCGAATTTTTATGCCTGGTTTATGTAATTAATTTTTATTGACTACATTTGTAGAAATTTCATTTCTAGTAAATGTACTTACTTATATGTTTTGCAGATTGCAAAAACAACCGACAGATTTTACGAAATGATTAGTTAAAGATATTTTTTCCATTTGTCCCATAATTTATTCATATATATTTAGGTACTTCCCCGAGATCGAGAATTAGATTGTATGAGCGACCCTAAAATAGATTTTTTTCGAAATCTTATTATTTCGTTGATAATATTACAAAAAAAATATATTTTTTGCTAATAAAATTTAAAATATTGATAGAAGAACTGACAAAGCTTTCCAATGAATAGTTAATATTATGATAAAAGATAGACTGGAAAACTCAAACATTTAATAAGGTACTTTTTTTATGTATTTAAAACTTTTTTTTTGTATATCGATGGTTCAAAGGTAAAAGTCACTAACCGAATTATGTTGAACAAAAAGTCATTAAATGAAATGTTGACTTTTATCTATTAAAATATATTATATTTAGTAAGTTTTATGATCATATTGCAATCGATCATCATAATGCAAGGGTGCAAGCTGATGAGTCCGAGTTGTTTGTAAACGAACTACTGACCGCATATTTGCCAATTGTAATTAACGACGTAGCTGACTTTTGATATAAAAAAAAACTCTCATATCATGTTGATTAAAAACTTCCATATAAAATTTTCTTAATTTCATGCACAGTATATATAAACTACCGTGCAAATCAAAAATAGCTAAAATATGACAAGAATAAAGTGTATTTAATATTGTTTTCAATACATCTTTGAAATAGATTAAAAATATTTCAGTTTTTATGCAGTTCAATTGCAAAAATGACCACTTTTCATATATTCACCTTATTATGCTAATTTGTGTCGATGAAAATTTATAATTTACCGGCTTTTGCGATAACCTTAATATTTTTGTTTTTTTTTAAGGTTCAATTGTGACATTTAAACTTATATATTTTTATAATTTAATCAAATTTATTTTTGATTTTGATAAGGACCAGAAAACCAAATTGTAATTTTTCCATTTTTCAATAAAAAATATTTTTCATTGGAATCAAATAAAAAATGGAACACCTTACTTTTTTGTTAAAGAATTTTTACTTTCAAATTAGAAAAATATTTTAATAAGATTTACCTAATCATTTTTTTTTTTATCTAAATTGCGAAAAAATATAATTAATTTTCTTATACGAACCTTTTTTTTTATGGTGAATATTAAATATTTTCTTATTGCACTTTTATATTATAAACAAAAAAGATATTTAATTCTTAATGGTTTTTATTTAATATTTGTTTGTTTGTCTATAAATTGGAACAAACAAAATAAACTTTTCGGCACAAAATTTTCCGTGTATAAAATTTTCCGCACAAAATTTTATTTTCATTTAGTTTTTAACAAATTTAAATGGAGTTCCTTAAAGAATTAAATTTTTAATTTAAATAAAATTATTTTTTTAATACTTTATATTAATATTAAAATTAAATAAATATAATAAATACAAAACAAATATTTAAAAAAAAAAACAGAAAATATTCAATTTTTTGTATTAAATGGAATGACACATTGACGATTGACCACGTATTATTTTGACATTTGACTAGTGTTACCGAAAGCATACATTTGGAGAGTTTTTTTTTAAATAGTACACACACAAAAATTAGGTAATGATTCTAGGCAGTTTCGCGTGATTTATTGAAAAAAGGATTTAATTTATTATAATTATATGACACTTTTATTATGATTATGATAATGTGGCAATTTTATCTCTAAAAATGGATACAATATTGCATATACTTGCTCAAATTTGGTACTTCAAAATAATTAATGTAAATTGAACAGATGATTCCATAGTATAATTTTGTCCGTATAAGCTGTAACAATATATCAAGCTTTGATTTTAAATATGGTGTTAAAAATGGTATCACAGAAACTGTAGTCGTAGAAAAAATCTATTTATAGCAAATGACAACTGAAATAAATCGACTCTAAAAACTATAAATTAACCCTAAATTTAAAGTTTTTAGAGATGACCAGTCATAAACCGATACGGTTAATTAAAGTTTTAGAGTCGATTTATTTGAATGCTTGTTTTGATATAATTTGTAGTCCCATTCTTATCAAATGTCAAATATATAATATTTCAATTCTACATGATGTTATTCAGAAAGTTCAGATTCCGCCATTTAGAAATTGTAAAATTTTAGGTGGTAAAAAGGGAGAAAATATTAAAATAGAACAGGAATTTATTAAAACAAAATTTTGAAAAAAGAACGTAAAAAAAACTTGACCTATAAGAATTCCCAAAACACGGGATACGTTTTTTGTAGAGTAGAATTCGCCATTAGAATTGTAGACTTCTGTAGTGCGCTACGTTTTCTCCGATTTTTGAATTTTATACTGGAGTTAAACTCGACGGCGATAAAAAATGACGGCGTCCCAACGGCGTCCATTTAATTTAAGTAGTTAAACTAAACGCCGTACATTTTCATTTTCTTCACGTCAATGCACCGAATTAAGTGATTTGTTTTTATATGATTTGAATGATTTTTCATATAAAATTTTATTAACTCTCACTAATTCAATTAATTGTTCCTCAAAAGTCATAATTTTTTAATTTATTTCACAAACACAAACTTTTAAATTATGATTTAATTTCTGACATTAAACATATTATTTCAAAATATCATTTGACGCCGTTAAAAGTAGAAATGAATTCAACTTTTTTAGGAACGCCTGTTGACCGCCGTTGAGTTTATATGATTCTATATAGTTTCATATATTTAAACTTTTTTTTGACAGTTCACAGAATGAACGTCGGCGAGTTTAACTCCACTATTACACAAGACTATAATTTTTGTTGATTTGCTTCTAACTTTGTGGTTAGATTGGAAAGAGGTAGGGCAGAGAACACCCCTCTTTCCTACAGCAAAAATTATTCAACTAAAATAAAGTCACGGATGTAAGCTTCAAGATTGAAATGAGTGAAACTGAAATTTATTAAAAATTGATTTACATTAATAGTTTTCAACAGTTTAATATTCTCGTTTTAAATATTAAAAAATGCCATCTATAAAAATTTCAAAAAAGAAAGTAATTTGGTGGCAGTACTACAAAATAATAATTACTTTCTGTTACTTTCGTTTTGCCAATTAAGATGCATAGATAAAAAAAGAATAGATAAAAAAATGTTTATCGAAAAAATGTTGTTGCCGTGAAGAATCTTTATTATTATAGTATTGCAGTGGTAATCTGGTAACACTTGTATTATATTTTGTAGATTGTATAGTTTTGTTGAGTGAGATCATAATTATTATAAATTTTTTTGTCGAATAAACTGGTCAATATTTCACCTAAAAAGAGAAAATTATTTTCATTTATAAAAATAAAAAAATTTAAATTTAAAAATAATAAAATTAAGAAATTATTAAATTATATTTATATAAAATTAAATAATTTATTTTATAAAATAAAAAGGTTTTTGAAAATTATAATTCAAGAACGAAATTCTGAAATGTCAAATTCAACAATGTCATCATCATCATTACAAAGTAATATACAGTTTGCTCCAATTCGAAGTTTAGATGATTTTTTGTAAGATGATTTTTTTTGGTTATATTATTTAAATGTATATTTATTTGAATAATCAATAATAATTGTATAATAATTTCAATATGTATTAAAAAATTTATAGGTTAGGATCAGCTAGATTTCAATTGCCAACATTTAATGATTTAGAAAAATGGGGAAATCGTGTTGTTAAAAATTTATTATATTATCAAACAAATTATATTATATTATTTTCATTAATTTATTTATTAATGGCAATATTATACCCAACAAAAATTTTTTGTGGTATTATTGTAAAAAGTTTAATTATAATGATATTAATGTATTTTTTTGCTGATAATACAAAAATTAATATTCCAAATTCATCATCTTATCATAAATGGTATTATTTAGCTGGTACAATTATAATCGGTTATTTAATTTTGGTCTGGTATGATGCAATTTTCTTATCAGCATTAACATTATTTTTAGCATTTTTAGGTATGTAAATTTATAATGGTTATATACGATGGTCAAGAATTCAGTTACTGAAGGTGTAGCTTAAATTTTTTGTAAAAAAAACAACCGATATACAGTTTGTAAAGAAAACCATGTCACAAAGCAAAAAATTTAGTAAATTCATTTTGATTACTGATTAAAAGACATTAATTTACCTTAAATTAATTTTTTATTCAAAAATAAAACTATTACTTCATTCTCTTTAAAATTACATAAATTAGTAACTGAGTATCTAATCGTTAACAGAATCACTCATAAGTCACGTATTAACTGGGTCAGGAAACGTGGACTCAAGAAAGATACTGATAAATTAATTGGATCAGCGAACTCAATATAATTAGTATGTCGTCATTAAACTAATAAACTAGTAATGAATAAACAGATATATACAAACAGAATAAAAAAGAAGAATATATCTTAACCCTTAAGCTTGACTTTAATTGACTGCTTGACTTTAATTGACTGTCGCAGAGAATACCAAGGTTAGTTTCTGAAAACCTAATTATTGACGAAACATCGTTAATCGTTAAAATAAAAATAATTGGGCCAAGGTGGCAAGGAGTGTATTGGTTTTCTGAACAAACGGAGTTGTTACAGTTTTCCATCTAGTTTGAATGGTTGACTGACTTGTAGCATAAACTTTCCAGTGGCTAAATTCTTGATCTTACCCTAAAATATATTTATAAATTATTTAAATGTTATTTTTTTGTTTCTTTAATCTAAAAAACAGGAACATTTGCTCATGCATCACTAAGATTACGAAATATTAAAAATAAAGTTGTTAATATGAAAGAAACATTGGTACCAGCTTCAACACCAACACCAATGGGAATATTTTTAAATGCCATGAATATAACAGTTGATAATTTATTAAGTTAAGAAAATTGCTTTTAAAAATGTACTATAAGCTCAAAAAAAAAACATATTGATTTTTTTTCTACAAAATTGAGGATAAATATTGTATATAAATAACAGTCATCTGTTTTGGGGCATGCGTAATTAATTCATTTTAATTTAATAAACATTGTATATCCAAAAATGGCATAACATTGTAAAATATATAATTCAGTTCAATCTCTGTAATTTCATGTCATTTATGCCAAGGTGTAAAATATTTATATTATGTTATTAGAAATTTTTTTTTACATATATTTAAATAAATGTAGTTAATAATTTTTTACTATCTATCCTATATTAAATTAATTTTACTGGAATATTGATATAAATATGACTATGTAGTATAATTATTCTATTATTTTTTAGATAATGATTATTATATATAAAACACTTTCAATAAATATGAATTACGAATAAGATATAATGTTTGATTTGTTGGTTAATAACTCGTGAATTAGTGTATATGAGTATATAGTGATAACGTATGATGGTGTTCGTTATATAAAACTTATATGCGCCTTGATAAATTTTTTAATTATTAGACCAGACTAGGTGGAACTTTATCGTTTGGTATATTTGATATCTTAATCAAGTATGTGGTCATCTATTTTACTACTCAAAATTAAGGGCTATTTTTTAAACCAGTGAAATTATAGATAAGACAATATAATGCAAAAAACGAAAAAAAATTGAGCAAAATCCGAAAAAAATGTATAAAAAATATATTTTTACATTTTGAACGCAACGAGCATGGTAATAACGGTAATACTAAACGAGCATGGTAATAACGGTAATACTAAAATAATCATTTTAAATGGAAATATTTTTACCAAAAAAGCAATCAAATTTAGTTGTCAAATGCTGATATTCTATGAAATGAGCCTACTCATCGGGCTAACCCAGGATAAATATTTTAGAGCTTCTCATTTAACAAATGTTTTTATTTGGACCCTGAAGATACTTTTATTACAACCCTGTTCTTCAGTATATTTTATATATTTTTTTTGTTATGTCTGTATTTGTACTGTGAACTAAATAAAAAAAGGATTCTGCGCATTTAAGGACAACAATTTGAAATTCTAAAATTACTTTTACACAGTCTTTTTTTTCTATGATCTCGATCTGTCATAAGTTCGTATGTTGTAAACAACATACGAACTTATGACAGATCAAGAAGGCCTTACTTATTACAAACAAAAAAATTTACTTATGATTAAATGATTTTGTTTTATATGTATATATAAAATTTAATTGTAATGTAATTTTGGATACTGTATTCTGTAGTCTCCACTATCTATAAATCTTCTTCATATATGGTTATGACCATAAATTAGAATATGGCTAATATAGACGATTTAGTTTAGCCGTACTATTTATTTTATCTTTTTTTATGTCACAATTATCAATTTACCAATTTTCCTAAAATCGACTGGGTGGAAAACCAAAATTGATAATTATTGGAAAAAAGGGAGAAAAATTCAATAACAATTCCAATGATAGTGACAATGTTAATTGATAATGAAGATCGTCTCAAAGAAAAAAAATACAATTATTATCTATTTTTCTGTATCCTTGGTGCACAGAGTCGAGGTTTTTTTTTTCTAATAAAATAGGGCCGAAAAAAAGATTGTGTAAAACAATTCAAAACAATATTATTTTATGTATATTATGTATGTATTATGTTAATAACTCTGTACTGTCGTGTATTACCGATATTAAAATAATATAGATTTCCGTATTTTTTTTTGTTTTTAGTTTTTTGTTTTTGCATAAAAAATAAATCAAAATGAAAATATGGTAAAATAAAAAACAACACAAAACTAAAAGAATCTATAAAATTTAAGATTTTTTTGATCATTTTTTTATTTTTTTTTATTTTATTGTTTTCGACAAAATTTCTTAATTCGTTTTCTCTGAATTATGTTTGTGATGAAAAGCAAATCTTTAATTTTCAAATCTTTAATTTTTATTCAGTTTTTTTTTTTTGTGTTCTTCAACTAAATATATTTAAAAAAAAAAATTAATTAAATGTGAAAGTTTTGATAAAAAAGAAAATTAAAAATGTGTTTTTGGAAAATACTAAAAATAGAAAATTATTTTCCAATTGTAAATAAAATTAATAACACGAAAGTTTTAATATTTATATTTTTTTATGTTTTGTATATATTTTGCTATTCTAAATTAGATAAAATATTTGAATTTACATTAGCCATTTATGTTCTATTGAAATAATGAAATTGAAACATATTTTTTATTTTTTTATAACTAATAAGAAATTCGAAAAAAAAATTAAAGTGAAACACAAAAAAATCAATAAAAAAAAAACTTTAAATATGCTAAAAGTGAAATACAGTAAACTCACAGTTATATAAATTTATTTTCAAAATTTCAGAAAAAGTAGCTATCATATTTTTTAAATTAAGGTTGTGTTCACATAACTGCGAGTGTACTGTAGTAATAATAATATTTTTATATTACATATATAAAAAAAATATTAATTATGAAAATAAAATTTAAATCATTTAGTTTTTATTTAGGAATTTTTTTTTTTTGCCTTTATAATAAAATAAGGAAATAAAATAATTCTTGTTTATTAAAAATATTTAAATTCTAGTATCTTTTGGTATGTGCTCTATTTCATAAAATCAAAAATTTATAATTTTTTTAATATAATATTTAATTGCATATTAAATTACTAAATTATTTAAAATTCTAATTTTTATATCGCCCTTTACTTATGCATACATATAATATAATATATATATATATATATCATATAATAAATATATATACATATATAATAAAAACTTGGTGGATGATGGTGTTAAGTGACATTTTCGAGAAAAAAAAAAATTGTTACAAATTCTATTACCAATAAATATCAATAGTTTACAATAAAACATATCTAGACACCTTCCCGAGTAAATTTATTTATTAATGTATTAATGCCCCAAAAAAAAAGTTTAATTCATTTTCGCGGGAACGTACGTGTGTAGATATAATGTTTTTTTGTTTTTTGAATTTCCATTTAATATTCAAAATGTTCGAACAATACCAGTGCGCACTATATGAGTTATTAATTTTTATATTGTGTTTAAACATATTTGGGTACTAAATAATTTTATAAGTAATTTACTCAAAATATTCAAATGTTACTTAACACCCTCATCCACTAAGCTCTTTATATATTTATATATAATCTGCACAGCCTTGAAAAAAATATATTGGAACTAACTAAAAGATATTGTTTGTAATACATTTTCTTTTTTGTCAGATACATAAAGAAATATATATATTTTAAATTATTATTTACAAATTATTTACAAATTAATTAAATATCCTTTTTTTTTTAAATTTTTTCCAAAGCTTACAAAAATTATAAAAATAATATTAAATTTTTTTTTTTTTTTTACCTCATAATTTCAGATAAACAAACCATAGATTATTATGAAAATAAAAGTGGTATTATGGTGAATTTGGTACAACAAAATTAATAAAGTTATAATAATAATAATAATAATAATAATAAAAATTGTTTGAAGTATTAATAAAATTCTCGATATAAAAGGAAAATTACACAATTACAAATATAAATACAATTTTTTTGTTGTAAATAATGACATCACCAAATCGTTATAGTCCACATCAACCAGAAGGTTATCATCATATTGGTGGTAGATTATCTATACATCCAATTGAACGTTATGATGATACAATACAATGTTGTTTACCACCACCATCGCCGGCACCAACAAGTGATCGTTTTATAATGGGTATACCAGCACCATCATTATCATCAATTAGTTCAAATGGTAGCAGTAATTGTAGTAGCAACGTTAATCAACAACAGTCACATCATCATCATCACCATCATCATCATCAACAACAACAGCAGCAGCAGCAGCAACAACAACAACAACAATTTACTGACCAACAACAATCACAAATTATTAATTGTAATAATAATAGTAATAGTAGTAATAGTAGTACTATTAGTAGTACAAGTGGTACTGGTAATAATAATAGTAATAATAATAATAATAATAGTAATAGTATAAATAAATATGGTACAACAACAATACATCGTACAATGTCACCAAGTTCTAGATTTCGTATGTCAGATCGTTATCATCGTGATTTATCACCAAAATGTGACCGTTTTGTAACAACAACACATTTTTTAACAAATAGTACACCATTAGTATCTACAGATGCATATTCATATTTATCATCAACAGTACATACTCCAGTTAAACGTTATGTACCAACACCACCACCATCAACAGAATTATATGCAGATATACAACAACAGCAACAGCAGCAACAACAACAACAACAATCATCAGCATCATCATCATCAAATAGCTCAAATAGTGGATATAATACAATTGGTGGTAGTAATAATTCACATCTACCTCATCATCAACAACAACAACATGTTAGTACATTACCATATCGTTTTCGGATGAAATGCTGCTTAACAGATCAACAACAACAACAGTCTACATATGGTAATAATATAACACAACAAAATAATTTAATATCATCAAATCAACAACAAACACAATCACAACAAAATATTATAAATCGTGATCGTATTAATGTTACTGATCATTATGCAACACCACCACGTATTCGACCATTAAAATGTTCATCAATAAATTCTGTATCAACATCAACATTAACATCATCACATCATCAAAATTCAAATATAGGACAAACAACAACAACAATTTTACCACAATCTATATCATCATCATCATCATCGAATTGTAGTAATAATGGTGGTGGTAATACAACACAAAATATAATAAGACAATCACGTGCAACATCATCTATGACATCACAATGTACAACAATGAATGAATATATAACACGAACTCCTAGTATCGAATATTTAGGTACAGCTGGTGGACGTGTTGTAACACCAGTAACTGTTATATCTGAACCAATAAATAGTACTTGTTTACACTGTAATACAATTAAACGTACAACTGGTGTTCATCAAACAACACAAACAACTGGACCAATAAGTCCAATTCCACAACAACAAATTTTAACAACAACAACACAATCACAAAATAATAATTCATCAACAGCATCTTCATCATCTACTAATAATCATCAAGATACTATTATAGATGATTGTAATTCATTGTCACCAACTTTATCAATAAAACAAGTTCAAATATCGCCAATGTCACCGCAAATACCATCATCACAACAAGCAATTTCATCTCATATACATCAAAATGATCAATTACTCTGTAATCCATCATCTATTCAACAACAGCAACAATCATCCCATCATTCTATGACACAAAATTCTTCAATTTTATCTTCGCATACAACATTAACAGGAGGAAGAAATTTACCCAATACACAACAACAACAACAGCAACAACAACAACAACAACAACAACAACAACATCATCATCATCATCATCAGAATAATCATGTACAATCACAATTACCACCAATTGTTTCTGTACAATCACAACAACAACAAAATCATAGACCACAGAGTCATCATTTAATTGCTTCAAATAACAGTTCAAATAATGGTAGCAATAATAATTTATTATCTTCGACACCACAACGAAATACATTAACACTTCGTCAACAAATGCAACAACGTTTTACACGTAAACAAAGATTAAAAGAATATGTTCGAAGGGAAATTGCACAATTTTTTGGTGTTGATACACAAATTGAGGATGAAGAAAAACATAAATGGTGCGAAAGACAGAAACGTTTAGCTATACGTCGTTTTGGTCCATTAAAATCTGATAGTGAATTGAATTGTAATGGTAATGGTAGACATCAAATATCACAACAATTACCAGGTGATAGACCAGATATATTACCAGCACAAACAACAGCTGAAGAATCACAAATAAATAATTTAAATAATGATTTGCATGTACGTTTACCAATTCAAAAAAAATCATCAGTCCCAACAATGATAATGGCTGGTATATTTTATATTATTCAAACATTAAATAAACGTCAGTTACGCAATCAAAAACAATGGTCCAGAAGTTTTGCACCATCAAATGTAACAGCATTAAATGGTGATAATCCAGGTGATATATGTGAAGGATTAACTGCTTTACAAGAAGATGAAGTATTTTTTGATACATCTGGTAATGATATTGGTAGTAATAATCGTTCTAACTCCAAAATTATTGAACATCCACGACAAATTTATATGGGCGAAAGAGTACATGGATGGCGTACATCAGCTACAATAGATCAACAGCCTAGTGGTGGTGTTAATGGATCTGGTGGCGGTATTGTTGGTAATGGAAATCAAGTAATATTAGGTGGTGGTGGTGGTGGTGGTGGCAGTGGTAGTGGTGGTGTAGGTAATATACAACAACGATTAGGTTATCGTGGTATACGAATCTCATCACAATTATTAGACGGTGTTTTAGAAAATTCCCGTCGACCAATTGCACGTAAAGTAAAAATGTTTCATTCAAATGAATTAGATGATCGTAATGATCATAGACCATTTTTTACATATTGGATAAATACTGTACAAATTTTGGTATTAATATTATCATTAATATGTTACGGTATTGGTCCAATTGGTTTTGGTGTTGAACAAAAAACAGGTCAAGTATTGGTAACTAGTTTAAGTTTACAAACTGTACAACATCAAGAACAACGTAATGTATGGATTGGACCGCGTAATAATGATTTAGTACATTTGGGTGCAAAATTTGCTGCTTGCATGAGACGTGATGTTAAAATAATGGATGTAATATCGAAAACAAGAAGACAAGAACGTGAAACAGCATGTTGTATTCGAAATGATGATTCTGGTTGTGTACAAAGTTCACAAGCAGATTGTTCAGTTCGAGGATTATGGCCAACAGTAATATTATAATTTAAGATCTATATATAGGAGGCGTCCATTTCCAAAACATTTTGAGTAAAAATATTCCTTAAAAATAATCGTTGGCAAATGTGCGAATTGGAATTGGACGGCTCATATATTTATAAATTTAAAAAAAAAATCATTATAATATTTTTCTTAATTTAGAAATCAATTTCTACTTGGAAAAAATGGTCACCTGGAGAATCAGGTCCTGGCGGTAGAATATCTGGTTCTGTTTGTGGTTTAGATCCAAAATATTGTGATGCACCAGCATCAATAGCTCCATATGAATGGCCAGATGATATTACAAAATGGCCAATCTGTCGTAAAACAAATTCATTTTCGCAACGTTTTCGATTTAAAGATCATACAGCTGAACATATGGTATGCGAAGTAATTGGACACCCATGTTGTACTGGTGTTTTTGGTGAATGTCGTATAACAACAAGAGAATATTGTGATTTTGTTAATGGTTATTTTCATGAGGAAGCCTCACTTTGTTCTCAGGTATTTTTTTTGTTCTTAATTTATATATATATATATATATAGAAATATTATTTTATATTAAATTTCTAAATACTTCCAAATTTTTTTTTATAGGTATCATGTTTAAATAACGTTTGCGGAATGTTTCCGTTTTTAGCTATTGAAGTACCCGATCAATTTTATCGTTTATTTACATCATTATGTTTACATGCAGGCATATTACATTTAGCTATAACAGTTGCCTTTCAACATATATTTTTAGCTGATTTAGAACGACTTATTGGTCCAATACGTACTGCAATTGTTTATATTGGTTCTGGGTTAGCTGGAAATTTAACAAGCGCAATATTGGTTCCATATAAACCAGAGGTTAAATCTATAAATTAAATTTACTATATTACATTATAAAAATATATTTATTTATAATAATTTAAACTTAACTTTTTTTTAAAAATATATATATATACATATAATTTAGGTCGGACCTTTAGCATCATTAGCTGGTGTAATATCATCGTTAGTTGTATTATTATTATTAATACATTGGCGTAAACTAAAGAAACCACATTTAGCATTATTGAAATTAATTTTAATTGGTGGTACACTATTTGGTATGGGAACATTACCATGGCAACAAAATTTTGCTGGTTTAATAGCTGGTATATTTTGTGGTGTATTCTTAACAATTGCATTAGTACCATTTGTTAGTATAACTAAATATGGTAGAAAAGCAAAGGTTTGTATAATAAAAAAAAACACAATTTTCTTTTTCTCCTTTTTTTTAAATATTTTTTAATTTCAGATTAATTTAATATGGACTTGTATATTATTCCATTTATTTATTTATACAATAATGTTCGTGATATTTTATATATTTCCAACTGAATTAACATCAATAAATATTGGTGATATGTTAAACGGCAATTCTATAAATATAAATAATAATTATAAAAATCGTTTTGATATTGATAATTTTGGTAGTAATAATAATATTCCATTAAATAATAATAATAATAATAATAATAATCATCATCATCATCATACAGATGTTATTGATCAAGGTGGTGAAGATCGTGTTATGAGTGGTGGTACTGTTAATGAAATGACTAGTATAAGTAATTTAAATATTATAAAATATATAAATAATAAAAATAATATTTATGGTAATCAGCAACAACAACAACAACAACAACAACAACAACAACAACAACAGCAGTACCATTATCATATATTAGGTAGCAATAATAATATAAATAATAATGATATGGAATCATTAGATAATAATATAAATCTTAATGAATTAAAAAATTATAATAATATTATTAATTTAAAAATAAAATCATGTGAAAATGGTATATGTTCACCAACACCATTAACAATAATAAAACAACAACAACTACAACAACAACAACAACTACAACAACAACAACAACAAATAAAAATTATAAATAGAAATAATCTTTATAGCATTAGTAGTAGTAATAGTATTAGTAATAGTATCAGTCATATTAATAATAATAATAATAATAATATTGGTAATAAGAAAGATATTAATAAAATAATATATAAAAATAATGATAATTTATATCAACATCAAAAAAATAATATTATTAAATATAATAATAGATTAAATAATAATAATAATAATATTGTAATTGGTGCTGGTGATATTAATACATCATCGAATACAATTAATAATAATCATAATATTATTATACGTGAAGAATTACAATTATCATCTAATGATCAAGATATTGATAATATTGTTAATAATGAAAGTTTAAATATAAATGATAACATAAATTATAAAAATAATAATAATAATAATAAAAAAAAATCAAATAATAATAATAATAATTTGAATATCAATCGTATTATAAATATTCCATTAAATGATGATATAATAAATAATAATAATAATAAAATAATAAATCAAATTAATAATAATATTAATTCTATTCAAAAAATTAAAAAAATTAAAATTAATAATAAAAATAATGGAAAAATTAATTTAAATAATTTAAATAGTCGTTTAAGTATTAGCGACGCTATTAATCGACATATTATAACAGCATGACATCAATTTATTTATTGTATTTTATTATTAATTATATACATTTATTATTATATATTGTAAATGTTTCAAAAAACAAATCTATATATTAAAACAAAACACACACATACATAAAATAAAAATTACAGAATATATTATAAAAAACATAAAAATAAGATAAAATGAATAAATTTAAAAAAAAATAATAAAAAAATATTAAACAGATTTACTGCCCATACCAAAAATTTATAATTAACTGCCAAAATATTAGATGTCACTTTTTAAACTATGATCTATTGAACCGGTGGTGGCTTACAATGATAATGTATTGTGCTGTAGTACAATAGGTATTGGGATTCTCGATCCTCGTTCGAGTCATCGATAATTATATTTACTCAGTTTTGAATTAGTAAACAAAGTAATAATGTTACAATTTCAAGATTTGTTAAAAATTCTAAACAGCTACTAGCAACAAATGTCTCACTAATAAAGCCATTTACCTTGTTCCAAAATTCAAAATTTTGTTTTTTTTTCACTATAAAGAAATTTATGGTTCCTGAATCCAAAAATATACAAATTAGTAAAGGAAAAAAAAAATATGTTACCAAACTTTTGAAGGGAGCTACTCAACTCATGGGGTGTAACGCAATGGATGAGGAATAGACTATAATTGTAGGGTAATATATATATATATATATATCTACTGAAATGACAAGTAGGTTAAAATATCCTATATATTTAGTTATTTCTAAATCGTACTAAACTCTTTTTTAACAAATTTAATATTCTATTCTGAAATCTAAATTGAACAGATTTATTTAAATTTTTCCATTTATATATGTTTAAGTACGAATATGTAAGAATAATTATATTATTTTATTTTATCTACCTTATAAGTTATTGTGACATTTGGTATTTTGTAATATCGAAAAACTTTTTAATATTCTTATGTCAGGTCATTATAATAAGTATAGTTCAATATTGGCGGTCAACCTGTGACAAGAAGAGATACATTAAATAAATATAATATTTATATTTAATTATAATATTTCATGATTCTCTTCTATATATTAAATAGCATTACATAAAGGCAATTTTTAAAATTATTGTATTTATTGTAAACAAGAAAATCTCAACTCGAACACCCAATATCGAAAAAAATTCCAAAAAATTGTATTTTCTTTTTATTCTACGGAAATATTTATAACCAAAAAATAAAATTTAAATGTTTAATATTTTATTTTTTTTGTCTTTATTTTTTTTTTAATTCATATTTAATAAAATAAAGAAAATATAATGTTAATTTCAACATAAAAAAAACCATTTAATTATTTAAATAGTTATAAACACATTTATATTATCACAATTAGTATAGTTTTAAAAATATATTCAACGAAAACAAATTGAGTCTATTTGGTCCAAAAACTATCTGTTCACATTTTTATAGTAAATTATTACAGAAAAATTGTTTAAATTTTAATCCACTTAGCATCACCGTACTTTTAAAATCTACATTTTTATACCAAAATTGAAATGTTTATCGAAAACATGTTGAAACTAAATTTTTTTAGGAATTTACTTACAATATTTGTCTCATATGTGTTAACAGTCACATTGGTAATATAAATAACCATAATAAAGAATCTTAACATTTATCCATTTTTTTTATTAAATTATTTAAAATAGTTAATTTTTAAATTGACGAAAGTTAATATTCTTTTCAGGATTTCTGCGTACTAACATTTTTATTAATTATGCAATTTTTAATTTTACATTATAACTGCAAGCAACTAAAAAATGACCTATGAAAGAATAATTTATTATTCTTTCATAATAACAGAAAAGACATCTAATAGTCTTAAAATGTATCACTGATATCTTCTTTAAATAGTCTACAAATTTATATTAAATTTTTCCAACACTAAGTGTGATTTACTTACACCGATAGATATATCAGATAATCATATATCGTCATTGGTATATTTCGCAAGTGGATTCCACCCTATGGTTGTTTGTTACTAAAAAGCTTAATAAAATAAAATATTATATTTGTCACGTTATTAATTTCATGGAATATTTTATTTAATAGATTTTTAAAGATTACATTCATTTTATATTATTTAATTCAAAAAAAATTTGGTTTTTTTAACGATTAATTCTTACCACTATAAATATAATTGAAGAGCTTATTGAATAAAGGTGTTAAGTGATATTTTCAGTTTGAGAGTAGTAAATCACGCTTAAAATTCTCAGTTTGCTACAAAACAAATACAACACATTTGCGAAAAATTCTGAATTCCTTGTATTTAAGAATCTCTTTTCTAAAACTGAAAATATCGTAACTAAAAACGTACATATTTTAAAAACTCACATATGATCTTACTTTAAAAATTGTCAGCTAACAGTTTTATCCATGTTCAATTATATTTAAATATTTGAAAGATATAATTGTTTACAATTTATTCATAATATAAATAATATTAATTAATTTGTGTTAAATTATTATAAAATTTTCCATTATTATTTTGATTCCAATCTTCAAATATAGTTTCATTATCTGATTTATTATTAAAATAATTATTATCTAAATTTTCAATTTCATTAAAACGTTTAGCATATAAATCATCTGTGTATGTACAAACAATTTTTTTTTTATAATTATTTATAAATTCAGAATTTTCATTTATATTAATATTATAATAATTTTCCATAAATTTATATACTTGTTCTTTTTTTGTATAATTATTAAAAATTGTTCGTGTATTTTTATTTATTAATTTTTCAATCATAAATGTTAAATGATGATGGAAACATTGATATGTTATATTATTATTAGCAGCTGATGTTAAATTAATCCAATCTTGAAGACATTCATTTGTTGTTTTTTCTGTATTTGTAAATAATGTTGGATTTTTTAATAAACCTCTAGCTACCATTATACCATCACATTTTGTTTTCATATACATTAAATCAGCATCTAAATTTGTTTTAATATCACCATTTAATATTATTGGTATATCTATTGATTTTTTAATATCAGTTAATAAATCATAATTAACTGGTTCAGATGTTTTTTGCCATGGTGTACGTCCATGTATTGTTATAAATGTAACACCACATGATTCTAATTTTTTACATAAATCAATTGTTTTTTTAATATCATTATTATTTAATAAACGGATTTTAACTGAACAACTAAAATTTTCTGGTAAATTACGTCGCACTGTACGTAATGTATCGTGTATTATTTCAGGTTGTTTAAGTAATGCACAACCATAACCTTTATTTATAGCCCAATTTTGTGGACAACCACAATTTAAATCAACACCATCAACATATGGATAAATAAGTTCCGCTGCTGTACTAAATTCCATAGAATTTTTAGCTGCAAATTGTGCAATTAATGGTGAATCTTCTATAAATATATATATATATATGTATATAATTGATAATTCAACATTTATATTGAGTATTATACAATTAATTATTTTTGATAATTTTTTAACTTACGTTTATTGGTTGTAAATTCATTATTTCTAGCATTAGAACTACGACAAAATGAATCAGCAATTATCATTGGTGTAAAACATAGTTTTGTTTTATATTTTCGTAAAAGTGTTCGAAATTCAAGCCTAAAAAATAATAATAATAATAAAAGAATGTGATAATTATTTGATAAATGTTGGATCAAATGTTTTCGTATACATATGTATTTATAGTATATAATTTTTTAAGCTACACTCACTTACTGTATCGTACCATCGGTGCGGATACTGTTAAATATGTATTATTACGTTTTTTTTCATCAAATAATTCTAAAATATTCACTTTGTTTTTATCCATTTTGATTTTTATTTATTTAATTGCGAGAAATTATTTTATTAATATTAAAAATTTATACAAATATTACACAAACACGAAATGTCAAATTGACATTTTAGAAAGAATGATCCCAGTAAAAAATATTACATCAATTATAATTGCCAGCAAATATACTGGTCCTGTTCACGTCAACTTCTAAAATTTCTGTAAAATATCAGGAAAAAAATACACCCAGAGTATGATTTTTTTTTTTGAAAATCTGTTATCGTGGACTATCCAATCAAAACGCTTTAAAAATAACAGCATTTTAGATTTTCATATTTGCCGTTTTAAATATTTTTTTACTGTATTCACAACATTCAGCCTCATCTAACCACATCTAGCCTCATCTAGCCTCAAACTTTTTGCTGTCAATTTAGTTTGGCGCGTTATTTAACATTTGTGTAAAAATCTGATCCTCCGCGAAAATTTATTAAAAAAATGTGAAATTACTGGTGAAATATTGTTATATACAAAATAATTTAGTGATAAAATTATAATTTAAATATTAAATTAATAAAATTTATCATAACTGGTGCGGATAAATAATATTTTATCAATGAAACACGAAAAGTTGTTTTGTCATATATTAGAACGTCATTACATTTACAAAAAGGTATGTCCTCAATGAAAAAAAAAATGCTTACTAAATTAAAAATTTGTTAATGTTGTTTTTCAATCTAATATGTAATTTTAAATTGAAATATCTGTGAATTTAGTAATAAATTGTAATGGCCAGAGGAGCAAAAAGAGTTTTTAAATATAGATTATCTATTTAGAGATGGATTAGCATGATTAAAAATTTATATTTTAAATAAAAATTAAATATTTCTTTATTTTGAATATATATTTAGTCAATTACTTTTTATATGTTGTTTTAAATTAGAATTTTATAAATTTTATACAACAGCATATGCAGCATAATTAGCTATACCACATAAATTTTTACCACGTCTTATTTTCATATAACCATATTCACCCCATTGATGACCCCACCAATTTTTTAATATCCAATAATCTCTAGTATAACCAATAACTAACATTGCATGATTAACAGAAGTATCTGTACATAAATCATCATCATAAATACCATCACTATATAATTGAAATGTTGTTGGACGGGCATTTATTGATACAGCAATTGGACCAACTAATGCTACAGCCATTTTAATAGAATTTTCATCTTTGGATGGTAAAATAGCCCATGATGTAACATTAACAACAGATAATGCTTTAATAAATTGACAATATCCTTGTTTTTCTTGATAACCATAATCTTGTCGTCTCATTAAACCACCAGTTTCTTCTAAATAACGTAATGTATTACGTAATGAACCACCAGTACATCCTTTATTACCAGTTTGTATACTACAATCAATAATTTGTTGTTCACTAATAAAAATAATAAATAAAATTATTATTTTAAAAATGATATAAAATTTAAAATTTCAATAATAAATATTTTTAAATTAACCTTAATTGTAAAATTTTTCCAGTTCTTTTAAATATTTGTCCTTCCATGCTTTGTGCTATACTAAATGCATAACATGATCCACATTTACCTTGATTATCTGGTTTTGTAATAAAACCTTTATTACGCCAATCTAATTCATCTGGTATATTTGGATTTAATGATGTACTACCAACCATTTCATATTGTGGATCTGAATGTTGATAACGTTTACTATGCATTAATGTTACATATTTTGCTAAAAATGTTTCTTGATCCTGATTTTTTTTTTAATAAATTTTAATGTTTTTATTTTTAATAAAAAAATTATTTTTTTTTTTTACCAAATCAGCCATTATATTTGTTCTTAAACGAAATGTACTTTTACCAGTACGAAATAATTCATTATGTTGACGAATTATATTTAAATTATCATTATATGCTTTACGACTTCTTGTTTCTTCATAATTATGGGTATAATTACGTCCCATTCCAACCTGTGAAAAAAAATAAATAAAATAATTTATATATGTTAATGAACTGGCAAGTTTTATTGCATTTTTCTGTAAACGTTTTCAAGTTTTATTGCATTTTTCTGTAAACGTTTTTTAATACATATTTTTTGGCGAAAGGAAATTTTCGCTTCATACATTTTACGTATTTGTATGCTGAGATCTTTTATCCGCAAGTATTCGATTAAAAATCGGTTAGAAATTATTTTCATAATTACATTCTATTTAATTATTAAATCATTTTAATTCTCATAACTTGTAATTATGTATAATGTTAAAGGTGGCATTCTACGGTACGGTTAATAAATTCTTTCATTAACTGTTACTACGTTGATTTGCATTACGAAAACGTGTTATCAGTTTCTACTAAAATTATCAATTAAATCAATAAAAAACTATATCATTCATATTGGTTATTCAATAACACTTAATCAGTTCTAAAACGTATCACTGATTATTTAAATATAAACTGTAAATTTACATAGAACACTTTTATATAGATATACTGGAATTATTTTATTTTTATTGCCTAAAGTTATGCAAATTTTGCAAAACACATAAATTTTTTTTTATATATATTATAAAATGATTGAAAATATTCAAAATCACACTTCGTTTTGGTGATTTCACTAAAAAAATTTCTTCGTTAATTAATATTTATGCACCGAAATATTATAAAAAACAATTTTAAATTATTTTCAAACATTTTTATTAAATTAATTTCTTTGTTTTAGTTAAATGATTTAAATGATTCACCTTAAATGAGTCAAAATCATCATATTGTATAAAATGATCATCAGATTCATATTGACAATAAATTATATTTGTAAAATATAAAATATATATTAGTGTATAATAAAAATAATATAACATTTTTGTTTTTTTAAATTAATGAAATTTATTTAATTAAAATTTATTTAATTAAAATTCAGAAAAAAAAGATCTAATCAGTTTGAATAATAATTTTCAAATAAATTATTTTTGGAAAATATGTTTGGTTTTTCTTTTACCAAATGAAAAAAATTCTAAATATCAGCATAAATTTTTTCATTTAATTTAAATGTGTTAACAGAAATAAATTATTGAAGGCCACAAACAAAAAAATTCAAATTAAACACTTTTTAATTTTTTGTATTATGTAAAATTTTGTTTTTTTTTTTTTGTTTTTTATGTGTTTGACAATATTGACAATTTTTTTGACGATATTGACAATTTTCCGCTGCATAAATCACATATTTTTTAGTGATATTATTCACAATTTTTCCAGGAAACACTAAAAACTTACATATTTTTTTTTTTATTTGCATTTTATTTATTTTATTTTTTTAGCACCGATTTTTTACACTGAGAATAAAATAGTGATAATTGACAAGTAGAAAACAATTCATAGAACCATCAGTGTGATCTGGTTTAGATTGATTTATGAACAGCTAATACGTAAATATTTTTTTTTTTTTGTTAAATATTTTTTAATATAAATCGCAGGATGATTCGTAACTAAATTCGAAAATTTCAGATTTTTGGGATATTTGTCGTAATTGCTATAATGTATCCCCTTTTTATTAGTTTAAACTAGTTTTAGGTAAATTGTAATTTTAATTTTATGGCACCAGGCTGATTCTTCTTGTACAATTCTTCTTCCACAATTATTCTTAGCCAATTCTTCTCGTACAATTTGCAATACAAATCAATAAATTTTTTAATACATTTTACCTTTAACAATGATAGCATTTTGGTTCCAAAACCGTTGAATTTAACCAGAAAACAGTATATATAGAAAATTTAGATATACAATATAGGTAATATGTGTATTATATGATTTTTTAAAAATTTATGTACCATAATCATGAATAAATTTGATTGAGCAGAATTGTCTGAGAATAATTGTGGGAGAACATTTGGCTGACAAGAATTGTGGCATATGAATTGAGTTAAGAAGAATTGTGCCAGAAGAATTATTCGAGAAGAATTGTGCGAGAAGAATCAGCCTACAACCTAATTTTATATATATACTGTTTTAAAACTTCTGTATTTCATATATAGATGACCTTAGTCAATATTGTTCTAATTATTTTTTTTTTTTTAGATTGATTTATTAACCTAAAGTTAACCTACTTTGTACAAAAACTAAAATATTATTCCTTTTTCGCCACCCAAATAACACGAAATTTAATGAACATATTTAAGACTTTTTGTTTTGTTTTATTGTTTTAGAGTCCTGAGTCAATTATTAGGTCATCTCATAAATATAATTCGTAATTTCTTCAAATGGATAGGTCATACTCTCTGAAAAATCTCCCACGATGGTCCTTCTATGATCTAGAAGGTGCGGTCGTTCCAAGAACACCAAGAACAAAGACCTACAAGGTGCGGTCGTTCTAATATCAATATTCCTATAGAAGTTGAAAGATGCGAACTTACGTGGGAGAACACAAAAAGAACAACTGCCAACCAAACAAAATGGCGTTGCCAAGTTATTAACATTCATAGAAGCTAGGAAAGAAGGAAAAGGGAGGAATAGATTGCGATTGCCAAACAAATTGATAAATGGATTTCTTATGATGTCATAGACATAGAGGAAGAAAATTGATTTATTGAGAATCCATTTTGCAGATTTAGTCAGAAATTCATTTTTTGTTTATATATTGTGAGTGTTAAATCTTTTAAATCGATAGAAATGAACCTTCATAATCACAAAATAAACGTCGGCTTCATTCCACGAACGTTTTATTTTAAGTGGGATGTGTAAGTAATAATTCCCTTCGAATTATACTGGAAACTAAACCAGAAAATATGGACGACAAACTTATGCTACGTTAGTGACTTCATGAGAAATTTCTGAAAAAAAAACAAGTAAATCTCTTATTCAATAATCCAGATGTCGGAAAAATATTTCATATACTGCAAAACCCAATTTCCGGAAAAAAATTATCGATTTTAGGTGGGAGGAATACATGATATTATAATTATTGGATATGTTATCGTTGGGATTATCATTTATATTTCGAATGTAATCTTATTTAAATTATAATATTTCGAATTAACAACGATACAAAGTGTTGTTTTTGGTTATTCGGGTGGTTCTGTTTTGTTGTTGTGTAATGAGTGGTCTTTTCTTTTTGTAAAAAGAGAAATTTTATGTAAGAAGAAATTATTCAATTTTTCCCCATCTAAAAAAAAAAAAAAAAATTCAATTACATATTTTTTTGCTCTTGTATTTATATGCGCATATTTATGTGTTATATAGTAAGGGTGATGGGGGTTGTTAGATTTTCAAAGATCAAAAGCCATTTATCCCTTATATATAATAAATAAAACATGCGCTTTAAATATTTTGTATAAACCATTGTTTTTTTTTCTTTTTGCTTATCTGTATAAAATATATCTTTCACAACACCCACCCCACCCCAGAAAAACGAAAAAAAATATAATTTTATAGATACCAGTGGCGAAGATTTTTTCTTCGCCACTGGTATCTATAAAATTCATATAACTGAAAGATTTTGTATCCAATTTAACGTTTTCACCCCTCAACGTCATGTATATGTATGAGAATTTAGTTTTCCTTGAAATTCACGTAACACATATTTGAAGAAATCAAACTAAATCATGTCGCATATATATGGGACACTAATCCTACTTAAAAATTCAAGTCACATTTAAGTCACTTAGATATCTGTCCCAAATATTGTGACATGCAGTTTCTCTTAGGAAAAAAATGTTTTGACGACTCATCTCACAATATATGGTATATACTATTTTTTTGCTCATGAGTTTCTACAGGAAACATATGAGATGTAAACGTGTTGTGGTTAATACATGGAGGTGTTAACGTGTTGCATAAATAATATCATATTTCGTTATACTTGATTATATGTCATCCATATAACTTCAAATATAACTAATAGAAATTATAGTAATTTCAATTTTAATTTTTTTTTTGTAATTTTTTTGTCAATTGTTCTGACAATTGACAAAAAAATGACAAAAAATAGTTACCCCATTTGTAATTTATTTAATCGCCAGCCTTGTTTAGATACATATATATATAGATACATTTTTATATCTACATATATATGTATATTTAAAAAAAAAAGTAGGGGTAAAGACAAAGTTAAATGGTGTTTTTTTTTTATTATTTTTTTTTATTTATTTATTTATCTGATGTAGTTTACTTTTTTAATTTTTTTCATTGAGATTTCAGTTTTTTTTTTGTTTTTGTATTTCATGGGTGTTGTTTTTCTTTTCCACACACAGAAACATCATATTCTAATAAATCCACAAACTAAAAAACAACAAAAAATAGAGAAAGATATAAAAAACATAAAAAAACATATACAAAATCTTTTATCTCTATTTTCGTATAAATTTTTTTTTTGTTTTTCGGTTAACATATTTTAGGTCCAAAAAACTGAAAACCAAGAAAACCCAAAAAAAAAAAGTTTTCCTTAAAATTTTCAAATTCCTCCTCCTCTCTCACTCTCGTTCTCTCTCTCTCTCTCTCTCTCTCTGTTCAAATTTATATGTGTAATATTAAATATGTAAAATATAGTGTGTAACAAAAAAAAAAATAAAAAAACATAACAACTAACAAAATTAAAAAAAAAAACAAATAAAATAAACTTAAATAAAAACTATTAAAATATAAATAATTTTTAAAATTAAAATAAACATAAAAAAAATCTTATTTTAAATTGCACAAAAAAATATGCAAAATAATTTCAACAAAAAACATAAAATAATAATAATTAAAAATAAAAATCATACCGAAAAAATTAAAAGTTAAAAAAATTTAATCGAAACATAAAAAAAAAATGGAAGAATTATAAATATGAAAATGTATTAAGTGAAAATGTATTTAAGTGAAAAATTGTTTTATTATTAATTCTTATAAGAAAATATAACATAAAAAAAATTATAAATACAAAAACAATATTAAATATGTTGTTATACAACATTATAAAAATTAGATAAGGAAAATATTATATAAACTTTATATATATATATGTATGTACACATATATATATATATATACATATTTTGATATTATTCTATTACTAAATATGTATTTTCTATAAATAATAATTAATTAGTATATAAAATAATTAATATTTTCAAAGTTAAACATAAAATAAAATAAAAAAAGTGATAACAAAAAAAAAAAAAATAATCTGTGTATTGGTTGGCGTAATAAATAATTAAAGTTAACGCCGCCACTGTTTTTTTTTTTTTTTTAAAAAAATTAATTAAATATCTTTTATTTTTATGAAATCAAAATTATATTTTTTTTAAATTTTTTTTTTTTTTTGTAAAACAAATCTAAAAACAAAATAAAATATTAAAAGCAATTTTTTGTGAAACATAACAAAAATTTAATTTTCGAAACATAATACAAAAAAATATGTAATATAAATATGTTAGTTAATATTAAATTAGTGCTTTAAATATACACAGAAAATAACATAATTTAAAAAAATATTAAAATTAAAATAAGAAAGTGTTAAATTGTTTTTGTTATACAAAAATTATTGTTATTTATAATAATAATAATAATAAAAAAAAAAAAACCGGAAAACAATTTAACCGGAACCGGAAAATAAAATTTATATCATCTCGTTCATAGAATCCGTATATGATGGATGGTGCTATTACAATTATCATATATTTACAAAATTCACATATAAAAAAAATAAAAAATCACCGAGAAACTGGCTATTCTAGTCAATGAACATTATGGCATATATATGTCTCTGAAACAATTTATTTACCTAAAACCGTATCTTTGATATTCACTTAACTAATTACCATATATATGTAGTGTTTATAATTGAATATTTAATTAGTTTTGGACAAAAAAAAGAATAAATTAACACATCTAAATATTAAATTTAATTTACTATCCTTTGACCGCTACTTTATCCGGAATAAAAACGATTTTAAATTATATAATTATATGTGTAACTAAATCGGTTTAATGTTATTACATAATTTTTAGTGCGTGACATACATATATATGCCTTTTCTTATCCCTTCCAGATCCGAAAGTGTTAATTTAATAATCACAAAAAAAAAAAAAAAAATACCCACACACATGAATGACACTTTTTCAAATAATTCTGAGTATTTTTTTTGGTTTTTTTCCGGTTAATTATTCCCGGTTTTAGGTAAACACAGAAGCAAAAAAAAATCGTATTTTCTTTAAAAACACAAAATCGAACTTAATTAACAAAAAAAATAAATAAGTAGGAGTTTGTTCAAAAACACAAAAAAAAAACAGAACAAAAACACATTTAGTTATAACAAAAATCGGATTTTGTTTGACGAAAAAAATCGTATTAAATTTAAAAAAAAAATCGGATTTAGTTAAATTAAAAAAAATCGAACTTTATTAAAAAAAAACGGATTTTTTTTTATATAAAAATAAAAAAGACGGTTTTTAGTTAACAAAAAAAAATCGCTAATATGCACAAAAAATATATACTAAATATTTAAAATAAAACTATCTAAAATTATAAACAGAAAATAATTTTAAATTAATTAATTTATTTTTCATATTGTTTTTATGTTGTTTTTTTTAAATAAGCCTTAATTAATTGAAAAAAAAATATAGAAAATAGAAAATTAAAACATATTAAAACACAAAAATTGACGAGCAATATTTTAAAAGAAAACAACTATTTTAATAAATTTTAAAATTAATAAAAAATATTAAACGAAAAAAAAAATATTTATATATTTAAGATAATATTCATAAAAAATTTAATTAATTAATACAATTATTAATAAATTATATAAAATAATTCACGGTAAATAATAAAAAGAAAATTTTTACAACAAAAAAAAAAACGGTCATATTTTTTTTTAATATCGCGCTATCATTAAAAAAAATATATAAAATAAAAAAAACTTAAAAAAAAAACAAGAAATGTTCAAAAAACCAAAAATACAACTAACCACTCCTCCCTCGCCCCTCCCCCACACTTAAGTCCCACCTCAGCAGCAAAATTTATATAATTCCATTATTCATAAAAACTATGATTCCATTAAAAATGTTATACTTGTTGCAAATAACCGTTTATAAATATAAACTTAGAAAAATATTAAAATAACCGGAACAAAACCGGATTAAAATAATTTAATTAAACCCGCAAAAAAAAAACCAAAATTAATTTATTAAAAAAATTTAAATAAATAAAATTAAAAAAAAAAATGTTAGCAGCAGCATCTAGCAGTGCTTCTGGCAGTGGCACTGGAACTAATAATAATTATGGTACTGGTGGTGCTAGCACTAGTGGTACAGCATTAGGTGGATTATGTAGTAGTAATAGTGGTATTGGAGTTGGTAATAATATTTTAGGTAATATTACTAGTAGTACTGGTGGTATAATAGGTAGTGGTGTTCCGGGTACTAGCAGTGGTATAGGAAATGTTGTTGTTGGTGGCGGTGGTGGTGGTGGTGGTGGTATTAGTGGAATATGTAATACCGGTATTAATAGTAATATTATGGGAGGTGGTGGTGTTGGTATTGGTAGTGGTATTAGTGGTGGTTTAAGTGCTACAATGGGACCAAGTAGTGCTGCTATAACTGGTGTACCACCATTAGGTTTAGGTATTGCAACTGGTTTAGGTAATAAAATGTTAGGACGTAAACAAAGTTTAAAAGGTGGTGAACCATTTTTAGCTGATTATGGACCAGAAGAATCATTAAATGAATCTGCAGATATTGAATGGGTTAATAAATTATGGGTACGTCGTTTAATGCGTTTTTGTGCATTAGTATCATTAACATCTGTATCATTAAATACACCAAAAACATTTGAAAGACATCCACCATTACAATATGTTACAATTGTTTGTGATACAGCTGTTACATTTTTATTTACATCAGAAATGATAGCTAAAATGCATATTAGAGGAGTTTTAAAGGTAAAAAATTTATTAAATTTTTATATTAAAAAAAAATTATAATTTTAAATTATATAGGGTGAAGTACCATATCTTAAGGACCATTGGTGTCAATTTGATGCATCTATGGTATTTTTTTTATGGGTATCAATTACATTACAAATTTTTGAAGTATTGGAAATTGTACCAAAGTAAATATAAATATTATAATAATTTTTAAAATAATTATGGTGGATCTAATAATGATCATAAATATTTTTCAAAATGTTGTGAAAGTCTCCAGAAAAATTCATTCCGTTTTTTCTTTTTTTTTTTTGTTTATATTAATATTTAAATTCCAGTTTAATTACTATTTTTATTAATGACTTATTGCCTTCGTAATGACAATTTGAATCATCTCTTATGACAATATTACTCGACCCCAAAAACTATAAACTCATTCAGTAATTTTTTTAATATTTCGATCTTCCTGAAACTTGGTTACATTTCAAAATTAAAATACTAAATTTCGTGATTATATATAAGGGTGATTTTGAATGTTCGAACCGCGATCATTTTTTTGTTTTATAAAAACGAGTCAATAAAGAAACGAGTGGCCTTTCCTTTTGTCATACTTTAGGACAGTATGTTTCCTATTTTTCAGAGTTAATGGTTTCACCAACTTTTACTAGGTCATAAGGAATTATTCATATCATATTCCACTATTTGACAATTTCATGTTCAATATTTTGTTTCGATGTTCATGAAAATTGACAAAAATACGAACTGTTGAAGCCGTTATTAACTAACAAAAATAATTTACAAGGCCATTAAGATTATTGTAAATTAAAAGTTTTCTTTCATTCTAAGGAAACCATGGTACGTAATGGATATAAAATTTTAATAGATCCCTAATTATAAAATACAGATGTTAAGACAGATGTACCATAGATATTTCTGCACTGAAGACGTAGTAGAGTATTAAATCTGCCAATTATTATTTTTTAATTTTTTTTATATTTAAGGTTTATAAATAATATTAAAAAAAACATTAAATATTTATAGATTTTCATATTTATCTATTATGAGAGCACCAAGACCTTTAATAATGATTAGATTTTTACGTGTCTTCCTTAAATTTTCAATGCCAAAAAGTCGAATTAATCAAATATTTAAGTAAGTTTTTTATTTTCATTTTTTTCTCTGTTATTTTGGTAATTTTGGTAATTTTTTTATAGACGGTCAAGCCAACAAATCTACAATGTTACATTATTCTTTTTATTCTTTATGTCATTATATGGATTATTAGGTGTACAATTTTTTGGTGAACTAAAAAATCATTGTGTTTTAAATACAACAATTAAATCGTAAGTAAAATTTAATAATATGTAATTATATATCGAAATCTTCTCGCCAAAAATAAATATTAAATGACATTTTACATGGTAACGTAATATTATAAGATAAAGTTCATTTTAAAAAATGGTAATTAATTGTTGCGTGTTAAATAATTGAAGTATCCATTATAAATCAAGAACGTTTAAGTATCATCAAAACATTGAACCATTACAACAGATGACAAAACTTAATACATTTTTATTACTTTTTGGTACCGATAGGGTTAAGAAAAAAAATGTTAAATTACCATAGATATTCGTCTGATTTAGCTATGTGTTACTTGGTATGATAACTATAAGCTAAAACGGCACTTTGTCATGGAAATATACATTTTCGCGAGAATTTTCCGATATAAAAAAAAAATGTTCACAATAAAAATAAATAAAAATCAATTTTTCTTTTTCTTTTTCATTTTGTTGAATTAATAAAATTAACATAAATCAAAAGTGTTGAAAATTTAACAATTAATTCATTAGCCATACCAGATACATTTTGTTCAACAGATCCAGATTCTGGTTATCAATGTCCTCCTGGTATGAAATGTATGAAAATGGATTTTTTAAATAGTTATATTATTGGTTTTAATGGTTTTGAGGATATTGCAACTAGTATATTTACGGTATATCAAGCTGCATCACAAGAAGGCTGGGTTTTTATAATGTATCGTGCTATAGATTCATTACCTGCATGGCGTGCTGCATTTTATTTTAGGTAATTATATATATAAAAAAAAGGATTTGATTCGTAAACGAAAAAAAAGTTAATTGATTTAAAGTGATTCGTAAACCAAAAATTCGTCATTTTGTCAATTTATTGTGGGAGGGATTTATTATGGGAGGGATTTATTATGAAAGTTGTCATATTTTAACAAATTATTGAAATAAAGAAACTCCAACATCAATAATTTATGATTAACATGATATTAATATTTATTTTGTATTGGCAAAGTCTTTTGCCAAATATGACAATTAAATTTCTCCAACCAAATATTGACAAAATTCCAAATTTTTGGTTTACTATGTTTTTCTTTTGCTTAAACCAAATAAAAATTTATCAGTTATTGGTGTCAATTTGACGATTAAATGTTTAGTATTCAAAATTTATAAGTTATCTCAAAATGTCAAATGTTGTTTTTGACAAATTTCCACAGAAATAATAGTTTTTAATATAATAGATATAATTTTGTCAACTTTACCATATATTATAATATAATATTATTATTATTATTATTATTTTTTTATTTTTAGCACAATGATATTCTTTTTGGCATGGTTGGTAAAAAATGTATTTATAGCTGTTATAACAGAAACATTTAATGAAATACGTGTACAATTTCAACAAATGTGGGGTGCTAGAGGACATATACAAAAATGTCCAGCATCACAAATATTATGTGGTAATGATATTGGATGGCGTTTAATAACAATTGATGATAATAAACATGGTGGTTTAGCACCAGAAATATGTCATAAAATATTACGTTCACCATATTTTCGTATGTTAGTTATGACAGTAATATTAGCAAATGGTATTGTTACAGCAACAATGAATTTTAAACATGATGGTAGACCACGTAATATATTTTATGAAAATTATTATTATATTGAAATAGCATTTACATTTTTTTTGGATATGGAAACAATATTTAAAATATATTGTTTAGGTTGGCGTGGTTATTATAAACATTCAATACATAAATTTGAATTATTATTAGCAATTGGTACAACATTACATATAATACCAATATTATATTTATCTGGTTTAACATATTTTCAAGTATTACGTGTTGTACGTTTAATAAAAGCATCACCAATGTTAGAAGGTTTTGTATATAAAATATTTGGACCTGGTAAAAAATTAGGATCATTAATAATATTTACAATGTGTTTATTAATAATAAGTTCATCAATATCAATGCAATTATTTTGTTTTTTATGTGATTTTACAAAATTTGAATCATTTCCAGAAGCATTTATGTCAATGTTTCAAATATTAACACAAGAAGCATGGGTTGAAGTAATGGATGAAACAATGATACGTACTAGTAAAACATTAACACCATTAGTTGCTATATATTTTATATTATATCATTTATTTGTAACATTAATTGTATTAAGTTTATTTGTTGCTGTTATATTGGATAATTTAGAATTAGATGAAGATATTAAAAAATTAAAACAATTAAAATTTCGTGAACAAAGTGCTGAAATAAAAGAAACATTACCATTTCGTTTAAGAATATTTGAAAAATTTCCAGATGCACCACAAATGACAATATTACATAAATTACCAAATGATTTTACATTACCAAAAGTACGTGAATCATTTATGAAACAATTTGTTATTGAAATTGAAACAGATGATCCATCATCAACATCAATAATGATTGATGGTGGACGTATAATGGCTATGTCAGAATGTTGGGAATCAAATATTGTATTTCGTAAACAAAAACCAGTTAGAATAATGAATAAAACACCAAAAGTACGTTCAGCTGGAAATAGTTTAAGAAAATTGGCTATAATTCATATTATTAAGTATATATATCAAAAAAAAAAATATTATAAAATAAAATAAAACCATTTTAATACAAATATAAATTTAACCCTTGTATAATTACGGAAAATGTAAATTTCAAATTAATTTATATTATTAGATATTTTAATAGTTTCAATGTAAACAATTTTACAAATAAGAATGGTAAAAAATCTATTCCATCACAACATTTACCACACATTTCTCCATAATTGTGTCTCTATCTGATGAATAACACATATTTAAGGTTTTAAATTGTTTGTGAATTATTCACCTAAACCTTATCCATAAAAAAAAACTAGTACAATGTTGTTAAATCTCACATTTTTGGGAACCGATTAATATCATCTCTTCGAGAAATTAACCATCCAATAAATTTATTTTCAATCGAGTAATTCATTAGGTGCTTAATCACATTTCATTAATATCAATATGTATAATTAAATACTGGCAATAAAATTTGATTATCATAACTCAGTAGGGAACAGAATTTGACATTAACAGCAGTACACCAGTATCATTTTCGAAATAATATGATTCAATGATTTTCTTTAGCTCAGAAAAGTATTCACAATACAGTGAGCTCTTCCTGCACAATACACAACAAGTGCCTTTGTATGGCCATTGTGGACAGGTTATAATTGTGTTGAGATTGTCGTAAACTTTCTCCTCCCGCTGCACCACTTTTACTAACTGTAGCAATAATTTCGGTTGAACGGCCTGAAATCTTTACAAAATCTTTTTTGATTCACAGGATGAACTATTTCATAATGAATTTTAATTAATTTAATACAATTTTCCAGTGAAATTGAATTTTTTTTTCAACTAATTTCAAATCCTATTGCACAAAAAAAAAAAAATTAAAACTTTTCGGTCGCAAAGGGTTAAACTATAAATATAGAGTAATTCGAAAATTATGTTATATATACTGCAATCATATTTTTCTATGTAATACCGTGTTATAAAATGCATTTTATGAAAAAAATTTTTAAATCTCAGAAAGTGATATCTTGGAATTCGTTATTAATTAAGTAACAAATAATACAAGGGTTAAATTTAAAATAAATAAATAAATAATAACTAAAAAAAAAAAATTAAATTATTAAAAAAAAAAAATTCTTTTTTTCCATTTTGCAATCAATCAAAAAAACCAACAAAAAAAAAAGTGATTCTAATAATCAACGATTAATGTTAGGTGATTCAGCAATGTTACCAGTTGTTGGTGGTAAAAGTGGCCTTAAACCTCAAGGTACAATAACACACACAAAACCATGGCGTGTTGATCAAAAAAAGTAATTATTATTTTTTTCAATTTTTTTTTCAATTAATTAATTAATAAAAAAAAACAATTTATAATATAAAATAAAATATTTAAAAATATTATATTAATATATAAGATTTGGTTCACGTTCAATACGTCGTAGTGTACGTTCCGGTTCAATTAAATTAAAACAAACATATGAACATTTAATGGAAAATGGTGATATTGGTGCAGCATCACGTGTAACATCATCACGTGCTAGACCACATGATTTAGATATTAAATTATTACAAGCAAAACGTCAACAAGCTGAAATGAGACGTAATCAACGTGAAGAAGATTTACGTGAAAATCATCCATTTTTTGATACACCATTATTTTTAGTACCAAGAGAATCAAGTTTTCGTAAAATATGTCAAAAAATTGTACATGGTCGTTATGATGCTAGATTAAAGGATCCATTAACTGGAAAAGAACGTAAAGTTCAATATAAAAGTTTACAGTAAATATTATAAATATTTTATATTAAAAGTTTATTTTAAATATATATTACCATAGATTAATTTTACATTAATATCATTTGAAATTTTGTAATTTAGTTGAATTTATGGTTAATTAATTAATTAATTATTATTATTTTTTTTTAATACCGAACAGTGGTTTAATATTAATAAGCTTTCATTTAAATTTTCGTGAAACAGTCAAAAAAATCATTTAATTTTTTTATATAAAAATTTATGACGGGAATTTCTGCAATTACAGTGAATGGGCTAAATTATTAATATTTAATAGTATACTGAGTATAATTTCCGATTAAATTTAAGAATTAATTTTAAATTGCGGTTTTAAACCGCATTGCAACCGCATTGTAAGACATTTTTGTCAAAACGTATGATTAAGAAAGGTGTTCTTCGATACACAGCAATGTTTCACATCATTCAATTCTGCACCAAAATCTAAAACTAGTAAAAACCTTATTGCCTATTAAATGTAATTGTAAAAAAACGGAAAAAATTATTCACTAAATTTAAATGTGATAATTGGTTGCGCAATCAGATAAAATCAATCCCTTTTTAAGAATTTTATTTTGTAAAAAGAATTTTACCGGATTTTGAATTTTGAATTTATTATTAATTATTAGCTATGGTATTTTTTTTATAAACTTTAAAAAATATTAATTAATTTTTATAAAATATTAATTAATTTTTTTTTATGGTGTTTGTTTTTTTTTTTTTTAGTAATTTTCTTGGTTTAGTAACATATCTAGATTGGGTAATGATATTTGCAACAACATTATCATGTATATCAATGATGTTTGAAACACCATCATATCGTGTTATGGAACATCCAGCATTACAAATAGCTGAATATGCATTTGTAATATTTATGAGCTTAGAATTAGCATTAAAAATATTAGCAGATGGTTTATTTTTTACACCAAAGGCATATATTAAAGATGTTGCATCAGCATTAGATGTATTTATATATATTGTATCAACATTATTTTTATGTTGGATGCCAAAAAATGTACCAACAAATTCAACAGCACAATTATTAATGATATTACGTTGTGTTAGACCATTAAGAATATTTACATTAGTACCACATATGCGTAAAGTTGTATATGAATTATGTCGTGGTTTTAAAGAAATTTTATTGGTATCAACATTATTAATATTATTAATGTTTATATTTGCTAGCTATGGTGTACAATTATATGGTGGTAGATTAGCTAGATGTAATGATCCAACAATAATAAAACGGTCAGATTGTGTTGGTGTATTTATGCGTCGTGTATTTGTAACAAAAATGAAATTAATACCAGCTAAAAATGAATCATATCCATCAATGTTGGTACCAAGAGTATGGGCAAATCCAAGACGTTTTAATTTTGATAATATTGGGGATGCAATGTTAACATTATTTGAAGTATTATCATTTAAAGGTTGGCTAGATGTACGTGATGTATTAATAAAAGCAGTTGGTCCGGTAAATATATAATCTTTAATATAATTATCTAATATATTATAATAATAAATATAATTCCTTCTTTATATTAAATACCATATTATCTGATCAGTTTGTCCGTAAAAACTATTTCCCTCAAAAAAACAAAAAATTCGTGCTTGTTGCTCAAAATAACCAGAACAGCTAGAGCTACTAAATTTCAAAATAAACCAAATACACCTTTTAATTATCTTTCTTACCACAGGTGTCACCTGTCCGATCAACATATCAAAACATACCAAATATATTTTCTGCGGACTGTTTTTTGGGATAAGATTTCTTAAGAGTAGATTATATTGATTCTAGCTCTCTTAAGATAATCTTCAGGTTGGATAGTTAGTGTGACACTTTGCGACCATGTCATATCTATTTTCTTTATTTCGTTCATCAACCTTCTTCTCCATGTACTTTTTGAACGCCCGACACTTCTTTTTCCTTGTGGATTCCAATTTAATGTTTGTCTTGTTATTGAGTTAATAGGTCTTCTAAGCGTGTGATCGATCCATCTTCAGCGTATTTTCCGTATCTGCTGGAGAGTTTGCTCTTGGTTAGTTATGCATCTTAGATTCGTGTTTCTTATTATTTGTGGCCGGAATACTTTGGATATTATACTCAGTGATTTGTTGATAAATACTTGGATTATTGTATTTCTAGAAAAGGATTTTACTCGGTATAAGCCAAAAGAATGTACCCATTGATAATTAAGGTCCAAAAACTACAATTTCTTAAGAATATGCTTGGAAAAAAACCAAGAGGTTGGGTGCAACGATGTGATCTAACTTTCAAAATAATAATCATCGTATTGGGGGGTGTACAATGGACCTTTGAAATCTTAAAGGGATTGTTATGATTCTCCCATTCAAACCAACCAAAATGACCTTAGATTCTAATTCTAATTAGTCGTCTATCTAAAATATATAATAAAAACAGCTTTCACAAAATATTATTAATTAGTATTATTTTTTTTTTTGTAAATTTATATTTTACAGATTCATGCTATTTATATACATATATATATATTTTTGGGTTGTATGATTGGTTTAACATTATTTGTTGGTGTTGTTATTGCTAATTATTCAGAAAATAAAGGTACAGCATTATTAACAGTTGATCAACGTAGATGGTGTGATTTAAAGAAACGTTTAAAAATTGCACAACCATTACATTTACCACCACGACCAGATGGTAAAAAAATTAGAGCATTTACATATGATATAACACAACATATAATATTTAAAAGATGTATTGCTGTTGTTGTATTAATAAATAGTATGTTACTATCAATTACGGTAAGTACATTTTTTATATTATTTTATTATTAAATTTATATTTTAATTTGACTGTCATAATAATTGTTATGTATCTAAATATCTACATAATTATATATGCGGATATTAGGAATCTAAAATAAATATTTAAGAGAAAATTGCTTACTAAATTGAGTATCTAATTCTTATCAGAATCAATCATAAACCTGATATTTACTTCCTCACAAAATGTGCCCTCATGAAAGGCACTAATGAATTATTTAGAACCAAAGACAAGCATTCGTCCACTGAATTTTGGGGCTAATTAATTTTTGAGTAAAATAAAATAAAAAAATATGTTGACATTTATTAAAATATGAGCCGTGCTAGAACAAATTATACCGTAAAATCGATAATAAAATTAATTTATACTGAATTCTTTAAAAATACTGGCTTTGTTAAGGCAACTATATGTTGGAGAGACAGAAGTCAGTTCAAGCTTAATCTGTACATAAGAAAATTCCTCTCAGAAGTTTTATGAAATGTACGGAATTGAATATTACACCAAGATAATATTTTATAATATATAGAGAAAAGCCTCTTATTGAACTTTCACGATATTGTGGACGTGTATACTCTCACACTGAATTGGTACACTGGAGCGTTATAAACCTGTTTACACTTTCCTTGACATGATCACTGGAAGTTTACACTGATTCATATAAACTTTTAAGGAGTTATTTATACAGTAGATAATTTCCTGCATACGGAAATATTCGTTTTTTTGGGACCGAAAGGGTCAAGAAAAAAATATGTTTTATTACTTAAAGATATTTGTCTGATTTAGCTATGTGCGAATTCTAGCTAATAAAAAAAATTAAAAAAAAACATTTGCGGTAATCAGTTTTTATCAGAACCGGAGATAAATGAAATAATCATTGATAATTTTTTAACATACTAACAGAAAATAATTGCGTTCATGTTTTTCAGTTTGTGAAAAGTCAAATTGAATGAACAACGTTTTCTTGTTGAAGAAAATTCAGATTACTTTCAACTTTAAAATATTTCTTTTTTGAAATTTTTAACAGTGTGTTTTTTTAGTGAACATGATTATGATTTATGTTATGATCACTAAATAATAAAAATAATTATATTTCCATTTTATAGAAGATAATTTTTATGTTTTTATTTATTTGATTACAGTGGATTAAAGATGAAGTGCATACAGAACGTTTAGTTATAATTAGTACAATATTAACATTTGTATTTGTTATTGAAGTTGTTATGAAAAATATTGCATTTACACCGCGTGGTTATTGGCAATCAAGACGTAATCGTTATGATCTATTAGTAACTGTAGCTGGTGTTGTTTGGATATTTTTACAAACAATATTACGAGTATATAAAATTAATTTAAAATAAATATAATATAAAATTTATTAATATATTTACAGAGCCATTTATCATATTTTATTGGTTTTATGGTTGTAATTTTGCGTTTCTTCACCATAACCGGAAAGCATACAACCCTTAAAATGTTAATGTTAACAGTTGGTGTATCCGTTTGTAAATCATTTTTCATTATATTTGGTATGTTCTTGTTAGTATTCTTTTATGCATTAGCTGGAACAATACTATTTGGTACTGTTAAATATGGTGAAGGTATTGGTAGACGGGCTAATTTTGGTTCACCAGTAACAGGTGTTGCTATGCTTTTCCGTATTGTTACCGGTGAAGATTGGAACAAAATTATGCATGATAGTATGGTACAACCACCATATTGTACAATATCAACAAATTATTGGGAAACAGATTGTGGAAATTTTACAGCAAGTTTAATATATTTTTGTACATTTTATGTAATCATTACATATATTGTATTAAATTTATTAGTTGGTAAATAAATTTTGCATTTATTATTATTAAAAAAATAAAATTAAAAAAAAAAACATAAACATTATGTTAATATTTTCCCGCCAAAAATGTAATTATGTACTGTGTTCGATTTAAGACATTAATATAACGTAGTCTAAGTTTGTTTAGTCAGATTTAAATGAATACCAATGATAAATTTACATTAAGACTGTTGGCAGGGAAAATAATATTTAAATTTGTGTTTTTTTTTTAAAACATTTATTATATATTTTAAAAAATATTATTAATTTAATTTAATATTTCTTTTATAGCTATTATAATGGAAAATTTTTCATTATTTTATTCAAATGAAGAGGATGCATTATTATCATATGCTGATATACGTAATTTTCAAAATACATGGAATATTGTTGATATACATCAACGTGGTGTTATACCAGTTAGACGTGTTAAATTTATATTACGTTTATTAAAAGGTCGTTTAGAATGTGATCCACAAAAAGATCGTTTATTATTTAAGTATATGTGTTATGAATTAGATAAATTACATAATGGCGAGGATGTTACATTTCATGATGTTATCAAGTTAAGTATCTATCAATAAATAATAATAATAATAATAATAGAGAAAAAAAATGATACATAAATCGTATCATTTTTTAATAATTCCATTTAGAAATATTAGTAGAAATACTAAATAAATAATTTATATTTTGTAATAAATTTACATTCATGTTTTTTCCTTATATACTTTTGAAAAACCATTTTTTTTTTTCTTTTAAGTACTGATTCGTAAATCAAAAAATTGTCATTTTATGAATTTATTGTGGGAGGGATTTATTATGAAAGTTGTCATATTTTGACAAATTATTAAAATAAAGTAACTTCAACATCAATAATTTATAATTAATACTTATTTTGTATTGTCAAAGTCTTTTGCCAAATATGACAATTGAATTTATCTAATCAAAAATTGACAAAATTACAAAATTTTTGGTTTATTATGGTTTTCTTTTGCTTAAACCAAATAAAAATTTGTCAGTTATTGGTGTCAATTTGAAGATTAATTGTTTAGTATTCGAAATTTAGAAGTTATCTCAAAATGTCAAATGATGTTTTTTTGCAAATTTCCAAAAAACATCATTCGGATTGTCCGACACACATCTCAAAGCTTACAGTGATAAATAAATAGAATACATATTTAACCCAATTATTGAATGTTTTTTATTTACGTAAATATCACTTATTTACAAACAATCTGTTGCACCATTAATATTATTTAGTTTCCGAATATACAAAAAAAATTGTTATAATTTCAGTGACTTTCTCCAATATTATATTTAATTATTTTATTTAAAAAAGCAATTATTTTAATTTATTTATTTTAAATTTTTTTTTAGTATGCTTTCTTATCGTTCTGTTGATATACGTAAAGCATTACAATTAGAAGAATTATTAGCGCGTGAAGAATTTGAATATATAATTGAAGAAGAAGTAGCTAAACAAACAATACGAACATGGTTAGAAGGTTGTTTAAAAAAAATACGAGCACAAAACGCTAGTGTAAGTTTATTTTTGATTTTAATACAAAAAAAAAATATATTTATTAATTAATTAATTTATTATAGAAACAACAAAATTCATTAATTGCTGGTTTACGTGCAACTAATGAAATGCTTATGCGTGCTGATGCTGTTGCTGCTGAAGAACGTACAAAAGAATTATCAATTGTAGCTGTTGGACAACCATTAGCTTCAGCTATTATTTCATCAACTATATCTGGATCAACAATATCTGGATTAAATAATAATGCTAGTGGATATATTAGTGGAACTGGTGCTGGTGGTATTGGTGCTAGTAGTAGTAGTATGCAACAAATATCATCAAATATTGGTGGTGGTGGTGGTAGCAGTAATTTAGGTCAAATATATAGTGGTGGTGGTAATATATCATCAACAATAACATCAAATATTGGTATATCATCATTAAATTATAGAAATCATCAATATAATAATAATGATTATGATGATATTCATAATACTAATGATATAACAATAACAACAACTACAACAACAATAACAACAACAACAACAATATTAACATCCTCATCAGCAGCATTAGCTGCTGTTTCAGCAATAACTATACCAACACCAATAACAACTACATCTATATCATCATCAACATCACTTGCAACAATTCATCATCATCAACAACAACAAACACCAATATCAACAATTATAACAGCAACAATAACAACAACAACATCATCAATATTATCAACAACAACAACAACAACAGCAACAACAACAACAACTACTACTACTACCAGTAGTATTATTCCAAATTTACCAATTAGTTCATTTGCATTACCACAACAATATCAATCACAGCAACAACCCCAATCAATTTGTACAACTAGCACAAGTACAGATTTTCGTTCACGTAAATCAAAAAATATATTAAATCGTTCAGATTCAACTGGTAGTACAAGTGGTAGAAAATTTTTAGCACCAACATTATCAGATCCACAAACAAGAATTATTGATAATAATAATAAACAACAAGATCGTTTTATTAATACTGGTAGTAAAAAAAAAAGTCAAATACAACGACAGCAACAACAACAGCTTCCACAACAGCTTCCACAACAACTTCCACAACAACAACAACAACAACAACAACAACAACAACAACAACAACAGCAACAGCTTCCACAACAACAACAACAACAGCTTCCACAACAACAACAGCAACAAACAATAATTCCTACAACAGCAAAAACTAATTTATCATCCTTAAATGATTTTAATCATTTTTATTATTATCATCATCATCATCATCATCAACAACAACAACAACAACAACAACAACAGCAAACTCATCATTATCATCCTATATATAATGTTCATCATTCAAATGTTCATATTGGTACAACAACAAGTAGTAGTGTTATGAATGCTGGTGTTAGCGGTTCAACTAGTAGTCATTTAGCAATGTTTATAAATAGTAGTAGTAGTGGTGGTGGTGGTGGTGGCGTTGGCTTTGGTGGTGGTGGAATTGGTGGTAGTGGTTTTGGTAGTACTGTTAATCATATAGAATTACATAATACTAGTAATAAATTATTACCATTTAATAATCAAGCAAATATGGTATTTGAAGTACATGATTGGTGGCAAGAACAAGTAATATGTACCCAAAGTAGTGATGAAGAAAATTAATTTTCGTTCAAAATAAAAATTTTTTTAAATTTAATTTCTGGTGAGGTGAGTTGAGTGAGGTTTTTATGACTGCAATTGATATAGTAACTATTTAACTTTTATTATCTTCGATAAATGATATTCTTGAAATAAAGATTATTAACTAAAATGATCATTAATGATCATAAAAAAAAAAAATAAGCGGAATTACTTATGTTGTTGCTTTGCTGTCAGTCTGTTCGGATTTTTGCCTATAGAGGCACTAAAGTGAAAACAAAATATTTAAAATGTAATTGGTATTCGTAAAAACCATCGTTAAAATGTTAATAAAGTAAAAAAAGGACTACATTCTACATAGTATAATTCAAAATTTTCCAACTAGAGGGCGTAAATTTTATTACATTTTCAAATAACAATTTAATAAATCAGTAAACATTCACCCAAAAATAAAATAACTTACTTGTATGTTTTTGTAAATCAAAATGATGGAAAAAAATAAGGATATGAGGGAGGTAGTGGTACCTAAAAATAGTGATACCAAGAGTCACGAAATATTTAAATAAATTAATAATAAAAAATATTTTCTCCATCACTATTGGGCATTTTCCAGGGATAAATTGATAGATTCGTTTATAAGTCTTTCGGAGTATCTGGATGTGTCATCTAAATATCTTTTTCTATATATCTTAAAGGAATTATAAAAAGTATTTTTGGAACATAATCATAATTTGTAAAAATTTCAGAAAAATAAAATAAATTTGGATTGGTTAATGCCTTAAACTTGCCTCAAAACATCCTTCAAACGAATTTTTTTTTTTTTCTGAATTTGTTCAATTTAATTTTGTAAAATAATGATGTGAAAATAATTATGTAATTTTTTGATTATTTTATTATTTAGTTTCCAAATAAATATAAGAAAATGATTATGATTTTCGGCGACTATCTTCAATAATTTTTTCTTTTCTTTACTTAATTTTATATTTTAAATTTTAAAATTAAATAAATTATTTGTTTAATTAAAAATTGTAAAGTGGATAAGTGATGTGATAATTTATAAAAAAAATAAAATAATTAAGTATTTTTCTTGTATAATGTTCTTATAGCTACTTTATTTTTCTTTTTTTTTTGGGAAAATTTATAATTAAAAAAAGTGTACAAAAAAAAGCCAAAAAAAAGAAATTATATTAAAAATTATTTAGTTAATTGTATCTTAAGGAAAATTGAAAATATGCAATAAACAAAAAGAAAAAGAAAATTGTATAATAACATAAAACAAATTTATATATAGAAAGAAAAACAAAATTTAAAAATTTAAAACACTTCTTTAATTTATTTAATAAGACATTAATTTAGGTTTCAGTTTACTCAGCTTTAACTGTCCAATACCCATAATAAAATAAAATATTTTAATTTGAAGGCTGAAGGGAAAAAACCATAAATGAAATTAAATGAAAGTTTTAAATTGGAAAACCAAAAAAAAAATTGAAATTCAATATCAAGATACATTATATGGATGTATCTTTTATGCACAATTGTACAGAAATAATTTTAATTCAGGTATTTACATAATAATTTTTTAAAAATATCAAATATTCAATTAATTTACGGTCGGTCAATAGAAAAATTATAATGAAAATATTTTCTATATTTTTGTAAAACATTAAGTAGATAAATTAAATAATTTATTTGGATTATTTTAGTTAGAGAATTTAATAGAAATTTAATTAAATCTTACTGATCAGATATAAAATTAAAAATAGACATTAAACCAGATTTGAATCACTTATGTTAGTAGATTTTCTTTTTTCCGAAATTCAGAAGTTTGCTGTAAGTTCGATTATACAGAGATAAGATAAAAATTATTTTATGATCATCCGGTAGGTGGTGTTTGGAATTTAACATATTTTTCAATATCCTTTAAAATTTATAATTAAAACGTTGACCTATCCTTATGAACGGCATTAAAAAGTAAAATAAAATTAAAGTAGAAGTTATTTTTTTAACTCAAATTTCTGACAATATAGGCGCTAATCTGTAAAATGTATTTATCTTTCAAATGTAATTTAACATGTTATGTATGATATACTGTAAATGAGTACCAGTAATAAAATTATAATAAAATGTAATTTGAGACTGGGAAAAATAATAACAGTCGAAGCCATTTGCTAACAACAAATGTTTCACTAATAAAAAGCCACTAGCTAGTTGCAATTAAAAATTTCTTCACTATAAAGAAATTTATGTTTCAGAGTACATATAAAATGAGTAAGGTCCAAATTGCAATAAAATGTTAGGAGACCCTTGAAGGGAGGCTCTTTATGAGCTGTAGCGCCAAAAGCGAGAGAGGAAGAGAGCGATGTATGGTATATTAGACAGCCTTCATTATAAATAATACAAAATATTCAATTAACTACAATTAAGCACGAAAATAATCTCAGATGTATAAAACTAGACAGCAGTTCATTTGCCAGTACTATTTTTTACACAGTATTGTTGGCAATACTATTTTTTTGGATCTACCGAATAGTCAGTCCGAAAATAATGTATCAAGTCAACATTTTCCAATGGCATTGGAAAATTCTTTTTTCTATTTTCTTTTTCCTACCTGTAAAGGTAAAACATGAAACAGAAATCGACAAAAAAGGGCAAAATTTCCGTCAATATGATTAATTTTTCTGTCTGAATGTTATAACTTCCTAATTCGTTATACGAAGTGATTCGTTATACGGCTTTTCGCTTTACGGCCAACTTTCCCGGAACGTATCTAGACCGTAAACCGAAGTATGACTGTATCTACCTATTTTCATTGAACATACGCCATAATAAAATAATAAAAAAAAAACAAACACAATAACAAAAAATTGTTTTAGTATAAGTGTTATTTAATAAAGATACTAAAAACGAAAAAAAAGATACCTGTAAAGGTAAAACATGAAATTGAAATTCAAAATAAATATATGAGTTTATAATTTCTTTTTTTTTTTAATTTTTAGTTGCGATGAGATACAACACAACATAAAAGATTTTTTTTTTTGTATATTGTTTTTTTTTCTCCCCGATATCTTTGTACATAAATAATTTATATCTAATAGATATATGTATATAAAAAAAAAATTAACTTGACTTGAATTTTTAAAATTACAAAAATAATAAAGAAAAATCTCGTAGTTTATTTTTTTTTTTTAATTTTATGTTTTTGTAATTTTATGTTTTTGTACTTTTATGTTTTTTTTTTTTAATAATAAAAAAAAAAATAAAAAATCTTCGAACTTAAGTGAAGTGTTTTTGTGTTTGAAACATAGAAGAAAAAAAAAAAACATAAAAAAGCATAAAAAAAAATCTAATAGTTAATATATACAGATGAAAATAATTGTGATCTGTTTTTTTTTTGTTTTTTAGTTTAATATTTTAAAATTTTGTTAAAAATTCTGTGTATTTCCGAAAAAAAATAAAAATATCTATAGATACTTTTATATGACAAAACAAAATCAACAAGTTATAACTAATACATAAAAGCATAAAAGCAACAAATACCATAAATGTTATATATACATATAGATAGATATTAAACAAAAGAACCTTGAAGATTTTTTTTTTTTTTGTTTTTTGCAAAAGCATAAAAATTATTATGTCAACCAACATAATCAACCCACAATTTTTTTTTTGAATTTTTTTTTTTTTTTAAATTAAATTTTATTTTGTGTTTTTTTTTTTTTTTTGGTGGCAGAGTCACACAAAAATAAAAATAAAAAAATGCCACGAAAATTATTAAAATTTTTAATATTATTTGATAATACATCATTATTATATTTTCCGGGACAATTTTTATCTGGACGTGTATTACTTGAATTACAAGATGATACACCAGCATTAGGATTACATTTTCATGTTATTGGTGAAGGTGTTGTACGTGTTGGTACATCAAATCAAGAACGTACATATGATAAAGAAAATTATATTGATTTTCGTATGAAATTATTAGGTGATAATAATCAAGGACCATCAATATTATCACCTGGTATACATAGTTTTCCATTTAAATTAGGTTTACCAGTTGGTTTACCATCAACATTTTTAGGACGTTATGGTTGGATACAATATTATTGTAAAGCAGCATTACGTGAACCAAATGGTTTAATACATAAAAATCATCAAGTATTTATTGTTATGAATCCAATTGATTTAAATTTAGAAAAACCATTATTAGCAGTAAGTTATATAAATATATTATTTTATTATTATAATATTTATTTATTATTTCATAAATTATATTATTAAAAGTGTTTATAGACGGATTGTTGGCTTAAGTGGTATTGTACTAAACTGTAATGCAGTAGGTATTGGGTTAAACTTCTCTCCGATAACATAAAAAATTTGAAACTTACTAAACTGTTCAAAATAAGAACAATAATCGGCTTTTTTATAAGACACTATAGATTCGAAAAACAATTTGCACTTTTGTTCTATTGGACTAAGTGATGAACATTTATGTATAGATTTTTGTGAAAACAAGAATGAAACGTCTGAACATTTGTGACTGCAAGGCACTCATCACAAAAAAATAAACTCAGTTAACTTGACCATTACATAAAGACAGCCTTGCACTTGTGCCAGATATTACTGAAGCGGATATATAACTCTTTCAGATACTGGCATAATCAGAGATTAAATTCAAATCAAAAAAGGATATCACAATAAACCGAATGACTGCAGTGATTAGGTGTAATTAATGACCTCCGTAACTATATAATAACAATACTAATACTAAACCATTACATTAGTTCAGTTGCAGTTCGTTTCATAATAAATTTCTTTGTAATTACACTAGATTCATAATTAAACAAATCTAACTTAAAAATATTACTTGACATCCTAGTTACGTGTTTCTAGGCAAATTTATGTTACATAATTGTATAGTGCTAGATTATGTCACTAGAGTTCGCAAAATTTTGTTTTTCTTCACCAAAATAAAAATGATATGAGACAGAGACAGGGACAGCATTTTTTAGGTCCATCATTTTTCAAAGTTATTGTTTTGTAAGTACTAGGGGGGGGGGGGGGGGGGGGGTCCAGCATTTAATAATATATTTTTTTATTTTTATAATTTTAAGTTAATTATAATTTTTAAAATATTAATTTTAGAATTTTTTTTTTTTAGCAACCATTTCATTGTGAAGTACAACATAAATTGGGTGTTAAATGTGTTGGTGGTGGTACAGTTAAATGTCGAGTTTCATTAGATAAAGGTGGTTATGTACCAGGTGAAAGTATATCTGTAACTGCATTTGTAACAAATGATAGTAATGTTACAATAAAATGGACAAAGGCAGCTTTAACAGAAGTAATTTTTTTTTTGCTGAAATTAACACATTCGCTTCGGATGATTCCAAAAATGCGTCTTTAAGATTTTTTCCTAAAGTTTTTAACAAAATGTTTCACAATAAATGAATTTCTGAAGATAAATTATATAATGTAATTTACTAAAATTTCAGAAAATTGTTCCTCCGGTTACATAATATACTGACGTCATATTTAGATTTATTTTGAAATTATCCCGAAACGAATGTATTAATTAATTTTTATTTTTAAAATTTAATTATATTATTTTCTAATTTATAGACAATTGAATATTTAGCACGTGGTAAAATAATACAAACTGAAAAACGTTCATTAGCTGTTATTGCACGTGGTAAAATCCGTTGTGGTGAAAAAGATGAATGGCAAAATGAAAGTTTATATGTACCACCATTACCACCAACAAATTTACGTGGTTGTCATTTAATTAAAATACAATATGATGTATTTTTTATAATTGAACCAAAATCAATGGAAAAAGAAATTAAATTACAATTACCAATTGTATTAGCAACATATCCATATCGTAATACAAATAATGATATAACAAATACATGGCCAGAATCAATACTTAAACCTGATACACATTATCCATCAACATTACCAATATTTCGTCCATGGTTACATGAAAAACCGGAATCAAGTTAAAAAATATTAAAAAAATAAAAAAAAATAAAGAAGCCATAATATTCTGCACATCGCTAATAAAATCAACAAAAAAAAATTAATTAATTAATTAATTAAAATAAAAATTTATAATATTATCTAAGGAAATTAACTAAAATATTAAAAAAAAAAAAACCCTTTACAAGATCACAAAAACAAAATGTCATGATCCTTACGACCCCTTTTTCTGTAACATAAATCATTCTGATTGATTGAGATTGTGTATATATTTAAGGGGGAAAACTTGCTTTATCAATTCTTTAAATTAATTCAAATTAGGAATGTTTTTATTGAAATGGTGCAACAGCTCAATGCCAGCCTTCAATTAAAACTTTCTAAACATTCTATTATAATTTGGACTGACTAATTTTTAACATAGATTCTGAACAATAAATTTCTTTATGCTGAAGAAAGTTTAATCCCAACAAAACTACTGGCCTAATTAGTTAGACATTTGTTATTAGAAAATGGTTTCGACCGTTGATATTTGTCCTCATATCGTTGCTCAGGCTCTTTTCTATTGTAATTTTATTACTGATACTCATTTAAAGCTGATTAAATTAAAACGAACATTGGTACCGCGGACGGAAATTGAACCCTGTTTTTTTTCGCTATCAGATGAAGGTAAAAATTACTTTTAACACTAACCGGTTGGAACCGTAATTCAAGATTTGGAAAAATTGTTTTTATTTTTATAAAACTTTTATTCTGATCAATGCAAAAATGGCAATTTAAGAGATAGTAAATGTTCTGGAAAAAGGTATTAAGGAGTAGAACAAAACGTACAGAATACCATTACTGGACCGTTTTTTTTTGTTTTCATATTTTTTTCACAATTTGACAATCAGTGTGAAAATATTTATATAAATTTTTTCAACCAATCAGACTTTGTTAAAAATAATATTTGAGAATCGTTAAGATAGATATAATTAATATATAATATTTCCAAAATTTTTTTACTTGTAAATCTATTAGAAAAAAAACAAGCAAACTAGCTAAGTCAATTATATAGAATCACTGTAAAGATATTATATACAAAAAAAAAAATTATATAATTAAATATTAAGCAATTAAAAATATCACATATCATAAATAAATGTGATAATATTTAAATTTTTTTAATCCTCTAATATGCGGTTTACACGATAAACTGATTCAACCATACAGAATATGTAATCATAGTTTATTTTGTGTTTGTGTAAATGATCACATTAGGATAAACACCATACTCAAAATTGTAATACTTACGTAAGAAATTTTTGTCAATAAAATAAACCGAAAACCGTAAAAATTTATTATAAATCAAAAACCGGAATTGAATCGATATTTGTAAAAAACAAAAAAAATTGTTAAACCTGTAACCGGAACATTATTTTAACGTCCGGTTATGTTGCTATTTTTCATTCCGGTTTTTTTTTCATCTTTTTGCAATAGATTGCGATTATAAATTATTTTAATGAACAATCGGACTAATTAAACTGAATAATTAACTATATATTCTATATATTTTAATATTAAAATAAAATTCTGTCTTAATACTATCGTTATTTAATAAACTAATTAATAATCAAAGAGTTAAGAAGTATTACTTATAATTTTGTTTTTGATATATATATATAAAAGTTTTTAAGACTTTTTTAAAAAAAAAACCGTCAATGATATAAACAATATGGTTTTATAAAAATATTATTTATATGATTTTTTTATTAAATCAGTTTTGAACCGGAACAACCCGGTAACCGAAAGGAAAAAAAAATCAATTCAAAACCGGAACAGAATTTGTGAAACGAAAAAAAAAAAACTTATATTTGGAATGTAACCGAAAACCGGAAAAAAGAAAAAAAAATTACGGTTTAATTTTCAGCGAAATAAATGTCATTAAAAAATTTGTATTGAATAAAGTTGTATTTATTTATCGTCAGTTTAAGTTTGTTAAACGGACGATAAATAAATACAATTACCCATCATGACAGTAGCTTATAAAAATTTTATGACAGAAATTTCCGCACTTTTTAAAATTCGAAATTTTTTTAACTAAGAAAAACTCGGAAAATAAATTACAGAAATTCGTGAAATTTTTTATATTTTATTATATTTTAGTGTTTATAAATTTATTATAATTAATGCTTGTGAACTAATTTTAATAATTTTTTTCTTTAATAATTATATAATTAAATTTCAAATTTAGTCTAGTCTGTCAAAAAAAAAAAGAATTAATTATTTTTAATATGCAAAAAAAAAAAAAAAAAATTATGTAATAAACTAATTTTAAAACTCAAAATTATTGTTTTATTTTTTAAATATTAAGTTTTAAAATTAAATTTAATACAAATTGTGTGAGTAAAACTTCTACACCTACATTAAAATTTCTATTTTGTAATTAGTGTTATTAATTGATTTGTAAACAAATTACCTGTCACTAGAAGGTATCAACACTATTCAGCAAGAATTTTATAGTAAGTGACATTTTCCATAAAAATTTTTTTATTGATATTTTCGAATTATATTTGAAATGTGAATGACATGAACCATAAAGCATGGATCACTTAAATTATGTAAGATATGGGGAAAAAAAATGCTAATTTGTAAGACTTTCTGTCAAGACTTATTTAAAAGAAGTTTAAGCTAAGCTTAAAGTTTAATTAACTTAAATATTTTCTATTGGGTTATATACTTAAAAAAAACTGACATTTACTTAAGTTAGATTGTCAGAAATGAATTAATAAATTATTATTAAGATATATGTACACAAAGTTAAAAATTTTTCTAATTTATTTATTTATTTTTTAATTACTATTAAAAGTGAATAATGATCAGATTGTATGATCAGATTTGTTAATTACAAGATTAAATTAAGTTTAGCAAATTTTTTTTTATAAATTTTTTTATTATTTAATAAATAAAACTGTGATAATTTTTTTTTGTTTTTAAACAAAACACAAAATAAGGTATGAAAGATATTAATTAAATTTTGTTTAATAATTTTAATTAAAAATAAGAACATATAAATATGTTGAATCATATATTTATAACAAAAGATTAAAAATCTGTTAAATGTATCATTACGCACCAAGAAAACATTTATTTTCTAAACAAACACTTTTATTATACCATCTAAAATTATGCTAAAAAGTATGTTTTGTTTTTCTTCATATACAGTGCTGGGTCTAGGACCGAGAAAATTTCAAAATTTACTAATCGACCCTTTTTTCTCAAATATCCAAGAATTCTTTTTTTTTTTTATATCAATTTAATAAAATTATAGTTAAATCGTAAAATTCATCCGTCCAGCTGCAAAATCTATAAACTTTTTTAAAATTTACCATAATAATATTTACATAAATTATTGCTAGACCATTCATTACAATTCAGTAAATATGATGGTAAAAGTAAAGATATTAGATCCTAATCGATAAAAAGTAATTTAGCCTGGTAAACAAATCTATTTCAAATATAGGAGCTATTAGTCACTGGTATCTGGTTGGAAAATTGCTCCGATGAGATTAAGTGTATTTTGTTAAACTTTGTACGTAATAAACGAAAAGCAACCCAGTCTGACAAACTTGAATCCTATTTTCCTTGTACAGTTAAGTTTAGAAACACGTTTATTGCTAGCGCCATAAAAATTAGTGAACCAGCTACTATATAATATGTTCCCATCAAATTATAGTTTAAATGAGTTTTAGAGGAGTTTGAACCGCTCCCTGTTAACTATGGTAATTTAATTTAGCTCCTTCCCTAAACTTTCCATCTGTCGTTATAGCCAAAGTTTGTGTTCACAGTTGTTGTTGTCTAATGAATACGATAACCAGCTACCAAAAAAAAACGCAATATACTAATAATAGATTGAAATTATTAATATATAGGTATATAAACTCAGATTACTCGCAATACGCCTAATACAATTTTAAAAATTATGCTTTAAAGCCATCTTACAATGTTGGAGTAAAACTAAAATTATTTTTTTTTATATAGTTATAAACTATATAGCCAGCCGTAGGCTAAAAAGTAACGTAAGATGGCTTTAAAGCATAATTTTTAAAATTGTATTAGGCGTATTGCGAGTAATCTGAATTTATAAACCTCTATATTAATAATTTCAATCTATTATTAGTATATTGCGTTTTTTTTTTATAAAAAAAAAGCATGTGCATCTTACCATGGTCAGTTCCGTAACTAAAACTACTTTTTTCAACATTGCTCAGTTTTTTTTTTTAGCCAAAGTTTTCAGTAAACGTCAGCATAAATGATTGTTAGAATGTTTTCCATATGTTCAACTATAAAATAATTTTAGTTTTACACCAATGCTGTAGAAAGGTTTTTTTTATTGAAATTGAGTCGGTGTCACATTAATTTTTCTCATTTTTCTCATAAAATAATACACAGTTTTTTTTTATTGTTTGTTTCCATATTTCATTGTTTTTAATTACAAAAACAAATTAATTTTAATTTAAAAATATTCTCATTTTTAGATTGTAATGCACTTGTGAACTTTTTTTGTTTTATTATCATTTGATTTATCAGTGAGTAATGTCACGCGGATATTTATTGTAATATATTTAAATTATAAATAATATACAGGGTGTATTAAATATCTAATTAATATATTTTTTTTGTATAGAAATAAGGAAATTATTATCTTTTTTTTTTATCAAAACCGGATATAAGCTTTACCAAAACCGGTAAACATTTTGAATACTTTCTTTTGGATAACTGGCAAGCTTATATATACAATTTATTATGCCATGTGGTGTATATTAAATAAAATTAAAATAGCTGATATTTTAAACCTGATAGCATAAAACTTCTAAAATCAAATAAAAATAAAAATCGCGTAAAAAAAGATACAGTATATTCATATAAAAGTAGAGGATTGGTTCTACATTTGTAAAATCAACTAAAATAATTTGATTAGAGTATATAAACTGAAGATTTTTATGTGATACATATAATTTTTTATTTAAATAATTTTAATTGCCACTTCAAAACTTAATATCAAATTGCAAGCCCGAACTATACTTTTATCCGAAAACTAATGTGAATCAAAATTGGATAAATCCCCAATTATAAAAAACAAATTGTGTGGAATCGTAGATTTCCATACAATTTGTTTTTTATAACATGTAGAATACGACGGGTTTAAACTCTGTACATAAATGTTTTTTTTTTTTAGTTAAAAATGAAATTTTTTCGAATTGCGTTAAATCAAATCCAAAAGTGCGTAAATGTAATGTTTTTGTTGAATCGCGTTAAATCAAATTCGCATAATAAAAAAAGTTCACATAAAACCAGAATTAGGTGTATTTGAAATTTAAATTATTTTCGATTATAAAAATATTGAAAAACTTGAGAAAAACAGTATAATAGACTTGAGATAAATTTACAAAATTTATTTAAGTTGAGACTAATTTAGAGTTGAGATAAATTTTTTTTTGAGTCATCCTGTATATATGATAATCATAATCATAATAATAATAATAATAATTATGATAAAATAATTTAATTACATTTTTTTTTTTTTTAATCAAAAAGCATAATAAATTAGAGATAATAAAGTGTTTTTTTTTGTTTTATAATTTTGTGGGCCGAGATTAATAACATTATACATATAGATACTATTTTAAAAACAAAAAAAAAACGTGCTTATTTAATTTTTTGTATTTTTGAAGTTTTATTTTTTTTTTCAATTATTAATTTAAATTTTATTTGTTTTATTTTATTTTAATATTATATTATTTTTTATTTTTATTTATTATAAATTATATTTAGTGCGAGATACACCAAGCAATCCACCTTTAGTGTGATTTTAATTTTATAATTACATTTACATAAATATTTTAATAAAAAATGTCACAAAACGATGATGATTTAAATTCAAAAAAACCATTATTAAATTCAAAAAATTCTTCAAAATCAATTTCGAATAATAATAATAATATAAAAAAAATTCGAAGAAGAAATTATGGTGCTACAACTAATAATAATAATAATATAATAACAATATTACCATCTACATCAACATCAGTTACATCAACATCAGCTACATCAACATTATCATTATCAACATTATTATTATTAAATGAATATCAACAAAATCGTTCAACATTAAGTTTTATACAAAAATTTGGTTTTGGTTTAGGTCATATTTATAATGATTTATGTGCAACAATATGGTTTAGTTATACATTATTATTTTTACAATCAATATTATTAATACCAGCTACTAAATCTGGTGCATTAGTTATGTTAGGACAAATAATGGATGCATTAGCAACACCAATAATTGGTATATTAACAGATCGATTTGGTACAAAACAACAATGGCATATATATGGTAAATTATTTTTATATTAATATTATAATTAAAATGGGGTGAGAGTGGAACATTTTTTTTTTTGAACATCTATTTATTAATTATTTTGTCAAATTAACCAAGATTCGGAAGATATTTTTCAAAAAAAATATTCAAAATTATTATGTTTTTGATAGGCAATCCATAAATATATTTTAGTAGCCAAAATTACCATAGATACTTTAAGAAGACTATAATCGTCTGATTTATATATTTTATAATAATTTAAAAAGATTACAAAATTTTCAAAAATATATTTGTTTGTGTTAGTTTGATTTTTCAAAAGTGGTATATACTTAAAAAATTTCGTAATTTTAAACTAATAGCTTGTATCAAGGATTAAGAGGATTTATTTAGAGGTAAAATATTGATATTACATAGATTTTGGATTATTAAAAAGTCCATTGAATGTAAAAAAGGTTTTTATGTTAAAATTAAATTGAAATTTTGAAGCATATATGTTACACCACAAAAAAACAAAATACGAATACTGAAATATTAATATTTTGAATATTTTTTTTAATAAAATAATTTTTAATTAAATTATATTTGCAAAAAAAAAAAAAACAGGTGGGATCAACTCCGCCGCCCCCCACACTCCCATGATATTTTTTAATTTTTTTTTTTTATATTTATTATTTAATATTTTTTTTTTTTAAAGGTACAATTTTTGTATTTTTATCATTTCCAATGATATTTTCAATATGTCCATGGTGTAATGATTTACCAGAATGGTGGACATTAATATATTTTTCAATATTTATAATAATATTTCAATTATCATGGGCATGTGTACAAATAACACATTTATCAATAATACCAGAAATGTCAATAACAGAAAAAGATCGTAGTGATTTAACAGCAACACGTTATTCAGCAACAGTATGTTCAAATGTTATTGTATATATAATAACATGGATTGTATTAAAAGAACGTAATAATAATAATAATAATATTGGACCATTAGATGGATATCGTTTTCGTGATATCTCATTAATATTAACATTAATTGGTTTAACAATGACAGTATTATTTCATGTTTCATTAACATTAAGTGGTTATCAAAAACGTCGTTTATTATATATTAATAATAATAATAATAATAATAATAATAATAATAATAATAATAATAATCAGACAACAGCAATAACATCAAGAAATTCCCAATCATCATCATCATCACCATCATCATCATCATCAGATAATATTAATAATAAAAAATATAATTATAAAAAAATATCAATATCATCAAGTGATGATAGCAATGATGATGATTATGATGATGAAGTTGATAATAATGATAACATTGATAACAATAATAAAATTATAGCAAATGAATCAATTATATCTAATGAAAAAATATATCAATTAAATGATAATCAAAATGAATTACAATTACAAAAAAATTTTAATTTAAAATCAATTAATAATAATAATAATAATAATAAAAATTTATTTAAAACAAAAATATTATATCAAAATGCATTATTATATGTATTTGCAAGATTATTTATGACAACATCATTAATATACATGCCATTATGGTTAGATCAACAAACATATATACAAAATATAAATATAAATAATAATAATATTAATAATTTTAATAATTTAACAATATATTCAAATCAATTATATAATAATTATATAATATCAATTGATGATAATAATAGTAAAATTATAAATGTTGAACATTTAGCAACAATACCACTAATATCATTTTTGTCATCATTTATTGCATCAATTATATTAAAAAATTTTAATATATTTTTAAATCATAAAATTGGTTATTTAATTGGTTCGATAATTGGTATAATTTCATGTATATTAATAATATTATCTAAATCAAAAATTATAAATATAATTCAATTATATTTAATTGCTATAATAATTGGTAAGTTTTTTATTTTTATTTTGTTTTTTTTAATTTTTCATTTTTTATGTACAAATATTAGATGGTATTTGACAGTAAAGATTAAGATAGTTTGACATCTGATATTAAAGATTTTTTTTTTTTTTTAAATTCCTTTAAATATTTCAAAAATAGCAAAAAAAGTTTATAAAAACTAAAAGATGAATTAATTAATTTTGAACCTAAAAAAAAAAACAAATTAAATTTAAAATTTTTATTAAGTAAATTTTTACATAAATAATACACAGGAGTTGGTATTTGATTTAGATAATTTTGGTCTAAAAGTTAGTTTGCAATATCCATTCTATATATTTGTATAAAATGATGATAATTTTTTTTTACGTAAATATGATATTTAATTTTTTTTTTTATTTTAATATTATATAATTAATTTTTTAGGTAGTAGTAGTTCAATAACAATGATTACAAGTTTATGTATAACAGCTGATATGATAGGTGGTAATACTTATCAAGGTGGTTTAATATATTCTATAGTAACATTTGCTGATAAATTAATAACTGGAATTGTAATTATAATTATTGAAACAATGTAAATGAACAAAAAAAAAAAAACTAAATTTAATAATATTTGTTTTTTGATTTAATAATATTTCATATTATTTTAGGAAATGTGAAAATCGTACTGATTGTCCACATTACTATCAAAATGTATTATCCTATGGCTGTGGATTAGCATCAATTTTAGGTATATTAATTTTAATTACTTTACAATGTAATAAAAAACAAGAAAATATTAATACATCAAATATTGTTTAAATAATAATTTAATAAAAATATATATATACATATATTACATACTCAATCTTTATTTAAATATTAAATATTTAACACTAATATTTTTCGACAAGGGAGCAGGAAATTAAATTCTCCGTGTAGGGAAATTAAATTCCCTACACGGAGATACCAAATTTGTGGGGATTGTTTTCAGTTTTAAGGGTTTTCATTTTTGTGCTACAAATTCTGATGTTTTGTATTGAATCTCATTAAATTTCCATAGTTTCCCGATTTCTCGGACAATTTTGAATATTTTTGGAAAAGGTCTTCAGAAATGCGCTAGAAATTAAATTCTCTACACGGAGATACCAAATATGTGGGGATTGCTTTCAGTTTTAAGGGTTTTCATTTTTTTGCTACAAATTCTGATGTTTTGTATTGAATCTCATTAAATTTCCATAGTTTCCCGATTTCTCGGGCAATTTTGAATATTTTTCGAAAAGGTCTTCGGAAATGCGCTAGAAATTAAATTCCCTACACGGAGATACCAAATATGTGGGGATTGCATTCAGTTTTAAGGGTTTTCATTTTTTTGCTACAAATTCTGATGTTTTGTATTGAATCTCATTAAATTTCCATAGTTTCCCAATTTCTCGGGCAATTTTGAATATTTTTGGAAAAGGTCTTCGGAAATGCGCCAGAAATTAAATTCCCTACACGCAGATACGAAATATGTGGGGATTGCTTTCAGTTTTAAGGGTTTTCATTTTTTTGCTACAAATTCTGATGTTTTGTATTGAATCTCATTAAATTTCCATAGTTTCCCGATTTTTCGGGCAATTTTGTATATTTTTGGAACAGGTCTTCGGAAATCCGCTAAAAATTAAATTCCCTACACGGAGATACCAAATATGTGGGGATTGCTTTCAGTTTTAAGGGTTTTCATTTTTTTGCTACAAATTCTGATGTTTTGTATTGAATCTCATTAAATTTCCATAGTTTCCCGATTTCTCGGGCAATTTTGAATATTTTTGGAAAAAGTCTTCGGAAATGCGCTAGAAATTAAATTCCCTACACGGAGATACCAAATATGTGGGGATTGCATTCAGTTTTAAGGGTTTTCATTTTTTTGCTACAAATTCTGATGTTTTGTATTGAATCTCATTAAATTTCCATAGTTTCCCGATTTCTCGGGCAATTTTGAATATTTTTGGAAAAGGTCTTCGGAAATGCGCTAGAAATTAAAATCCCTACACGGAGATACCAAATATGTGGGGATTGCTTTCAGTTTTAAGGGTTTTCATTTTTTTGCTACAAATTCTGATGTTTAGTATTGAATCTCATTAAATTTCCATATTTTTTCTATTTCTCGGGCAATTTTGAAGATTTTTGGAAAAGGTCTTCTGAAATTTGAAAATATTTTATTAAATTCCTTCAAATTTAACGTGGAAAATTTACCTTCTGAGATTCATAATCGCCTAGTATTTTTAATAAAATTTGGAAATATTTTCTTAAATTCTTTGAGTTTAACTTAGAAAATTTACTTTCTGGGATTCATGATCGCCTAGCATTTTTAATAAAAATCAAAAATATTTTCTTAAATTCCATCAAAATTAACTTGGAAAATTTTCCTTCTAAGATTCATTATCGCCTGGTATTTTTTGCAAAATTTGGACATATTTTCTTAAATTCCTTCAAATTTGACTTGGAAAATTTAACTTCTAAGATTCATGATCGCCTGGTATTTTCAATAAAATTTAGAAATATTTTCTTAAATTCTTTCTAATTTAACTTCAAAAATTTACTTTCTGGGATTCATGATCGCCTGTTATTCTTAATAACATTTGGAAATATTTTCTTAAATTCGTTCAAATTTAACTTGGAAAATTTACCTTCTCAGATTCATGTTCGCCTAGTATTTTTAATAAAATTTGGAAAGATTTTCTTAACTTACTTCAAATTTAACTTGGAAATTTTACCTTCTACGATACATGATCGCCTGGTATTTGTAATAAAATTTGGAAATATTGTCTTAAATTCGTTCAAATTTAACTTGGAAAATTTACCTTCTGAGATTCATGATCGCCTAGTATTTTTAATAAAATTATTTTTAATAAAATTTGGACATATTTTCTTAAATTCGTTCAAATTTAACTTGGAAAATTTACCTTCTGAGATTCATGATCGCCTAGTATTTTTAATAAAATTTGGAAATATTTTCTTAAATTTGTTCAAGTTCAACTTGGAAAATTTACCTTTTGAGATTCATGATCGCCTAGTATTTTTAATAAAATTTGGAAAGATTTTCTTAAATTACTTCAAATTTAACTTGGAAATTTTACCTTCTACGATACATGATCACCTGGTATTTTTAATAAAATTTGGAAATATTGTCTTAAATTCCTTTAAATTTAACTTCGAAAATTTATTTTCTGGGATTCATGATCGCCCGTTATTCTTAATAACATTTGGAATTATTATCTTAAATTCCTTCTAACTTAAATTCGAAAATTTATCTTCTGAGATTTATAATCGCCTAGTATTTTTAATAAAATTTGGAAAGATTTTCTTAAATTACTTCAAATTTACTTGGAAATTTTACCTTTTACGATACATGATCGCCTGGTATTTTTAATAAATTTTTTAAATATTGTCTTAAATTCCTTCTAATTTAAATTCGAAAATTTATTTTCTGAGATTCATGATCGCCTAGTATTTATAATAAAATTTGGAAATATTTTCTTAAATTCGTTCAAATTTAACTTGGAAAATTTACCTTCTGAGATTCATGATCGCCAAGTATTTTTAATAAAATTTGGAAAAATTTTCTTAAATTACTTCAAATTTAACTTGGAAATTTTACCTTCTACGATACATGATCGCCTGGTATTTTTAATAAAATTTGGAAATATTTTCTTAAATTCGTTCAATTTTAACTTGGAAAACTTACCTTCTGAGATTCATGATCGCCTAGTATTTTTAATAAAATTTAGAAAGATTTTCTTAAATTACTTCAAATTTAACATGGAAATTTTACCTTCTACGATACAAGATCGCCTGGTATTTTTAATAAAATTTGGAAATATTGTCTTAAATTCCTTCTAATTTAAATTCGAAAATTTATTTTCTGAGATTCATGATCGCCTAGTATTTTTAATAAAATTTGGAAATATTTTCTGAAATTCCTTCAAGTTCAACTTGGAAAATTTACCTTTTGAGATTCATGATCGCCTAGTATTTTTAATAAAATTTGGAAATATTGTCTTAAATTCCTTCTAATTTAACTTGAAAATTTTACCTTCTACTATACATGATCGCCTGGTATTTTTAATAAAAATTGGAAATGTTGTCTTAAATTCGTTCAAATTTAACTTGGAAAATTTACCTTCTGAGATTCATGATCGCCTAGTATTTTTAGTAAAATTTGGAAATATTGTCTTAAATTCCTTCAAATTTAACTTGAAAATTTTACCTTCTACTATACATGATCGCCTGGTATTTTTTATAAAATTTGGAAATATAGTCTTAAATTCGTTCAAATTTAACTTGGAAAATTTACCTTCTGAGATTCATGATCGCCTAGTATTTTTAATAAAATTTGGAAATATTTTCTTAAATTCCTTCAAGTTCAACTTGGAAAATTTACTTTTTGAGATTCATGATCACCTAGTATTTTTAATAAAATTTGGAAATATTTTCTGAAATTCGTTCAAATTTAACTTGGAAAATTTACCTTCTGAGATTCATGATCGCCTAGTATTTTTAATAAAATTTGGAAAGATTTTCTTAAATTACTTCAAATTTAACTTGGAAATTTTACCTTCTACGATACATGATCGCCTGGTATTTTTAATAAAATTTGGAAATATTTTCTTAAATTCGTTCAATTTTAACTTGGAAAATTTACCTTCTGAGAGTTATGATCGCTTAGTATTTTTAATAAAATTTAGAAAGATTTTCTTAAATTGCTTTAAATTTAACTTGGAAATTTTACCTTCTACGATACATGATCGCCTGGTACTTTTAATAAAATTTGGAAATATTGTCTTAAATTCCTTCTAATTTAAATTCGAAAATTTATTTTCTGAGATTCATGATCGCCTAGTATTTTTAATAAAATTTGGAACTATTTTCTTAAATTCGTTCAAATTTAACTTGGAAAATTTACCTTCTGAGATTCATGATCGCCTAGTATTTTTAATAAAATTTGGAAATATGTTCTTAAATTCCTTCAAGTTCAACTTGGAAAATTTACCTTTTGAGATTCATGATCGCCTAGTATTTTTAATAAAATTTGGAAAGATTTTGTTAAATTACTTCAAATTTAACTTGGAAAATTTACCTTCTGAGATTCATGATCGGCTAGTATTTTTAATAAAATTTGGAAATATTTTCTTAAATTCCTTCAAGTTCAACTTGGAAAATTTACCTTTTGAGTATTTCCAAATTTTATTTTGAATAAAATTTGGAACTATTTTCTTAAATTCGTTCAAATTTAACTTGGAAAATTTACCTTCTGAGATTCATGATCGCCTAGTATTTTTAATAAAATTTGGAAATATTTTCTTAAATTCCTTCAAGTTCAACTTGGAAAATTTACCTTTTGAGATTCATGATCGCCTAGTATTTTTAATAAAATTTGGAAAGATTTTGTTAAATTACTTCAAATTTAACTTCGAGATTTTACCTTCTACGATACATGATCGATTAGTATTTTAATAAAATTTGGAAATATTTTCTTAAATTACTTCAAATTTAACTTGGAAATTTTACCTTCTACGATACATGATCGCCTGGTACTTTTAATAAAATTTGGAAATATTGTCTTAAATTCCTTCTAATTTAAATTCGAAAATATATTTTCTGAGATTCATGATCGCCTAGTATTTTTAATAAAATTTGGAAATATTTTCTTCAATTCCTTCCAGTTCTACTTGGAAAATTTACCTTTGGAAATTTACCTTTGGAAAAACATGATCGCCTGGTACTTTTAATAAAATTTGGAAATATTGTCTTAAATTCCTTCTAATTTAAATTCGAAAATTTATTTTCTGAGATTCATGATCGCCTAGTATTTTTAATAAAATTTGGAAATATATTCTTCAATTCCTTCTAGTTCAACTTGGAAAATTTACCTTTTGAGTATTTCCAAAATTTATTTTGAATAAAATTTGGAACTATTTTCTTAAATTCGTTCAAATTTAACTTGGAAAATTTACCTTCTGAGATTCATGATCGCCTAGTATTTTTAATAAAATTTGGAAATATTTTCTTAAATTCCTTCAAGTTCAACTTGGAAAATTTACCTTTTGAGATTCATGATCGCCTAGAATTTTTAATAAAATTTGGAAAGATTTTCTTAAATTACTTCAATTTAACTTCGAGATTTTACTTTCTACGATACATGATCGCTTGGTATTTTTAATAAAATTTGGAAATATTGTCTTAAATTCTTTCTAATTTAAATTCGAAAATTTATTTTCTGAGATTCATGATCGCCTAGTATTTTTAATTAAATTTGGAAATATTTTCTTAAATTCGTTCAATTTTAACTTGGAAAATTTACCTTTTGAGATTCATGATCGCCTAGTATTTTTAATTAAATTTGGAAATATTTTCTTAAATTCGTTCAATTTTAACTTGGAAAATTTACCTTTTGAGATTCATTATCGCCTAGTATTTTTAATAAAATTTGGAAATATTGTCTTAAATTCCTTCAAATTTAACTTGAAAATTTTACCTTGTACGATACATGATCGCCTGGTATTTTTAATAAAATTTGGAAATATTGTCTTAAATTGCTTCAAATTTAACTTGGAAAATTTACCTTCTGAGATACATGATCGCCTAGTATTTTTAAGAATATTTGAAAATATTTTCTTAAATTCCTTCAAGTTCAACTTGGAAAATTTACTTTTTGAGATTCATGATCGCCTAGTATTTTTAATAAAATTTGGAAATATTTTCTGAAATTCGTTCAAATTTAACTTGGAAAATTTACCTTCTGAGAGTTATGATCGCTTAGTATTTTTAATAAAATTTAGAAAGATTTTCTTAAATTGCTTTAAATTTAACTTGGAAATTTTACCTTCTACGATACATGATCGCCTGGTACTTTTAATAAAATTTGGAAATATTGTCTTAAATTCCTTCTAATTTAAATTCGAAAATTTATTTTCTGAGATTCATGATCGCCTAGTATTTTTAATAAAATTTGGAAATATTTTCTGAAATTCCTTCAAGTTCAACTTGGAAAATTTACCTTTTGAGATTCATGATCGCCTAGTATTTTTAATAAAATTTGGAAATATTGTCTTAAATTCCTTCTAATTTAACTTGAAAATTTTACCTTCTACTATACATGATCGCCTGGTATTTTTAATAAAAATTGGAAATGTTGTCCTAAATTCGTTCAAATTTAACTTGGAAAATTTACCTTCTGAGATTCATGATCGCCTAGTATTTTTAGTAAAATTTGGAAATATTGTCTTAAATTCCTTCAAATTTAACTTGAAAATTTTACCTTCTACTATACATGATCGCCTGGTATTTTTAATAAAATTTGGAAATATTGTCTTAAATTCGTTCAAATTTAACTTGGAAAATTTACCTTCTGAGATTCATGATCGCCTAGTATTTTTAATAAAATTTGGAAATATTTTCTGAAATTCGTTCAAATTTAACTTGGAAAATTTACCTTCTGAGATTCATGATCGCCTAGTATTTTTAATAAAATTTGGAAAGATTTTCTTAAATTACTTCAAATTTAACTTGGAAATTTTACCTTCTACGATACATGATCGCCTGGTATTTTTAATAAAATTTGGAAATATTTTCTTAAATTCGTTCAATTTTAACTTGGAAAATTTACCTTCTGAGAGTTATGATCGCTTAGTATTTTTAATAAAATTTAGAAAGATTTTCTTAAATTGCTTTAAATTTAACTTGGAAATTTTACCTTCTACGATACATGATCGCCTGGCACTTTTAATAAAATTTGGAAATATTGTCTTAAATTCCTTCTAATTTAAATTCGAAAATTTATTTTCTGAGATTCATGATCGCCTAGTATTTTTAATAAAATTTGGAAATATTTTCTTAAATTCCTTCAAGTTCAACTTGGAAAATGTACCTTTTTAGATTCATGATCGAATAGTATTTTTAATAAAATTTTGAAAGATTTTCTTAAATTTCTTTAAGTTCAACTTGGAAAATTTACCTTCTGAGATTCATGATCGCCTAGTATTTTTAATAATATTTGAAAATATTTTCTTTAATTCCTATTAAGTTCAACTTGGAAAATTTACCTTTTGAGATTCATGATCGCCTAGTATTTTTAATTAAATTTGGAAATATTTTCTTAAATTCGTTCAAATTTACCTTGGAAAATTTACCTTTTGAGATTCATGATCGCCTAGTATTTTTAATAAAATTTGGAAATATTTTCTAAAATTCGTTCAAATTTAACTTGGAAAATTTACCTTCTGAGATTCATGATCGCCTAGTATTTTTAATAAATTTTGGAAATATTGTCTTAAATTGCTTCTAATTTGAATTCGAAAATTTATTTTTTGAGATTCATGATCGCCTAGTATTTTTAATAAAATTTGGAAATATTTTCTTAAATTCCTTCAAATTTAACTTGGAAAATTTACTTTCTGAGATTCATAATCGCCTACTATTTTTCATAAAATTTGGAAAGATTTTCTTAAATTACTTCAAATTTAATTTGGAAATTTTACCTTCTACGATACATGATCGCCTGGCATTTTTAATAAAATTTGGAAATATTGTCTTAAATTCCTTCAAATTTAACTTGGAAAATTTACCTTCTGAGATACATGATCGCCTAGTATTTTTAATAATATATGAAAATATTTTCTTAAATTCCCTTAAGTTCAACTTGGAAAATTTACCTTTTGAGATTCATGATCGCCTAGTATTTTTAATAAAATTTAGATATATTTTCTTAAATTCGTTCAAATTTAACTTGGAAAATTTACCTTCTGAGATTCATGATCGGCTAGTATTTTTAATAAAATTTGGAAATATTTTCTTAAATTCCTTCAAGTTCAACTTGGAAAATTTACCTTTTGAGTATTTCCAAATTTTATTTTGAATAAAATTTGGAACTATTTTCTTAAATTCGTTCAAATTTAACTTGGAAAATTTACCTTCTGAGATTCATGATCGCCTAGTATTTTTAATAAAATTTGGAAATATTTTCTTAAATTCGTTCAAGTTCAACTTGGAAAATTTACCTTTTGAGATTCATGATCGCCTAGTATTTTTAATAAAATTTGGAAAGATTTTGTTAAATTACTTCAAATTTAACTTCGAGATTTTACCTTCTACGATACATGATCGCCTAGTATTTTAATAAAATTTGGAAATATTTTCTTAAATTACTTCAAATTTAACTTGGAAATTTTACCTTCTACGATACATGATCGCCTGGTACTTTTAATAAAATTTGGAAATATTGTCTTAAATTCCTTCTAATTTAAATTCGAAAATATATTTTCTGAGATTCATGATCGCCTAGTATTTTTAATAAAATTTGGAAATATTTTCTTCAATTCCTTCCAGTTCTACTTGGAAAATTTACCTTTGGAAATTTACCTTTGGAAAAACATGATCGCCTGGTACTTTTAATAAAATTTGGAAATATTGTCTTAAATTCCTTCTAATTTAAATTCGAAAATTTATTTTCTGAGATTCATGATCGCCTAGTATTTTTAATAAAATTTGGAAATATATTCTTCAATTCCTTCTAGTTCAACTTGGAAAATTTACCTTTTGAGTATTTCCAAAATTTATTTTGAATAAAATTTGGAACTATTTTCTTAAATTCGTTCAAATTTAACTTGGAAAATTTACCTTCTGAGATTCATGATCGCCTAGTATTTTTAATAAAATTTGGAAATATTTTCTTAAATTCCTTCAAGTTCAACTTGGAAAATTTACCTTTTGAGATTCATGATCGCCTAGAATTTTTAATAAAATTTGGAAAGATTTTCTTAAATTACTTCAATTTAACTTCGAGATTTTACTTTCTACGATACATGATCGCTTGGTATTTTTAATAAAATTTGGAAATATTGTCTTAAATTCCTTCTAATTTAAATTCGAAAATTTATTTTCTGAGATTCATGATCGCCTAGTATTTTTAATTAAATTTGGAAATATTTTCTTCAATTTTTCTTCAATTTTAATTCGTTCAATTTTAACTTGGAAAATTTACCTTTTGAGATTCATTATCGCCTAGTATTTTTAATAAAATTTGGAAATATTGTCTTAAATTCCTTCAAATTTAACTTGAAAATTTTACCTTCTACGATACATGATCGCCTGGTATTTTTAATAAAATTTGGAAATATTGTCTTAAATTCCTTCAAATTTAACTTGGAAAATTTACCTTCTGAGATACATGATCGCCTAGTATTTTTAATAATATTTGAAAATATTTTCTTAAATTCCTTCAAGTTCAACTTGGAAAATTTACTTTTTGAGATTCATGATCGCCTAGTATTTTTAATAAAATTTGGAAATATTTTCTGAAATTCGTTCAAATTTAACTTGGAAAATTTACCTTCTGAGAGTTATGATCGCTTAGTATTTTTAATAAAATTTAGAAAGATTTTCTTAAATTGCTTTAAATTTAACTTGGAAATTTTACCTTCTACGATACATGATCGCCTGGTACTTTTAATAAAATTTGGAAATATTGTCTTAAATTCCTTCTAATTTAAATTCGAAAATTTATTTTCTGAGATTCATGATCGCCTAGTATTTTTAATAAAATTTGGAAATATTTTCTGAAATTCCTTCAAGTTCAACTTGGAAAATTTACCTTTTGAGATTCATGATCGCCTAGTATTTTTAATAAAATTTGGAAATATTGTCTTAAATTCCTTCTAATTTAACTTGAAAATTTTACCTTCTACTATACATGATCGCCTGGTATTTTTAATAAAAATTGGAAATGTTGTCCTAAATTCGTTCAAATTTAACTTGGAAAATTTACCTTCTGAGATTCATGATCGCCTAGTATTTTTAGTAAAATTTGGAAATATTGTCTTAAATTCCTTCAAATTTAACTTGAAAATTTTACCTTCTACTATACATGATCGCCTGGTATTTTTAATAAAATTTGGAAATATTGTCTTAAATTCGTTCAAATTTAACTTGGAAAATTTACCTTCTGAGATTCATGATCGCCTAGTATTTTTAATAAAATTTGGAAATATTTTCTGAAATTCGTTCAAATTTAACTTGGAAAATTTACCTTCTGAGATTCATGATCGCCTAGTATTTTTAATAAAATTTGGAAAGATTTTCTTAAATTACTTCAAATTTAACTTGGAAATTTTACCTTCTACGATACATGATCGCCTGGTATTTTTAATAAAATTTGGAAATATTTTCTTAAATTCGTTCAATTTTAACTTGGAAAATTTACCTTCTGAGAGTTATGATCGCTTAGTATTTTTAATAAAATTTAGAAAGATTTTCTTAAATTGCTTTAAATTTAACTTGGAAATTTTACCTTCTACGATACATGATCGCCTGGCACTTTTAATAAAATTTGGAAATATTGTCTTAAATTCCTTCTAATTTAAATTCGAAAATTTATTTTCTGAGATTCATGATCGCCTAGTATTTTTAATAAAATTTGGAAATATTTTCTTAAATTCCTTCAAGTTCAACTTGGAAAATGTACCTTTTTAGATTCATGATCGAATAGTATTTTTAATAAAATTTTGAAAGATTTTCTTAAATTTCTTCAAGTTCAACTTGGAAAATTTACCTTCTGAGATTCATGATCGCCTAGTATTTTTAATAATATTTGAAAATATTTTCTTTAATTCCTATTAAGTTCAACTTGGAAAATTTACCTTTTGAGATTCATGATCGCCTAGTATTTTTAATTAAATTTGGAAATATTTTCTTAAATTCGTTCAAATTTACCTTGGAAAATTTACCTTTTGAGATTCATGATCGCCTAGTATTTTTAATAAAATTTGGAAATATTTTCTAAAATTCGTTCAAATTTAACTTGGAAAATTTACCTTCTGAGATTCATGATCGCCTAGTATTTTTAATAAATTTTGGAAATATTGTCTTAAATTGCTTCTAATTTAAATTCGAAAATTTATTTTTTGAGATTCATGATCGCCTAGTATTTTTAATAAAATTTGGAAATATTTTCTTAAATTCCTTCAAATTTAACTTGGAAAATTTACTTTCTGAAATTCATAATCGCCTAGTATTTTTCATAAAATTTGGAAAGATTTTCTTAAATTACTTCAAATTTAATTTGGAAATTTTACCTTCTACGATACATGATCGCCTGGCATTTTTAATAAAATTTGGAAATATTGTCTTAAATTCCTTCAAATTTAACTTGGAAAATTTACCTTCTGAGATACATGATCGCCTAGTATTTTTAATAATATATGAAAATATTTTCTTAAATTCCCTTAAGTTCAACTTGGAAAATTTACCTTTTGAGATTCATGATCGCCTAGTATTTTTAATAAAATTTGGAAATATTTTCTTAAATTCGTTCAAGTTCAACTTGGAAAATTTACCTTTTGAGATTCATGATCGCCTAGTATTTTTAATAAAATTTGGAAAGATTTTGTTAAATTACTTCAAATTTAACTTCGAGATTTTACCTTCTACGATACATGATCGCCTAGTATTTTAATAAAATTTGGAAATATTTTCTTAAATTACTTCAAATTTAACTTGGAAATTTTACCTTCTACGATACATGATCGCCTGGTACTTTTAATAAAATTTGGAAATATTGTCTTAAATTCCTTCTAATTTAAATTCGAAAATATATTTTCTGAGATTCATGATCGCCTAGTATTTTTAATAAAATTTGGAAATATTTTCTTCAATTCCTTCCAGTTCTACTTGGAAAATTTACCTTTGGAAATTTACCTTTGGAAAAACATGATCGCCTGGTACTTTTAATAAAATTTGGAAATATTGTCTTAAATTCCTTCTAATTTAAATTCGAAAATTTATTTTCTGAGATTCATGATCGCCTAGTATTTTTAATAAAATTTGGAAATATATTCTTCAATTCCTTCTAGTTCAACTTGGAAAATTTACCTTTTGAGTATTTCCAAAATTTATTTTGAATAAAATTTGGAACTATTTTCTTAAATTCGTTCAAATTTAACTTGGAAAATTTACCTTCTGAGATTCATGATCGCCTAGTATTTTTAATAAAATTTGGAAATATTTTCTTAAATTCCTTCAAGTTCAACTTGGAAAATTTACCTTTTGAGATTCATGATCGCCTAGAATTTTTAATAAAATTTGGAAAGATTTTCTTAAATTACTTCAATTTAACTTCGAGATTTTACTTTCTACGATACATGATCGCTTGGTATTTTTAATAAAATTTGGAAATATTGTCTTAAATTCCTTCTAATTTAAATTCGAAAATTTATTTTCTGAGATTCATGATCGCCTAGTATTTTTAATTAAATTTGGAAATATTTTCTTCAATTTTTCTTCAATTTTAATTCGTTCAATTTTAACTTGGAAAATTTACCTTTTGAGATTCATTATCGCCTAGTATTTTTAATAAAATTTGGAAATATTGTCTTAAATTCCTTCAAATTTAACTTGAAAATTTTACCTTCTACGATACATGATCGCCTGGTATTTTTAATAAAATTTGGAAATATTTTCTTAAATTCGTTCAATTTTAACTTGGAAAATTTACCTTCTGAGATTCATGATCGCCTAGTATTTTTAATAAAATGTGGAAAGATTTTCTTAAATTACTTCAAATTTAACTTGGAAATTTTACCTTCTACGATACAAGATCGCCTGGTATTTTTAATAAAATTTTGAAATATTGTCTTAAATTGCTTCTAATTTAAATTCGAAAATTTATTTTCTGAGATTAATGATCGCATAGTATTTTTAATAAAATTTGGAAATATTTTCTTAAATTCCTTCAAATTTAACTTGGAAAATTTACTTTCTGAGATTCATAATCGCCTAGTATTTTTAATAAAATTTGGAAAGATTTTCTTAAATTACTTCAAATTTAACTTGGAAATTTTACCTTCTACGATACATGATCGCCTAGTATTTTTAATAAAATTTGGAAATATTGTCTTATATTCGTTCAAATTTAACTTGGAAAATTTATCTTCTGAGATTCATGATTGCCTAGTATTTTTAAAAAAATTTGGAAACATTGTCTTAAATTCCTTTTAATTTAACTTGAAAATTTTACCTTCTACGATACATGATCGCCTGGTATTCTTAATAAAATTTGGAAATATTTTCTTAAATTCGTTCAAATTTAACTTGGAAAATTTACTTTCTGAGATTCATGATCGCCTAGTATTTTTAATAAAATTTGGAAAGATTTTCTTAAATTACTTCAAATTTAACTTGGAAATTTTACCTTCTACGATACAAGATCGCCTGGTATTTTTAATAAAATTTGGAAATATTGTCTCAAATTCCTTCTAATTTAAATTCGAAAATTTATTTTCTGAGATTCATGATCGCCTAGTATTTTTAATAACATTTGGAAATATTTTCTTAAATTCCTTCAAGTTCAACTTGGAAAATTTACCTTTTGAGATTCATGATCGCCTAGTATTTTTAATAAAATTTGGAAATATTTTCTTAATTTCGTTCAAATTTAACTTGGAAAATTTACCTTCTGAGATTCATGATAGCCTAGTATTTTTAGTAAAATTTGGAAATATTTTCTTTAATTCCTTCAAGTTCAACTTGGAAAATTTACCTTTTGAGTATTTCCAAATTTTATTTTGAATAAAATTTGGAACTATTTTCTTAAATTCGTTCAAATTTAACTTGGAAAATTTACCTTCTGAGATTCATGATCGCCTAGTATTTTTAATAAAATTTGGAAATATTTTCTTAAATTCCTTCAAGTTCAACTTGGAAAATTTACCTTTTGAGATTCATGATCGCCTAGTATTTTTAATAAAATTTGGAAAGATTTTCTTAAATTACTTCAAATTTAACTTCGACATTTTACTTTCTACGATACATGATCGCCTGGTACTTTTAATAAAATTTGGAAATATTGTCTTAAATTCGTTCTAATTTAAATTCGAAAATTTATTTTCTGAGATTCATGATCCCCTAGTATTTTTAATAAAATTTGGATATATTTTCTTAAATTCCTTCAAGTTCAACTTGGAAAATTTACCTTTGGAAATTCATGATCGCCTAGTATTTTTAATAAAATTTGGAAATATTTTCTTAAATTCGTTCAAATTTAACTTGGAAAATTTACCTTCTGAGATTCATGATCGGCTAGTATTTTTAATAAAATTTGGAAATATTGTCTTAAATTCCTTCAAATTTAACTTGAAAGTTTTACCTTCTACAATACATGATCGCCTGGTATTTTTCATAAAATTTGGAAATATTGTCTTAAATTGCTTCTAATTTAAATTCGAAAATTTATTTTCTGAGATTCATGATCGCCTAGTATTTTTAATAAAATTTGGAAATATTTTCTTAAATTTCTTCAAGTTCAACTTGGAAAATTTACCTTCTGAGATTCATGATCGCCTAGTATTTTTAATAATATTTGAAAATATTTTCTTAAATTCCATTAAGTTCAACTTGGAAAATTTACCTTTTGAGATTTATGATCGCCTAGTATTTTTAATAAAATTTAGATATATTTTCTTAAATTCCTACAAATTTGACTTGGAAAATTTACCTTTTGAGATTCATGATCGCCTAGTATTTTTAATAAAATTTGGTAAGATTTTCTTAAATTACTTCAAATTTAAATTGGAAATTTTACCTTCTACGATACATGATCTCCTGGTACTTTTAATAAAATTTGGAAATATTGTCTTAAATTCCTTCTACTTTAAATTCGAAAATTTATTTTCTGAGATTCATGATCGCCTAGTATTTTTAATAACATTTGGAAATATTTTCTTAAATTCCTTCAAGTTCAACTTGGAAAATTTACCTTTTGAGATTCATGATCGCCTAGTATTTTTAATAAAATTTGGAAATATTTTCTTAATTTCGTTCAAATTTAACTTGGAAAATTTACCTTCTGAGATTCATGATAGCCTAGTATTTTTAGTAAAATTTGGAAATATTTTCTTTAATTCCTTCAAGTTCAACTTGGAAAATTTACCTTTTGAGTATTTCCAAATTTTATTTTGAATAAAATTTGGAACTATTTTCTTAAATTCGTTCAAATTTAACTTGGAAAATTTACCTTCTGAGATTCATGATCGCCTAGTATTTTTAATAAAATTTGAAAATATTTTCTTAAATTCCTTCAAGTTCAACTTGGAAAATTTACCTTTTGAGATTCATGATCGCCTAGTATTTTTAATAAAATTTGGAAAGATTTTGTTAAATTACTTCAAATTTAACTTGGAAATTTTACCTTCTGCGATACAAGATCGCCTGGTATTTTTAATAAAATTTGGAAATATTGTCTTAAATTCCTTCTAATTTAAATTCGAAACTTTATTTTCTGAGATTCATGATCGCCTAGTATTTTTAATTAAATTTGGAAATATTTTCTTAAATTCGTTCAAATTTAACTTGGAAAATTTACATTTGAGATTCATGATCGCCTAGTATTTTTAATAAAATTTGGAAATATTGTCTTAAATTCCTTCAAATTTAACTTGAAAGTTTTACCTTCTACAATACATGATCGCCTGGTATTTTTCATAAAATTTGGAAATATTGTCTTAAATTGCTTCTAATTTAAATTCGAAAATTTATTTTCTGAGATTCATGATCGCCTAGTATTTTTAATAAAATTTGGAAATATTTTCTTAAATTTCTTCAAGTTCAACTTGAAAATTTACCTTCTGAGATTCATGATCGCCTAGTATTTTTAATAATATTTGAAAATATTTTCTTAAATTCCATTAAGTTCAACTTGGAAAATTTACCTTTTGAGATTCATGATCGCCTAGTATTTTTAATAAAATTTAGATATATTTTCTTAAATTCCTACAAATTTGACTTGGAAAATTTACCTTTTGAGATTCATGATCGCCTAGTATTTTTAATAAAATTTGGTAAGATTTTCTTAAATTACTTCAAATTTAAATTGGAAATTTTACCTTCTACGATACATGATCTCCTGGTACTTTTAATAAAATTTGGAAATATTGTCTTAAATTCCTTCTACTTTAAATTCGAAAATTTATTTTCTGAGATTCATGATCGCCTAGTATTTTTAATAAAATTTGGAAATATTTTCTTAAATTCCTTCAAGTTCAACTTGGAAAATTTACCTTTGGAAATTCATGATCGCCTAGTATTTTTAATAAAATTTGGAAATATTTTCTTAAATTCGTTCAAATTTAACTTGGAAAATTTACCTTCTGAGATTCATGATCGCCTAGTATTTTTAGTAAAATTTGGAAATATTGTCTTAAATTCCTTCTAATTTAACGTGAAAATTTTACCTTCTACTATACATGATCGCCTGGTATTTGTAATAAAATTTTTAAATATTGTCTTAAATTCCTTCTAATTTAAATTTAAAAATTTATTTTCTGAGATTCATGATTGCCTAGTATTTTTAATAAAATTTGGAAATATTTTCTTAAATTCGTTCAAATTTGACTTGGAAAATTTACCTTCTGAGGTTCATGATCGCCTAGTATTTTTAATAAAATTTGGAAATATTTTCTTAAATTCCTTCAAGTTTAACTTGAAAAATTTACTTTTTGAGATTCATGATCGCCTAGTATTTTTAATAAAATTTAAAAAGATGTTCTTTAATTAATTCAAATTTAATTTGGAAATTTTACCTTCTACGATACATGATCGCCTGGTATTTTTAATAAAATTTGGAAATATATTCTTCAATTCCTTCTAGTTCAACTTGGAAAATTTACCTTTTGAGTATTTCCAAAATTTATTTTGAATAAAATTTGGAACTATTTTCTTAAATTCGTTCAAATTTAACTTGGAAAATTTACCTTCTGAGATTCATGATCGCCTAGTATTTTTAATAAAATTTGGAAAGATTTTCTTAAATTGCTTCAATTTTAACTTGGAAATTTGGAAATATTTTCTTAAATTCGTTCAAATTTAACTTGGAAAATTTACCTTCTGAGGTTCATGATCGCCTAGTATTTTTAATAAAATTTGGAAATATTTTCTTAAATTCCTTCAAGTTTAACTTGAAAAATTTACTTTTTGAGATTCATGATCGCCTAGTATTTTTAATAAAATTTAAAAAGATGTTCTTTAATTAATTCAAATTTAATTTGGAAATTTTACCTTCTACGATACATGATCGCCTGGTATTTTTAATAAAATTTGGAAATATTGTCTTAAATTCCTACTAATATAAATTCGAAAATTTATTTTCTGAGATTCATGATCGCCTAGTATTTTTAATAAAATTTGGAAATATTTTCTTAAATTCGTTCAAATTTAACTTGGAAAATTTACCTTTTGAGATTCATGATCGCCTAGTATTTTTAATAAAATTTGGAAATATATTCTTAAATTCGTTCAAATTTAACTTGGAAAATTTACCTTCTGAGATTCATGATCGCCTAGTATTTTTAATAAAATTTGGAAATATTGTCTTAAATTCCTTCAAATTTAACTTGAAAATTTTACCTTCTACGATACATGATCGCCTGGTATTTTTAATAAAATTTGGAAAAATTGTCTTAAATTGCTTCTAATTTAAATTCGAAAATTTATTTTCTGAGATTCATGATCGCCTAGTATTTTTAATAAAATTTGGAAATATTTTCTTAAATTCGTTCAAAATTAACTTGGAAAATTTACCTTTTGAGATTCATGATCGCCTAGTATTTTTAATAAAATTTGGAAATATATTCTTAAATTCGTTCAAATTTAACTTGGAAAATTTACCTTCTGAGATTCATGATCGCCTAGTATTTTTAATAAAATTTGGAAATATTGTCTTAAATTCCTTCAAATTTAACTTGAAAATTTTACCTTCTACGATACATTGGAAAAATTTGGAAAAATTGTCTTAAATTGCTTCTAATTTAAATTCGAAAATTTATTTTCTGAGATTCATGATCGCCTGGTATTTTTAATAAAATTTGGAAATATTGTCTTAAATTCCTTCTAATTTAAATTCGAAAATTTATTTTCTGAGATTCATGATCACCTAATATTTTTAATAAAATTTGGATATATTTTCTTAAATTCGTTCAAATTTAACTTGGAAAATTTACCTTCTGAGATTCATGATCGCCTAGTATTTTAATAAAATTTGGAAAGTTTTTCTTAAATTACTTCAAATTTAACTTGGAAATTTTACCTTCTACGATACATGATCGCCTGGTATTTTTAATAAAATTTGGAAATATTGTCTCAAATTCCTTCTAATTTAAATTCGAAAATTTATTTTCTGAGTTTCATGATCGCCTAGTATTTTTAATAAAATTTGGAAATATTTTCTTAAATTCGTTCAAATTTAACTTGGAAAATTTACCATCTGAGATTCATGATCGCCTAGTATTTTTAATAAAATTTGGAAATAATTTCTTAAATTCGTTCAAATTTAACTTGGGAAATTTACCTTCTGAGATTCATGATCGCCTAGTATTTTTAATAAAATTTGGAAATATTGTGTTAAATTCCTTCAAATTTAACTTGGAAATTTTACCTTCTACGATACATCATCGCCTGGTATTTTAAATAAAATTTGGAAATATTGTCTTAAATTCCCTCTAATTTAAATTCAAAAATTTATTTTCTGAGATTCATGATCGCCTAGTATTTTTAATAAAATTTGGAAAGATGTTCTTAAATTACTTCAAATTTAACTTGGAAATTTTACCTTCTACGATACATGATCGCCTGGTATTTTGAATAAAATTTGGAAATATTGTCTTAAATTCCTTCTACTTTAAATTTAAAAATTTATTTTCTGAGATTCATGATCGCCTAGTATTTTTAAAAAAATTTGGAAATATTTTCTTAAATTTGTTCAAATTTAACTTGGAAATTTTACCTTCTACGATACATGATCGCCTGGTATTTTTAATAAAATTTGGAAATTTTGTCTTAAATTCCTTCTAATTTAAATTCGAAAATTTATTTTCTGAGATTCATGATCGCCTAGTATTTTTAATAAAATTTGGAAATATTTTCTTAAATTTCTTCAAGTTCAACTTGGAAAATTTACCTTCTGAGATTCATGATCGCCTAGTATTTTTAATAAAATTTGGAAATATTTTCTTAAATTCCTACAAGTTCAACTTGGAAAATTTACCTTTTGAGATTCATGATCGCATAGTATTTTTAATAAAATTTGGAAATATTTTCTGAAATTCGTTCAAATTTAACTTGGAAAATTTACCTTCTGAGATTCATGATCGCCTAGTATTTTTAATAAAATTTGGAAAGATTTTCTTAAATTCCTTCAAGTTCAACTTGAAAAATTTACCTTTTGAGATTCATGATCGCCTAGTATTTTTAATAAAATTTGGAAATATTGTCTTAAATTCCTTCTAATTTAAATTCGAAAATTTATTTTCTGAGTTTCATGATCGCCAAGTATTTTTAATAAAATTTGGAAATATTTTCTTAAATTCCTTTAAGTTCAACTTGGAAAATTTACCTTCTGAGATTCATGATCGCCTAGTATTTTTAATAAAATTTGGAAATATTTTCTTAAATTCCTTCAAGTTCAACTTGGAAAATTTACTTTTTGAGATTCATGATCGCCTAGTATTTTTAATAAAATTTGGATATATTTTCTTAAATTCGTTCTAATTTAACTTGGAAAATTTACCTTCTGATATTCATGATCGCCTAGTATTTTTAATAAAATTCGGAAAGATTTTCTTAAATTACTTCAAATTTAACTTGGAAATTTTACCTTCTACGATACATCATCGCCTGGTATTTTTAATAAAATTTGGAAATATTGTCTTAAATTCCTTCTAATTTAAATTTGAAAATTTATTTTCTGAGATTCATGATCGCCTAGTATTTTTTAATAAAATTTGGAAATATTTTCGTAAATTCCTTCAAGTTCAACTTGGAAAATTTACCTTTTTAGATCCATTATCGCCTGGTATTTTTAATAAAATTTGGAAATATTTTCTTAAATTCGTTCAAATTTAACTTGGAAAATTTACCTTTTGAGATTCATGATCGCCTAGTATTTTTAATAAAATTTGGAAATATTTTCTTAAATTCGTTCAAATTTAACTTGGAAAATTTACCTTCTGAGATGCATGATCGCCTAGTATTTTTAATAAAATTTGGAAATATTGTCTTAAATTCCTTCAAATTTAACTTGAAAATTTTATCTTCTACGATACATGATCGCCTGGTATTTTTAATAAAATTTGGAAAAATTGTCTTAAATTGCTTCTAATTTAAATTCAAAAATTTATTTTTTGAGATTCATGATCGCCTAGTATTTTTAATAAAATTTGGAAATATTTTCTTAAATTCCTTCAAGTTCAACTTGGAAAATTTACCTTTTGAGATTCATGATCGCCTAATATTTTTAATAAAATTTGGAAATATTTTCTTAAATTCGTTCAAATTTAACTTGGAGAATTTACCTTCTGAAATTCATGATCGCCTAGTATTTTTAGTAAAATTTGGAAATATTGTCTTAAGTTCCTTCTAATTTAACTTGAAAATTTTACCTTCTACTATACATGATCGCCTGGTATTTTTAATAAAATTTGGAAATATTGTCTTAAATTCCTTCTACTTTAAATTTAAAAATTTATTTTCTGAGATTCATGATCGCCTAGTATTTTTAATAAAATTTGGAAATATTTTCTTAAATTCGTTCAAATTTAACTTGGAAAATTTACCTTTTGAGATTCATGATCGCCTAGTATTTTTAATAAAATTTGGAAAGATTTTCTTAAATTGCTTCAATTTTAACTTGGAAATTTTACCTTCTACGATACATGATCGCCTGGTATTTTTAATAAAATTTGGAAATTTTGTCTTAAATTCCTTCTAATTTAAATTCGAAAATTTATTTTCTGAGATTCATGATCGCCTAGTATTTTTAATAAAATTTGGAAATATTTTCTTAAATTTCTTCAAGTTCAACTTGGAAAATTTACCTTCTGAGATTCATGACCGCCTAGTATTTTTAATAAAATTTGGAAATATTTTCTTAAATTCCTTCAAGTTCAACTTGGAAAATTTACCTTTTGAGATTCATGATCGCATAGTATTTTTAATAAAATTTGGAAATATTTTCTGAAATTCGTTCAAATTTAACTTGGAAAATCTACCTTCTGAGATTCATGATCGCCTAGTATTTTTAATAAAAGTTGGAAAGATTTTCTTAAATTACTTTAAATTTAACTTGGAAATTTTACCTTCTACGATACATGATCGCCTGGTATTTTTAATAAAATTTGGAAATATTGTCTCAAATTCCTTCTAATTTAAATTCGAAAATTTATTTTCTGAGATTCATGATCGCCTAGTATTTTTAATAAAATTTGGAAATATTTTCTTAAATTCGTTCAAATATAACTTGGAAAATTTACCTTCTGAGATTCATGATCGCCTAGTATTTTTAATAAAATTTGGAAATAATTTCTTAAATTCGTTCAAATTTAATTTGGAAAATTTATCTTCTGAGATTCATGATCGCCTAGTATTTTTAATAAAATTTTTAAAGATTTTCTTAAATTACTTCAAATTTAACTTGGAAATTTTACCTTCTACGATACATGATCGCCTGGTATTTTTAATAAAATTTGGAAATATTGTCTCAAATTCCTTCTAATTTAAATTCAAAAATTTATTTTCTGAGATTCATGATCGCCTAGTATTTTTAATAAAATTTGGAAATATTTTCTTAAATTCCTTCAAGTTCAACTTGGAAAATTTACCTTCTGAGATTCATGATCGTCTAGTATTTTTAATAAAATTTGGAAATATTTTCTTAAATTCCTTCAAGTTCAACTTGGAAAATTTACCTCTTGAGATTCATGATCGCCTAGTATTTTTAATAAAATTTGGATATATTTTCTTAAATTCGTTCTAATTTAACTTGGAAAATTTACCTTCTGAGATTCATGATCGCCTAGTATTTGTAATAAAATTTGGAAAGATTTTCTTAAATTACTTCAATTTTATCTTGGAAATTTTACCTTCTACGATACATGATCGCCTGGTATTTTTAATAAAATTTGGAAATATTGTCTCAAATTCCTTCTAATTTAAATTCGAAAATTTATTTTCTGAGATTCATGATCGCCTAGTATTTTTAATAAAATTTGGAAATAATTTCTTAAATTCGTTCAAATTTAATTTGGAAAATTTATCTTCTGAGATTCATGACCGCCTAGTATTTTTAATAAAATTTTTAAAGATTTTCTTAAATTACTTCAAATTTAACTTGGAAATTTTACCTTCTACGATACATGATCGCCTGGTATTTTTAATAAAATTTGGAAATATTGTCTTAAATTCATTCTAATTTAAATTCGAAAATTTATTTTTTGAGATTCATGATCGCCTAGTATTTTTAATAAAATTAGGAAATATTTTCTTAAATTCCTTCAAGTTCAACTTGGAAAATTTACCTTTTGAGATTCATGATCGCCTAGTATTTTTAATAAAATATGGATATATTTTCTTAAATTCGTTCTAATTTAACTTGGAAAATTTACCTTTTGAGATTCATGATCGCCTAGTATTTTTAATAAAATTTGGAAATATTTTCTTAAATTCATTCAAATTTAACATGGAAAATTTACCTTCTGAGATTCATGATCGCCTAGTATTTTTAATAAAATTTGGAAATATTGTCTTAAATTCCTTCAAATTTAACTTGAAAATTTTACCTTCTACGATACATGATCGCCTGGTATTTTTAATAAAATTTGGAAAAATTGTCTTAAATTGCTTCTAATTTAAATTCGAAAATTTATTTTCTGAGATTCATGATCGCCTAGTATTTTTAATAAAATTTGGAAATATTTTCTTAAATTTCTTCAAGTACAACTTGGAAAATTTACCTTCTGAGATTCATGATCGCCTAGTATTTTTAATAAAATTTGGAAATATTTTCTTAAATTCCTTCAAGTTGAACTTGGAAAATTTACCTTTTGAGATTCTTGATCGCCTAGTATTTTTAATAAAATTTGGAAATATTTTCTGAAATTCGTTCAAATTTAACTTGGAAAATTTACCTTCTGAGATTCATGATCGCCTAGTATTTTTAATAAAATTTGGAAAGATTTTCTTAAATTACTTCAAATTTAACTTGGAAATTTTACCTTCTACGATACATGATCGCCTGGCATTTTTAATAAAATTTGGAAATATTGTCTCAAATTCCTTCTAATTTAAATTCGAAAATTTACCTTCTGAGATTCATGATCGCCTAGTATTTTTAATAAAATTTGGAAATATTTTCTTAAATTCGTTCAAATTTAACTTGGAAAATTTACCTTCTGAGATTCATGATCGCCTAGTATTTTTAATAAAATTTGGAAATAATTTCTTAAATTCGTTCAAATTTAACTTGGAAAATTTATCTTCTGAGATTCATGATCGCCTAGTATTTTTAATAAAATTTGGAAATATTGTGTTAAATTCCTTCAAATTTATATTGGAAATTTTACCTTCTACGATACATGATCGCCTGGTATTTTTAATAAAATTTGGAAATATTGTCTTAAATTCCTTCTAATTTAAATTCAAAAATTTATTTTCTGAGATTCATGATCGCCTAGTATTTTTAATAAAATTTGGAAATATTTTCTTAAATTCCTTCAAGTTCAACTTGGAAAATTTACCTTCTGAGATTCATGATCGCCTAGTATTTTTAATAAAATTTGGAAATATTTTCTCAAATTCCTTCAAGTTCAACTTGGAAAATTTACCTTTTGAGATTCATGATCGCCTAGTATTTTTAATAAAATTTGGATATATTTTCTTAAATTCGTTCTAATTTAACTTGGAAAATTTACCTTCTGAGATTCATGATCGCCTAGTATTTGTAATAAAATTTGGAATTATTTTCTTAAATTCCTTCTAACTTAAATTCGAAAATTTATTTTCTGAGATTCATGATCGCCTAGTATTTTTACTAAAATTTGGAAAGATTTTCTTAAATTACTCCAAATTTAACTTTGAAATTTTACCTTCTACGATACATGATCGCCTGGTATTTTTAATAAAATTTGGTAATATTTTCGTAACCTTCTAATTTAAATTCGAAAATTTATTTTCTGAGATTCATGATCGCCTAGTATTTTTAATAAAATTTGGAAATATTTTCGTAAATTCCTTCAAGTTAAACTTGGAAAATTTACCTTTTTAGATCCATTATCGCCTAGTATTTTTAATAAAATTTGGAAATATTTTCTTAAATTCGTTCGAATTTAACTTGGAAAATTTACCTTCTGAGATTCATGATAGCCTAGTATTATTAAAAAAATTTGGAAAGATTTTCTTAAATTACTTCAAATTTAACTTTGAAATTTTACCTTCTACGATACATGATCGCCTGGTATTTTTAATAAAATTTGGTAATATTGTCTTAAATTCCTTCTAATTTAAATTCGAAAATTTATTTTCTGAGATTCATGATCGCCTAGTATTTTTACTAAAATTTGGAAAGATTTTCTTAAATTACTTCAAATTTAACTTTGAAATTTTACCTTCTACGATACATGATCGCCTGGTATTTTTAATAAAATTTGGTAATATTGTCTTAAATTCCTTCTAATTTAAATTCGAAAATTTATTTTCTGAGATTCATGATCGCCTAGTATTTTTAATAAAATTTGGAAATATTTTCTTAAATTCCTTCAAGTTCAACTTGGAAAATTTACCTTCTGAGATTCATGATCGCCTAGTATTTTTAATAAAATTTGGAAATATTTTCTTAAATTCCTTCAAGTTCAACTTGGAAAATTTACCTTCTGAGATTCATGATCGCCTAGTATTTGTAATAAAATTTGGAATTATTTTCTTAAATTCCTTCTAACTTAAATTCGAAAATTTATTTTCTGAGATCCATTATCGCCTAGTATTTTTAATAAAATTTGGAAATATTTTCTTAAATTCGTTCGAATTTAACTTGGAAAATTTACCTTCTGAGATTCATGATAGCCTAGTATTTTTAAAAAAATTTGGAAAGATTTTCTTAAATTACTTCAAATTTAACTTGGAAATTTTACCTTCTACGATACATGATCGCCTGGCATTTTTAATAAAATTTGGAAATATTGTCTCAAATTCCTTCTAATTTAAATTCGAAAATTTACCTTCTGAGATTCATGATCGCCTAGTATTTTTAATAAAATTTGGAAATATTGTGTTAAATTCCTTCAAATTTAACTTGGAAATTTTACCTTCTACGATACATGATCGCCTGGTATTTTTAATAAAATTTGGAAATATTGTCTTAAATTCCTTCTAATTTAAATTCAAAAATTTATTTTCTGAGATTCATGATCGCCTAGTATTTTTAATAAAATTTGGAAATATTTTCTTAAATTCCTTCAAGTTCAACTTGGAAAATTTACCTTCTGAGATTCATGATCGCCTAGTATTTTTAATAAAATTTGGAAATAATTTCTTAAATTCGTTCAAATTTAACTTGGAAAATTTATCTTCTGAGATTCATGATCGCCTAGTATTTTTAATAAAATTTGGAAATATTGTGTTAAATTCCTTCAAATTTAACTTGGAAATTTTACCTTCTACGATACATGATCGCCTGGTATTTTTAATAAAATTTGGAAATATTGTCTTAAATTCCTTCTAATTTAAATTCAAAAATTTATTTTCTGAGATTCATGATCGCCTAGTATTTTTAATAAAATTTGGAAATATTTTCTTAAATTCCTTCAAGTTCAACTTGGAAAATTTACCTTCTGAGATTCATGATCGCCTAGTATTTTTAATAAAATTTGGAAATATTTTCTTAAATTCTTTCAAGTTTAACTTGGAAAATTTACCTTTTGAGATTCATGATCGCCTAGTATTTTTAATAAAATTTGGATATATTTTCTTAAATTCGTTCTAATTTAACTTGGAAAATTTACCTTCTGAGATTCATGATCGCCTAGTATTTGTAATAAAATTTGGAATTATTTTCTTAAATTCCTTCTAACTTAAATTCGAAAATTTATTTTCTGAGATTCATGATCGCCTAGTATTTTTACTAAAATTTGGAAAGATTTTCTTAAATTACTTCAAATTTAACTTTGAAATTTTACCTTCTACGATACATGATCGCCTGGTATTTTTAATAAAATTTGGAAATATTTTCGTAACCTTCTAATTTAAATTCGAAAATTTATTTTCTGAGATTCATGATCGCCTAGTATTTTTAATAAAATTTGGAAATATTTTCGTAAATTCCTTCAAGTTAAACTTGGAAAATTTACCTTTTTAGATCCATTATCGCCTAGTATTTTTAATAAAATTTGGAAATATTTTCTTAAATTCGTTCGAATTTAACTTGGAAAATTTACCTTCTGAGATTCATGATAGCCTAGTATTTTTAAAAAAATTTGGAAAGATTTTCTTAAATTACTTCAAATTTAACTTTGAAATTTTACCTTCTACGATACATGATCGCCTGGTATTTTTAATAAAATTTGGTAATATTGTCTTAAATTCCTTCTAATTTAAATTCGAAAATTTATTTTCTGAGATTCATGATCGCCTAGTATTTTTACTAAAATTTGGAAAGATTTTCTTAAATTACTTCAAATTTAACTTTGAAATTTTACCTTCTACGATACATGATCGCCTGGTATTTTTAATAAAATTTGGTAATATTGTCTTAAATTCCTTCTAATTTAAATTCGAAAATTTATTTTCTGAGATTCATGATCGCCTAGTATGTTTAATAAAATTTGGAAATATTTTCTTAAATTCCTTCAAGTTCAACTTGGAAAATTTACCTTCTGAGATTCATGATCGCCTAGTATTTTTAATAAAATTTGGAAATATTTTCTTAAATTCCTTCAAGTTCAACTTGGAAAATTTACCTTCTGAGATTCATGATCGCCTAGTATTTGTAATAAAATTTGGAATTATTTTCTTAAATTCCTTCTAACTTAAATTCGAAAATTTATTTTCTGAGATCCATTATCGCCTAGTATTTTTACTAAAATTTGGAAAGATTTTCTTAAATTACTTCAAATTTAACTTTGAAATTTTACCTTCTACGATACATGATCGCCTGGTATTTTTAATAAAATTTGGTAATATTGTCTTAAATTCCTTCTAATTTAAATTCGAAAATTTATTTTCTGAGATTCATGATCGCCTAGTATTTTTAATAAAATTTGGAAATATTGTCTTAAATTCCTACTAATTTAAATTCGAAAATTTATTTTCTGAGAATCATGATCGCGTAGTATTTTTAATAAAATTTGGAAATATTTTCTTAAATTCCTTCAAGTTCAAGTTGGAAAATTTACCTTTTGAGATTCATGATCGCCTAGTATTTTTAATAAAATTTGGAAAGATTGTCTTAAATTCCTTCTAATTTAAATTCGAAAATTTATTTTCTGAGATTCATGATCGCCTAGTATTTTTAATAAAATTTGGAAATATTTTCTTAAATTCCTTCAAGTTCAACTTGGAAAATTTACCTTCTGAGATACATGATCGCCTAGTATTTTTAATAAAATTTGGAAATATTTTCTTAAATTCCTTCAAGTTCAACTTGAAAAATTTACCTTTTGAGATTCATGATCGCCTAGTATTTTTAATAAAATTTGGAAATATTGTCTTAAATTCCTTCTAATTTAAATTCGAAAATTTATTTTCTGAGTTTCATGATCGCCAAGTATTTTTAATAAAATTTGGAAATATTTTCTTAAATTCCTTTAAGTTCAACTTGGAAAATTTACCTTCTGAGATTCATGATCGCCTGGTATTTTTAATAAAATTTGGAAATATTTTCTTAAATTCCTTCAAGTTCAACTTGGAAAATTTACCTTTTGAGATTCATGATCGCCTAGTATTTTTTAATAAAATTTGGATATATTTTCTTAAATTCGTTCTAATTTAACTTGGAAAATTTACCTTCTGATATTCATGATCGCCTAGTATTTTTAATAAAATTCGGAAAGATTTTCTTAAATTACTTCAAATTTAACTTGGAAATTTTACCTTCTACGATACATCATCGCCTGGTATTTTTAATAAAATTTGGAAATATTGTCTTAAATTCCTTCTAATTTAAATTCGAAAATTTATTTTCTGAGATTCATGATCGCCTAGTATTTTTAGTAAAATTTGGAAATATTTTCTTAAATTCCTTCAAGTTCAACTTGGAAAATTTACCTTCTGAGATACATGATCGCCTAGTATTTTTAATAAAATTTGGAAATATTTTCTTAAATTCCTTCAAGTTCAACTTGAAAAATTTACCTTTTGAGATTCATGATCGCCTAGTATTTTGAATAAAATTTGGAAATATTGTCTTAAATTCCTTCTAATTTAAATTCGAAAATTTATTTTCTGAGTTTCATGATCGCCAAGTATTTTTAATAAAATTTGGAAATATTTTCTTAAATTCCTTTAAGTTCAACTTGGAAAATTTACCTTCTGAGATTCATGATCGCCTAGTATTTTTAATAAAATTTGGAAATATTTTCTTAAATTCCTTCAAGTTCAACTTGGAAAATTTACCTTTTGAGATTCATGATCGCCTAGTATTTTTAATAAAATTTGGATATATTTTCTTAAATTCGTTCTAATTTAACTTGGAAAATTTACCTTCTGAGATTCATGATTGCCTAGTATTTTTAATAAAATTTGGAAATATTTTCTTAAATTCCTTCAAGTTCAACTTGGAAAATTTACCTTTTGAGATTCATGATCGCCTAGTATTTTCAATAAAATTTGGAAATATTTTCTTAAATTCGTTCAAATTTAACTTGGAAAATTTACTTTCTGAGATTCATTATCGGCTAGTATTTTTAATAAAATTTGGAAATATTTTCTTAAATTCCTTCCAGTTCAACTTGGAAAATTTACCTTTTGAGTATTTCCAAATTTTATTTTTAATAAAATTTGGAAATATTTTCTTAAATTCGTTAAAATTTTACTTGGAAAATTTTCCTTCTGAGATTCATAATCGCCTAGTATTTTTAATAAAATTTGGTAATATTTTCTTAAACTCCTTCAAGTTCAACTTGGAAAATTTACTTTTTGAGATTCATGATCGCCTAGTATTTTTAATAAAATTTGGAAAGATTTTCTTAAATTACTTCAAATTAAACATGGAAAATTTACCTTGTGAGATTCATGATCGCCTAGTATTTTTAATAAAATTTGGAAATATTTTCTTAAATTCCTTCAAGTTCAACTTGGAAAATTTACCTTTTGAGATTCATGATCGCCTAGTATTTTTAATAAAATTTGGAAATATTTTCTTAAATTCCATCAAGTTCAACTTGGAAAATTTAACTTTTGAGATTCATGATCGCCTAGTATTTTTAATAAAATTTGGAAATATTTTCTTAAATACGTTCAAATTTAACTTGGAAAATTTACCTTCTGAAATTCATGATCGCCTGGTATTATTTACAAAATTTAGAAATATTTTCTTAAATTCCTTCTAATTTAACTTCGAAAATTTATTTTCTAGGATTCATGATCGCCCGTTATTCTTAATAACATTTGGAATTATTATCTTAAATTCCTTCTAACTTAAATTCGAAAATTTATTTTCTGAGATTCATGATCGCCTAGTATTTTTACTAAAATTTGGAAAGATTTTCTTAAATTACTTCAAATTTAACTTTGAAATTTTACCTTCTATGATACATGATCGCCTGGTATTTTTAATAAAATTTGGAAAAATTGTCTTAAATTCCTTCTAATTTAAATTCGAAAATTTATTTTCTGAGATTCATGATCGCCTAGTATTTTTAATAAAATTTGGAAATATTTTCGTAAATTCCTTCCAGTTCAACTTGGAAAATTTACCGTTTTAGATTCATTATCGCCCAGTATTTTTAATAAAATTTGGAAATATTTTCTTAAATTCGTTCGAATTTAACTTGGAAAATTTACCTTCTGAGATTCATGATAGCTTAGTATTTTTAATAAAATTTCGAAAGATTTTCTTAAATTACTTCAAATTTAACTTGGAAATTTTACCTTCTACGATACCTGATCGCGTGGTATTTGTAATAAAATTTGGAAATATTGTCTTAAATTCCTTCTAATTCAAATTAGAAAATTTACTTTCTGAGATTCATGATCGCCTAGTATTTTTAATAAAATTTGGAAATATTGTCTTAAATTCCTACTAATTTAAATTCGAAAATATATTTTCTGAGAATCAAGATCGCCTAGTATTTTTAATAAAATTTGGAAATATTTTCTTAAATTCCTTCAAGTTCAAGTTGGAAAATTTACCTTTTTAGATTCATGATCGCCTAGTATTTTTAATAAAATTTGGAAATATTGTCTTAAATTCCTTCTAATTTAAATTCGAAAATTTATTTTCTGAGATTCATGATCGCCTAGTATTTTTAATAAAATTTGGAAATATTTTCTTAAATTCCTTCAAGTTCATCTTGGAAAATTTACCTTCTGAGATTCATGATCGCCTAGTATTTTTAATAAAATTTGGAAATATTTTCTTAAATTCCTTCAAGTTCAACTTGCAAAATTTACCTTTTGAGATTCATGATCGGCTAGTATTTTTAATAAAATTTGGAAATATTGTCTTAAATTCCTTCTAATTTAAATTCGAAAATTTATTTTCTGAGATTCATGATCGCCTAGTATTTTTAATAAAATTTGGAAATATTTTCTTAAATTCCTTCAAGTTCAACTGTGAAAATTTACCTTCTGAGATTCATGATCGCCTAGTATTTTTAATAAAATTTGGAAATATTTTCTTAAATTCCTTCAAGCTCAACTTGGAAAATCTACCTTTTGAGGTTCATGATCGCCTAGTATTTTTAATAAAATTTGGAAATATTGTCTTAAATTCCTTCAAATTTAACTTGGAAAATTTACCTTCTGAGATTCATGATCGCCTAGTATTTTTAATAAAATTTGGAAAGATTTTCTTAAATTCCTTCAAGTTCAACTTGGAAAATTTACTTTTGAGGTTGATGATCGCCTAGTATTTTTAATAAAATTTAGAAATATTGTCTTAAATTCCTTCAAATTTAACTTGGAAAATTTACCTTCTGAGATTCATGATCGCCTAGTATTTTTAATAAAATTTGCAAATATTTTCTTAAATTCCTTCAAGTTCAATTTGGAAAATTTACCTTCTGAGATTCATGATCGCCTAGTATTTTTAATAGATTTTCTTAAATTACTTCAAATTTAACTTGGAAATTTTACCTTCTACGATACATGATCGCCTGGTATTTTTAATAAAATTTGGAAATATGGTCTAAAATTCCTTCTAATTTAAATTCGAAAATTTATTTTCTGAGATTCATGATCGCCTAGTATTTTTAATAAAATTTGGAAATATTTTCTTAAATTCCTTCAAGTTCAACTTGGAAAATTTACCTTTTGAGATTCATTATCGCCTAGTATTTTTTATAAAATTTGGAAATATTTTCTTAAATTCGTTCAAATTTAACTTGGCATATTTACCTTCTGAGATTCATGATCGCCTAGTATTTTTAATAAAATTTGGAAATATTGTCTTAAATTCCTTCTAATTTAAATTCGAAAATTTATTTTATGAGATTCACGATCGCCTAGTATTTTTAATAAAATTTGGAAGAAATATTTTCTTAAATTCCTTCAAGTTCAACTTAGAAAATTTACCTTTTGAGATTCATGATCGCCTAGTATTTTTAATAAAATTTGGAAATATTGTCTTAAATTCCTTCTAGTTTAAATTCGAAAATTTATTTTCTGAGATTCATCGCCTAGTATTTTTAATCAAGTTTGGAAATATTTTCTTAAATTCCTTCAAGTTCAACTTGGAAAATTTACCTTCTGAGATTCATGATCGCCTAGTATTTTTAATAAAATTTGGAAATCTTTTCTTAACTTCGTTCAAATTTAATTTGGAAAATTTACCTACTGAGAATCATGATCGCCTAGTATTTTTAATAAAATTTGGAAAGATTTTATTAAATTACTTCAAATTTAACTTGGAAATTTTACCTTCTACGATACATGATCGCCTGGTATTTTTAATAAAATTTAGAAATATTATCTTAAATTTCTTCTAATTTAAATTAGAAAATTTATTTTCTGAGATTCGTGATCGCCTAGTATTTTTAATTAAATTTGGGAATATTTTCTTAAATTCCTTCAAGTTCAACTTGGAAAAATTACCTTTTGAGATTTATGATCGCCTAGTATTTTTAATAAAATTTGGAAATATTTTCTTAAATTCCTTCAAGTTCAACTTGGAAAATTTACCTTTTGAGATTCATGATCGCCTAGTATTTTTAATAAAATTTGGAAATCTTTTCTTAACTTCGTTCAAATTTAATTTGGAAAATTTACCTACTGAGAATCATGATCGCCTAGTATTTTTAATAAAATTTGGAAAGATTTTCTTAAATTACTTCAAATGTAACTTGGAAATTTTACCTTCTATGATACATGATCGCCTGGTACTTTTAATAAAATTTGGAAATATTGTCTTAAATTCCTTCTAATTTAAATTCGAAAATTTATTTTCTGAGATTCATGATCGCCTAGTATTTTTAATAAAATTTGGAAAGATTTTCTTAAATTACTTCAAATTTAACTTGGAAATTTTACCTTCTACAATACATGATATTTTTAATAAAATTGGGAAATATTGTCTTAAATTCCTTCTAATTTAAATTCGAAAATTTATTTTCTGAGATTCATGATCGCCTAGTATTTTTAATAAAATTTGGAAATATTTTCTTAAATTCCTTCAAGTTCAACTTGGAAAATTTACCTTTTGAGATTCATGATCGCCTAGTATTTTTAATAAAATTTGGAAATATTTTCTTAAGTTCGTTCAAATTTAACTTGGAAAATTTACCTTCTGAGATTCATGATCGCCTAGTATTTTTAATAAAATTTGGAAAGATTTTCTTAAATTACTTCAAATTTAATTTGGAAATTTTACTTTCTACGATAAATGATCGCCTGGTATTTTTAATAAAATTTGGAAATATTGTCTTAAATTGCTTCTAATTTAAATTCGAAAATTTATTTTCTGAGATTCATGATCGCCTAGTATTTTTAATAAAATTTGGAAATATTTTCTTAAATTCCTTCAAGTTCAACTTGGAAAATTTACTTTCTGAGATTCATGATCGCCTAGTATTTTTAATAAAATTTGGAAAGATTTTCTTAAATTACTTCAAATTTAACTTGGAAATTTTACCTTCTACGATACATGATCGCCTGGTATTTTTAATAAAATTTGGAAATATTGTCTTAAATTCCTTCTAATTTAAATTCGAAAGTTTATTTTCTGAGGTTCATGATCGCCTAGTATTTTTAATAAAATTTGGAAATATTTTCTTAAATTCCTTCTAATTCAAATTCGAAAATTTATTTTCTGAGATTCATGATCGCTTAGTATTTTTAATAAAATTTGGAAACATTTTCTTAAATTCCTTCAAGTTCAACTTGGAAAATTTACCTTTTGAGATTCATGATCGCCTAGTATTTTTAATAAAATTTTGAAATATTTTCTTAAATTCCTTCAAGTTCAACTTGGAAAATTTACCTTTTGAGATTCATAATCGCCTGGTATTTTTAATACAATTTGAAAATATTTTCTTAAATTCGTTCAAATTTAACTTGGAAAATTTACCTTCTGAGATTTATGATCGCCTAGTATTTTTAATAAAATTTGGAAAGATTTTCTAAAATTACTTCAATTATAACTTGGAAATTTTACCTTCTATGATACATTATCGCCTGGTATTTTTAATAAAATTTGGAAAAATTGTTTTAAATTCCTTCTAATTTAAATTCGAAAATTTATTTTCTGAGATTCATGATCGCCTAGTATTTTTAATAAAATTTGGAAATATTTTCATAAATTCCTTCAAGTTCAACTAGGAAAATTTACCTTTTGAGATTCATGATCGCCTAGTATTTTTAATAAAATTTGGAAGTATTTTCTTAACTTCCTTCAAGTTCAACTTGGAAATATTACCTTTTCAGATTCATGATCGCCTATTATTTTTAAAAAAATTTGGAAATATTTTCTTAAATACGTTCAAATTTAACTTGGAAAATTTACCTTCTGAGATTCATGATCGCCTAGTATTTTTAATAAAATTTGGAAAGATTTTCTTAAATTACTTCAAATTTAACTTGGAAATTTTACCTTCTACGATACATGATCGCCAGGTATTTTTAATAAAATTTGGAAATATTGTCTTAAATTCCTTCTAATTTAAATTCGAAAATTTATTTTCTGAGATTCATGATCGCCTAGTATTTTTAATAAAATTTGGAAATATTTTCTTAAATTCCTTCTAATTTAAATTCGAAAATTTATTTTCTGAGATTCATGATCGCCTGGTATTTTTAATAAAATTTGGAAATATTTTCTTAAATTCCTTCAAGTTCAACTTGGAAAATTTACCTTTTGAGATTCATGATCGCCTAGTATTTTTAATAAAATTTGAAAATATTTTCTTAAATTCCTTCAACTTCAACTTGGAAAATTTACCTTTTGAGATTCATGATCGCCTATTATTTTTAATAAAATTTGGAAATATTTTCTTAAATTCGTTCAAATTTAACTTGGAAAATTTAAATTCTGAGATTCATGATCGCCTAGTATTTTTAATAAAATTTGGAAAGATTTTATTAAATTACTTCAAATTTAACTCGGAAATTTTACCTTCTACGATACATGATCGCCAGGTATTTTTAATAAAATTTGGAAATATTGTCTTAAATTCCTTCTAATTTAAATTCGAAAATTTATTTTCTGAGATTCATGATCGACTAGTATTTTTAATAAAATTTGGAAATATTGTCTTAAATTCCTTCTAATTTAAATTCGAAAATTTATTTTGTGAGATTCATGATCGCCTAATATTTTTAATAAAATTTGAAAATATTTTGTTAAATTCCTTCTAATTAAAATTCGAAAATTTATTTTCTGATATTCATGATCGCCTAGTATTTTTAATAAAATTTGGAGATATTTTCTTAAATTCCTTCAAGTTCAACTTGGAAAATTTACCTTTTGAGATTTATGATCGCCTAGTATTTTTAATAAAACTTGGAAATATTTTCTTAAATTCTTACAAATTCAACTTGGAAATATTACCTTTTGAGATTCATGATCGCCTATTATTTATAATAAAATTTGGAAACATTTTCTTAAATTCGTTCAAATTTAACTTGGAAAATTTACCTTCTGAGATTCATGATCGCATGATCGTATTTTTAATAAGATTTGGAAAGATTTTCTTAAATTACTTCAAATTTAACTTGGAAATTTTACCTTCTACGATACATGATCGCCTGGTATTTTTAATGAAATTTGGAAATATTGTCTTAAATTCCTTCTAATTTAAATTCGAAAATTTATTTTCTGAGATTCATGATCGCCTAGTATTTTTAATAAAATTTGGAAATATTTTCTTAAATTCCTTCTAATTTAAATTCGAAAATTTATTTTCTGAGATTCATGATCGCTTAGTATTTGTAATAAAATTTGGAAATATTTTCTTAAAATCCTTCAAGTTCAACTTGGAAAATTAACTTTTTGAAATTCATGATCGCCTAGTATTTTTAATAAAATTTGGAAATATTTTCTTAAATTCGTTCAAATTTAACTTGGAAAATTTACCTTCTGAGATTCATGATCGCCTAGTATTTTTAATAAAATTTGGAAAGATTTTCTTAAATTACTTCAAATTTAACTTGGAATTTTTACGTTCTACGATACATGATCGCCTGGTATTTTTAATAAAATTTGGAAGTATTGTCTTAAATTCCTTCTAATTTAAATTCGAAAATTTAGTTTCCGAGATTCATGAACGCCTAGTATTTTTAATAAAATTTGGAAATATTTTTTTAAATTCCTTCAAGTTCAACTTGGAAAATTTACTTTTTGAGATTCATGATCGCCTAGTATTTTTAATAAAATTTGGAAATATTTTCTTAAATTCGTTCAAATTTAACTTGGAAAATTTACATGCTGAGATTCATGATCGCCTAGTATTTTTAATAAAATTTGGAAAGATTTTCTTAAATGACTTCAAATTTAACTTGGAAATTTTACGTTCTACGATACATGATCGCCTGGTATTTTTAATAAAATTTGGAAATATGGTCTAAAATTCCTTCTAATTTAAATTCGAAAATTTATTTTCAGAAATTCATGATCGCCTAGTATTTTTAATAAAATTTGGAAATATTTTCTTAAATTCCTTCAACTTCAACTTGGAAAATTTACCTTTTGAGATTCATGATCGCCTAGTAGTTTTAATAAAATTTGGAAATATTTTCTTAGATTCGTTCAAATTTAATTTGGAAAATTTACCTTCTGAGATTCATGATCGCCTAGTATTTTTATTAAAATTTGGAAAGATTTTCTTATATGACTTCAAAATTAACTTGGAAATTTTACGTTCTACGATACATTATCGCCTGGTATTTTTAATAAAATTTGGAAATATGGTCTAAAATTCCTTCTAATTTAAATTCGAAAATTTATTTTCAGAAATTCATGATCGCCTAGTATTTTTAATAAAATTTGGAAATATTTTCTTAAATTCCTTCAACTTCAACGTGGAAAATTTACCTTTTGAGATTCATGATCGCCTATTATTTTTAATAAAATTTGGAAATATTTTCTTAAATTCGTTTAAATTTAACTTGGAAAATTTACCTTCTGAGATTCATGATCGCCTAGTATTTTTAATAAAATTTGGAAAGATTTTCTTAAATTACTTCAAATTTAACTCGGAAATTTTACCTTCTACGATACATGATCGCCAGGTATTTTTAATAAAATTTGGACATATTGTCTTAAATTCCTTCTAATTTAAATTCGAAAATTTATTTTCTGAGATTCATGATCGCCTAGTATTTTTAATAAAATTTGGAAATATTTTCTTAAATTCCTTCAAGTTCAACTTGGAAAACTTACCTTTTGAGATTCATGATCGCCAAGTATTTTTAATAAAATTTGGAAATCTTTTCTTAACTTCGTTCAAATTTAATTTGGAAAATTTACCTTCTGAGAATCATGATCGCCTAGTATTTTTAATAAAATTTGGAAAGATTTTCTTAAATTACTTCAAATGTAACTTGGAAATTTTACGTTCTACGATACATGATCGCCTGGTATTTTTAATAAAATTTGGAAATATGGTCTTAAATTCCTTCTAATTTAAATTCGAAAATTTATTTTCTGAAATTCATGATCGCCTAGTATTTTTAATAAAATTTGGAAATATTTTCTTAAATTCCTTCAAGTTCAACTTGGAAAACTTACCTTTTGAGATTCATGATCGCCAAGTATTTTTAATAAAATTTGGAAATCTTTTCTTAACTTCGTTCAAATTTAATTTGGAAAATTTACCTTCTGAGAATCATGATCGCCTAGTATTTTTAATAAAATTTGGAAAGATTTTCTTAAATTACTTCAAATGTAACTTGGAAATTTTACCTTCTATGATACATAATCGCCTGGTATTTTTAATAAAATTTGGAAATATTGTCTTAAATTCCTTCTAATTTAAATTCGAAAATTTATTTTCTGAGATTCATGATCGCCTAGTATTTTTAATAAAATTTGGAAATATTTTTTTAAATTCCTTCAAGTTTAACTTGGAAAATTTACCTTTTGAAATTCATGATCGCCTAGTATTTTTAATAAAATTTGGAAATATTTTCTTAAATTCGTTCAAATGTAACTTGGAAAATTTACCTTCTGAGATTCATGATCGCCTAGTATTTTTAATAAAATTTGGAAATATTTTCTTAAATTCCTTCAAGTTCAACTTGGAAAATTTACCTTTTGAGATTCATGATCAACTAGTATTTTTAATACAATTTGGAAATATTGTCTTAAATTCCTTCTAATTTAAATTCGAAAATTTATTTTGTGAGATTCATGATCGCCTAATATTTTTAATAAAATTTGGAAATATTTTGTTAAATTCCTTCTAATTAAAATTCGAAAATTTATTTTCTGATATTCATGATCGCCTAGTATTTTTAATAAAATTTGGAGATATTTTCTTAAATTCCTTCAAGTTCAACTTGGAAAATTTACCTTTTGAGATTTATGATCGCCTAGTATTTTTAATAAAATTTGGAAATATTTTCTTAAATTCTTACAAATTCAACTTGGAAATATTACCTTTTGAGATTCATGATCGCCTATTATTTATAATAAAATTTGGAAACATTTTCTTAAATTCGTTCAAATTTAACTTGGAAAATTTACCTTCTGAGATTCATGATCGCATGATCGTATTTTTAATAAAATTTGGAAAGATTTTCTTAAATTACTTCAAATATAACTTGGAAATTTTACGTTTTGAGATTCATGATCGCCTATTATTTTAATAAAATTTGGAAATATTTTCTTAAATTCGTTCAAATTTAACTTGAAAAATTTACCTTCTGAGATTCATGATCGCCTAGTATTTTTAATAAAATTTGGAAATATTTTCTTAAATTCCTTCTAATTTAAATTCGAAAATTTATTTTCTGAGATTCATGATCGCTTAGTATTTGTAATAAAATTTGGAAATATTTTCTTAAATTCCTTCAAGTTCAACTTGGAAAATTTACTTTTTGAAATTCATGATCGCCTAGTATTTTTAATAAAATTTGGAAATATTTCCTTAAATTCGTTCAAATTTAACTTGGAAAATTTACCTTCTGAGATTTATGATCGCCTAGTATTTTTAATAAAATTTGGAAAGATTTTCTTAAATTACTTCAAATTTAACTTGGAATTTTTACCTTCTACGATACATGATCGCCTGGTATTTTTAATAAAATTTGGAAGTATTGTCTTAAATTCCTTCTAATTTAAATTCGAAAATTTAGTTTCCAAGATTCATGAACGCCTAGTATTTTTAATAAAATTTGGAAATATTTTTTTAAATTCCTTCAAGTTCAACTTGGAAAATTTACTTTTTGAGATTCATGATCGCCTAGTATTTTTAATAAAATTTGGAAATATTTTCTTAAATTCGTTCAAATTTAACTTGGAAAATTTACCTGCTGAGATTCATGATCGCCTAGTATTTTTAATAAAATTTGGAAAGATTTTCTTAAATGACTTCAAATTTAACTTGGAAATTTTACGTTCTACGATACATGATCGCCTGGTATTTTTAATAAAATTTGGAAATATGGTCTAAAATTCCTTCTAATTTAAATTCGAAAATTTATTTTCAGAAATTCATGATCGCCTAGTATTTTTAATAAAATTTGGAAATATTTTCTTAAATTCCTTCAACTTCAACTTGGAAAATTTACCTTTTGAGATTCATGATCGCCTAGTATTTTTAATAAAATTTGGAAATATTTTCTTAGATTCGTTCAAATTTAATTTGGAAAATTTACCTTCTGAGATTCATGATCGCCTAGTATTTTTATTAAAATTTGGAAAGATTTTCTTAAATAACTTCAAATTTAACTTGGAAATTTTACCTTCTATGATACATCATCCCCTGGTATTTTTAATAAAATTTGGAAATATTTTCTTAAATTCCTTCAAGTTCAACTTGGAAAATTTACCTTTTGAGATTCATGATCGCCTAGTATTTTTAATAAAATTTGGAAATATTTTCTTAAATTCGTTCAAATTTAGTTTGGAAAATTTACCTTCTGAGATTCATGATCGCCTAGTATTTTTAATAAAATTTGGAAATATTTTCTTAAATTCCTTCAAATTCAACTTGGAAATATTACGTTTTGAGATTCATGATCGCCTATTATTTTAATAAAATTTGGAAATATTTTCTTAAATTCGTTCAAATTTAACTTGAAAAATTTACCTTCTGAGATTCATGATCGCCTAGTATTTTTAATAAAATTTGGAAATATTTTCTTAAATTCCTTCAAGTTCAACTTGGAAAATTTACTTTTTGAGATTCATGATCGCCTAGTATTTTTAATAAAATTTGGAAATATTTTCTTAAATTCGTTCAAATTTAACTTGGAAAATTTACCTTCTGAGATTCATGATCGCCTAGTATTTTTAATAAAATTTGGAAAGATTTTCTTAAATGACTTCAAATTTAACTTGGAAATTTTACGTTCTACGATACATGATCGCCTGGTATTTTTAATAAAATTTGGAAATATGGTGTTAAATTCCTTCTAATTTAAATTCGAAAATTTATTTTCTGAAATTCATGATCGCTTAGTATTTTTAATAAAATTTGGAAATATTTTCTTAAATTCCTTCAACTTCAACTTGGAAAATTTACCTTTTGAGATTCATGATCGCCTAGTATTTTTTATAAAATTTGGAAATATTTTCTTAAATTCGTTCAAATTTAATTTGGAAAATTTACCTTCTGAGATTCATGATCGCCTAGTATTTTTATTAAAATTTGGAAAGATTTTCTTAAATTACTTCAAATTTAACTTGGAAATTTTACCTTCTATGATACATGATCGCCTGGTATTTTTAATAAAATTTGGAAATATTTTCTTAAATTCCTTCAAGTTCAACTTGGAAAATTTATCTTTTGAGATTCATGATCGCCTAGTATTTTTAATAAAATTTGGAAATATTTCTTAAGTTCGTTCAAATTTAATTTGGAAAATTTACCTTCTGAGATTCATGATCGCCTAGTATTTTTAATAAAATTTGGAAATATTTTCTTAAATTCCTTCAAGTTCAACTTGGAAATATTACGTTTTGAAATTCATGATCGCCTATTATTTTAATAAAATTTGGAAATATTTTCTTAAATTCGTTCAAATTTAACTTGGAAAATTTACCTTCTGAGATTCATGATCGCCTAGTATTTTTACATGATCGCCTGGTATTTTTAATAAAATTTGGAAATATTTTCTTAAATTCCTTCAAGTTCAACTTGGAAAATTTATCTTTTGAGATTCATGATCGCCTAGTATTTTTAATAAAATTTGGAAATATTTCTTAAATTCGTTCAAATTTAATTTGGAAAATTTACCTTCTGAGATTCATGATCGCCTAGTATTTTTAATAAAATTTGGAAGTATTTTCTTAAATTCCTTCTAATTTAAATTCGAAAATTTATTTTCTGTGATTCATGATCGCCTAGTATTTTTAATAAAATTTGGAAATATTTTCTTAAATTCCTTCAACATCAACTTGGAAAATTTCCCTTTGAGATTCATGATCGCCTAGTATTTTTAATAAAATTTGGAAATATTTTCTTAGATTCGTTCACATTTAATTTGGAAAATTTACCTTCTGAGATTCATGATCGCCTAGTATTTTTATTAAAATTTGGAAAGATTTTCTTAAATAACTTCAAATTTAACTTGGAAATTTTACCTTCTATGATACATGATCGCCTGGTATTTTTAATAAAATTTGGAAATATTTTCTTAAATTCCTTGAAGTTCAACTTGGAAAATTTACCTTTTGAGATTCATGATCGCCTAGTATTTTTAATAAAATTTGGAAATATTTTCTTAAATTCGTTCAAATTTAGTTTGGAAAATTTACCTTCTGAGATTCATGATCGCCTAGTATTTTTAATAAAATTTGGAAATATTTTCTTAAATTCCTTCAAGTTCAACTTGGAAATATTACGTTTTGAGATTCATGATCGCCTATTATTTTAATAAAATTTGGAAATATTTTCTTAAATTCGTTCAAATTTAACTTGAAAAATTTACCTTCTGAGATTCATGATCGCCTAGTATTTTTAATAAAATTTGGAAATATTTTCTTAAATTCCTTCAAGTTCAACTTGGAAAATTTACTTTTTGAGATTCATGATCGCCTAGTATTTTTAATAAAATTTGGAAATATTTTCTTAAATTCGTTGAAATTTAACTTGGAAAATTTACCTTCTGAGATTCATGATCGCCTAGTATTTTTAATAAAATTTGGAAAGATTTTCTTAAATGACTTCAAATTTAACTTGGAAATTTTACCTTCTATGATACATGATCGCCTGGTATTTTTAATAAAATTTGGAAATATTTTCTTAAATTCCTTCAAGTTCAACTTGGAAAATTTATCTTTTGAGATTCATGATCGCCTAGTATTTTTAATAAAATTTGGAAATATTTCTTAAATTCGTTCAAATTTAATTTGGAAAATAAACCGTCTGAGATTCATGATCGCCTAGTATTTTTAATAAAATTTGGAAATATTTTCTTAAATTCCTTCAAGTTCAACTTGGAAATATTACGTTTTGAGATTCATGATCGCCTATTATTTTAATAAAATTTGTAAATATTTTCTTAAATTCGTTCAAATTTAACTTGGAAAATTTACCTTCTGAGATTCATGGTCGCGTAGTATTTTTACATGATCGCCTGGTATTTTTAATAAAATTTGGAAATATTTTCTTAAATTCCTTCAAGTTCAACTTGGAAAATTTATCTTTTGAGATTCATGATCGCCTAGTATTTTTAATAAAATTTGGAAATATTTCTTAAATTCGTTCAAATTTAATTTGGAAAATTTACCTTCTGAGATTCATGATCGCCTAGTATTTTTAATAAAATTTGGAAATATTTTTCTTAAATTCCTTCAAGTTCAACTTGGAAATATTACGTTTTTGAGATTCATGATCGCCTATTATTTTAATAAAATTGGGAAATATTTTCTTAAATTCGTTCAAATTTAACTTGGAAAATTTACCTTCTGAGATTCATGATCGCCTAGTATTTTTAATAAAATTTGGGGAGATTTTCTTAAATTCCTTCAAGTTCAACTTGGAAATATTACGTTTTGAGATTCATGATCGCCTATTATTTTAATAAAATTGGGAAATATTTTCTTAAATTCGTTCAAATTTAACTTGGAAAATTTACCTTCTGAGATTCATGATCGCCTAGTATTTTTAATAAAATTTGGAAATATTTTCTTAAATTCGTTCAAATTTAAATTGGAAAATTTACCTTCTGAGATTCATGATCGCCTAGTATTATTAATAAAATTTGGAAATATGGTCTTAAATTCCTTCTAATTTAAATTCGAAAATTTATTTTCTGAAATTCATGATCGCCTAGTATTTTTAATAAAATTTGGAAAATATTTTCTTAAATTCCTTCAACTTCAACTTGGAAAATTTACCTTTTGAGATTCATGATCGCCTAGTATTTTTAATAAAATTTGGAAATATTTTCTTAAATTCCTTCAAGTGCAACTTGGAAAATTTACTTTTTGAGATTCATGATCGCCAAGTATTTTTAATAAAATTTGGAAATATTTTCTTAAATTCGTTCAAATTTAACTTGGAAAATTTACCTTCTGAGATTCATGATCGCCTAGTATTTTTAATAAAATTTGGAAATATTGTCTTAAATTCCTTCAAGTTCAACTTGGAAAAATTTACCTTTTGAGATTCATGATCGACTAGTATTTTTAATAAAATTTGGAAATATTGTTTTAAATTCGTTCAAATTTCACTTGGAAAATTTACCTTCTGAGATTTCATGATCGCCTAGTATTTTTAATAAAATTTGGAAAGATTTTCCTTAAATGACTTCAAATTTAACTTGGAAATTTTACCTTCTAGGATACATGATCGCCTGGTATTTTTAATAAAATTTGGAAATATGGTCTTAAATTCCTTCTAATTTAAATTCGAAATTTATTTTCTGAGATTCATGATCGCCTAGTATTTTTAATTTAACTTGGAAAATTTACTTTCTGAATTTAACTTGGAAAATTTACTTTCTGAGATTCATGATCGCCTAGTATTTTTAATAAAATTGGGTAATATTTTCTTTAAATTCCTTCAACTTCAACTTGGAAAATTTACCTTTTGAGATTCATGATCGCCTAGTATTTTTAATAAAATTTGGAAATATTTTCTTAAATTCGTTCAAATTTAATTTGGAAAATTTACCTTCTGAGATTCATGATCGCCTAGTATTTTTATTAAAATTTGGAAAGATTTTCTTAAATTACTTCAAATTTAACTTGGAAATTTTACCTTCTATGATACATGATCGCCTGGTATTTTTAATAAAATTTGGAAATATTTTCTTAAATTCCTTCTAATTTAAATTCGAAAATTTATTTTCTGAGATTCATGATCGCTTAGTATTTGTAATAAAATTTGGAAATATTTTCTGAAATTCCTTCAAGTTCAACTAGGAAAATTTACTTTTTGAGATTCATGATCGCCTAGTATTTTTAATAAAATTTGGAAATATTTTCTTAAATTCGTTCAAATTTAACTTGAAAAATTTACCTTCTGAGATTCATGATCGCCTAGTATTTTTAATAAAATTTGGAAAGATTTTCTTAAATTACTTCAAATTTAACTTGGAAATTTTACCTTCTATGATACATGATCGCCTGGTATTTTTAATAAAATTTGGAAGTATTGTCTCAAATTCCTTCTAATTTAAATTCGAAAATATATTTTGTAAGATTCATGATCGCCTAGTATTTTTAATAAAATTTGGAAATATTTTCTTAAATTCGTTCAAACTTAACTTGGAAAATTTACCTTCTGAGATTCATGATCGCCTAGTATTTTTAATAAAATTTGGAATATTTTCTTAAATTCCTTCAAGTTCAACTTGGAAAATTTACCTTTTGAGATTCATGATCGCCCTGGTATTTTTAATAAAATTTGGAAATATTGTTTTAAATTCGTTCAAATTTAACTTGGAAAATTTACCTGCTGAGATTCATGATCGCCTAGTATTTTTAATAAAATTTGGAAAGATTTTCTTAAATGACTTCAAATTTAACTTCGAAATTTTACGTTCAACGATACATGATCGCCTGGTATTTTTAATAAAATTTGGAAATATGGTCTAAAATTCCCTTCTAATTTAAATTCGAAAATTTATTTTCAGAAATTCATGATCGCCTAGTATTTTTAATAAAATTTTGGAAATATTTTCTTAAATTCCTTCAACTTCAACATGGAAAATTTACCTTTTGAGATTCATGATCGCCTAGTATTTTTAATAAAATTTGGAAATATTTTCTTAGATTCGTTCAAATTTAATTTGGAAAATTTACCTTCTGAGATTCATGATCGCCCTAGTATTTTTATTAAAATTTGGAAAGATTTTCTTAAATTACTTCAAATTTAACTTGGAAATTTTACCTTCTATGATACATGATCGCCTGGTATTTTTAATAAAATTTGGAAATATTTTCTTAAATTCCTTCAAGTTCAACTTGGAAAATTTATCTTTTGAGATTCATGATCGCCTAGTATTTTTAATAAAATTTGGAAATATTTCTTAAGTTCGTTCAAATTTAATTTGGAAAATTTACCTTCTGAGATTCATGATCGCCTAGTATTTTTACATGATCGCCTGGTATTTTTAATAAAATTTGGAAATATTTTCTTAAATTCCTTCAAGTTCAACTTGGAAAATTTATCTTTTGAGATTCATGATCGCCTAGTATTTTTAATAAAATTTGGAAATATTTCTTAAATTCGTTCAAATTTAATTTGGAAAATTTACCTTCTGAGATTTATGATCGCCTAGTATTTTTAATAAAATTTGGAAATATTTTCTTAAATTCCTTCTAATTTAAATTCGAAAATTTATTTTCTGAGATTCATGATCGCCTAGTATTTTTAATAAAATTTGGAAATATTTTCTTAAATTCCTTCAACATCAACTTGGAAAATTTCCATATGAGATTCATGATCGCCTAGTATTTTTAATAAAATTTGGAAATATTTTCTTAGATTCGTTCACATTTAATTTGGAAAATTTACCTTCTGAGATTCATGATCGCCTAGTATTTTTATTAAAATTTGGAAAGATTTTCTTAAATAACTTCAAATTTAACTTGGAAATTTTACCTTCTATGATACATGATCGCCTGGTAATTTTAATAAAATTTGGAAATATTTTCTTAAATTCGTTCAAATTTAGTTTGGAAAATTTACCTTCTGAGATTCATGATCGCCTAGTATTTTTAATAAAATTTGGAAATATTTTCTTAAATTCCTTCAAGTTCAACTTGGAAATATTACGTTTTGAGATTCATGATCGCCTATTATTTTAATAAAATTTGGAAATATTTTCTTAAATTCGTTCAAATTTAACTTGAAAAATTTACCTTCTGAGATTCATGATCGCCTAGTATTTTTAATAAAATTTGGAAATATTTTCTTAAATTACTTCAAGTTCAACTTGGAAAATTTACTTTTTGAGATTCATGATCGCCTAGTATTTTTAATAAAATTTGGAAATATTTTCTTAAATTCGTTGAAATTTAACTTGGAAAATTTACCTTCTGAGATTCATGATCGCCTAGTATTTTTAATAAAATTTGGAAAGATTTTCTTAAATGACTTCAAATTTAACTTGGAAATTTTACCTTCTATGATACATGATCGCCTGGTATTTTTAATAAAATTTGGAAATATTTTCTTAAATTCCTTCAAGTTCAACTTGGAAAATTTATCTTTTGAGATTCATGATCGCCTAGTATTTTTAATAAAATTTGGAAATATTTCTTAAATTCGTTCAAATTTAATTTGGAAAATTTACCGTCTGAGATTCATGATCGCCTAGTATTTTTAATAAAATTTGGAAATATTTTCTTAAATTCCTTCAAGTTCAACTTGGAAATATTACGTTTTGAGATTCATGATCGCCTATTATTTTAATAAAATTTGTAAATATTTTCTTAAATTCGTTCAAATTTAACTTGGAAAATTTACCTTCTGAGATTCATGGTCGCCTAGTATTTTTACATGATCGCCTGGTATTTTTAATAAAATTTGGAAATATTTTCTTAAATTCCTTCAAGTTCAACTTGGAAAATTTATCTTTTGAGATTCATGATCGCCTAGTATTTTTAATAAAATTTGGAAATATTTATTAAATTCGTTCAAATTTAATTTGGAAAATTTACCTTCTGAGATTCATGATCGCCTAGTATTTTTAATAAAATTTGGAAATATTTTCTTAAATTCCTTCAAGTTCAACTTGGAAATATTACGTTTTGAGATTCATGATCGCCTATTATTTTAATAAAATTTGGAAATATTTTCTTAAATTCGTTCAAATTTAACTTGGAAAATTTACCTTCTGAGATTCATGATCGCCTAGTATTTTTAATAAAATTTGGGGAGATTTTCTTAAATTCCTTCTAATTTAAATTCGAAAATTTATTTTCTGAGATTCATGATCGCCTAGTATTTTTAATAAAATTTGGAAATATTTTCTTAAATTCCTTCAAGTTCAACTTGGAAAATTTACCTTTCGAAATTCATGATCGCCTAGTATTTTTAATAAAATTTGGAAATATTTTCTTAAATTCGTTCAAATTTAATTTGGAAAATTTACCTTCTGAGATTCATGATCGCCTAGTATTATTAATAAAATTTGGAAATATGGTCTTAAATTCCTTCTAATTTAAATTCGAAAATTTATTTTCTGAAATTCATGATCGCCTAGTATTTTTAATAAAATTTGGAAATATTTTCTTAAATTCCTTCAACTTCAACTTGGAAAATTTACCTTTTGAGATTCATGATCGCCTAGTATTTTTAATAAAATTTGGAAATATTTTCTTAAATTCATTCAAGTGCAACTTGGAAAATTTACTTTTTGAGATTCATGATCGCCAAGTATTTTTAATAAAATTTGGAAATATTTTCTTAAATTCGTTCAAATTTAACTTGGAAAATTTACCTTCTGAGATTCATGATCGCCTAGTATTTTTAATAAAATTTGGAAATATTGTCTTAAATTCCTTCAAGTTCAACTTGGAAAATTTACCTTTTGAGATTCATGATCGACTAGTATTTTTAATAAAATTTGGAAATATTGTTTTAAATTCGTTTAAATTTCACTTGGAAAATTTACCTTCTGAGATTCATGATCGCCTAGTATTTTTAATAAAATTTGGAAAGATTTTCTTAAATGACTTCAAATTTAACTTGGAAATTTTACCTTCTAGGATACATGATCGCCTGGTATTTTTAATAAAATTTGGAAATATGGTCTTAAATTCCTTCTAATTTAAATTCGAAAATTTATTTTCTGAGATTCATGATCGCCTAGTATTTTTAATTTAACTTGGAAAATTTACTTTCTGAATTTAACTTGGAAAATTTACTTTCTGAGATTCATGATCGCCTAGTATTTTTAATAAAATTGGGTAATATTTTCTTAAATTCCTTCAACTTCAACTTGGAAAATTTACCTTTTGAGATTCATGATCGCCTAGTATTTTTAATAAAATTTGGAAATATTTTCTTAAATTCGTTCAAATTTAATTTGGAAAATTTACCTTCTGAGATTCATGATCGCCTAGTATTTTTATTAAAATTTGGAAAGATTTTCTTAAATTACTTCAAATTTAACTTGGAAATTTTACCTTCTATGATACATGATCGCCTGGTATTTTTAATAAAATTTGGAAATATTTTCTTAAATTCCTTCTAATTTAAATTCGAAAATTTATTTTCTGAGATTCATGATCGCTTAGTATTTGTAATAAAATTTGGAAATATTTTCTTAAATTCCTTCAAGTTCAACTAGGAAAATTTACTTTTTGAGATTCATGATCGCCTAGTATTTTTAATAAAATTTGGAAATATTTTCTTAAATTCGCTCAAATTTAACTTGAAAAATTTACCTTCTGAGATTCATGATCGCCTAGTATTTTTAATAAAATTTCGAAAGATTTTCTTAAATTCGTTCAAATTTAATTTGGAAAATTTACCTTCTGAGATTCATGATCGCCTAGTATTTTTATTAAAATTTGGAAAGATTTTCTTAAATTACTTCAAATTTAACTTGGAAATTTTACCTTCTATGATACATGATCGCCTGGTATTTTTAATAAAATTTGGAAATATGGTCTAAAATTCCTTCTAATTTAAATTCGAAAATTTATTTTCAGAAATTCATGATCGCCTAGTATTTTTAATAAAATTTGGAAATATTTTCTTAAATTCCTTCAACTTCAACATGGAAAATTTACCTTTTGAGATTCATGATCGCCTAGTATTTTTAATAAAATTTGGAAATATTTTCTTAGATTCGTTCAAATTTAATTTGGAAAATTTACCTTCTGAGATTCATGATCGCCTAGTATTTTTATTAAAATTTGGAAAGATTTTCTTAAATTACTTCAAATTTAACTTGGAAATTTTACCTTCTATGATACATGATCGCCTGGTATTTTTAATAAAATTTGGAAATATTTTCTTAAATTCCTTCAAGTTCAACTTGGAAAATTTATCTTTTGAGATTCATGATCGCCTAGTATTTTTAATAAAATTTGGAAATATTTCTTAAGTTCGTTCAAATTTAATTTGGAAAATTTACCTTCTGAGATTCATGATCGCCTAGTATTTTTAATAAAATTTGGAAATATTTTCTTAAATTCCTTCAAGTTCAACTTGGAAATATTACGTTTTGAGATTCATGATCGCCTATTATTTTAATAAAATTTGGAAATATTTTCTTAAATTCGTTCAAATTTAACTTGGAAAATTTACCTTCTGAGATTCATGATCGCCTAGTATTTTTACATGATCGCCTGGTATTTTTAATAAAATTTGGAAATATTTTCTTAAATTCCATCAAGTTCAACTTGGAAAATTTATCTTTTGAGATTCATGATCGCCTAGTATTTTTAATAAAATTTGGAAATATTTCTTAAATTCGTTCAAATTTAATTTGGAAAATTTACCTTCTGAGATTCATGATCGCCTAGTATTTTGAATAAAATTTGGAAATATTTTCTTAAATTCCTTCTAATTTAAATTCGAAAATTTATTTTCTGTGATTCATGATCGCCTAGTATTTTTAATAAAATTTGGAAATATTTTCTTAAATTCCTTCAACATCAACTTGGAAAATTTCCATATGAGATTCATGATCGCCTAGTATTTTTAATAAAATTTGGAAATATTTTCTTAGATTCGTTCACATTTAATTTGGAAAATTTACCTTCTGAGATTCATGATCGCCTAGTATTTTTATTAAAATTTGGAAAGATTTTCTTAAATAACTTCAAATTTAACTTGGAAATTTTACCTTCTATGATACATGATCGCCTGGTAATTTTAATAAAATTTGGAAATATTTTCTTAAATTCCTTCAAGTTCAACTTGGAAAATTTACCTTTGAGATTCAAGATCGCCTAGTATTTTTAATAAAATTTGGAAATATTTTCTTAAATTCGTTCAAATTTAGTTTGGAAAATTTACCTTCTGAGATTCATGATCGCCTAGTATTTTTAATAAAATTTGGAAATATTTTCTTAAATTCCTTCAAGTTCAACTTGGAAATATTACGTTTTGAGATTCATGATCGCCTATTATTTTAATAAAATTTGGAAATATTTTCTTAAATTCGTTCAAATTTAACTTGAAAAATTTACCTTCTGAGATTCATGATCGCCTAGTATTTTTAATAAAATTTGGAAATATTTTCTTAAATTACTTCAAGTTCAACTTGGAAAATTTACTTTTTGAGATTCATGATCGCCTAGTATTTTTAATAAAATTTGGAAATATTTTCTTAAATTCGTTGAAATTTAACTTGGAAAATTTACCTTCTGAGATTCATGATCGCCTAGTATTTTTAATAAAATTTGGAAAGATTTTCTTAAATGACTTCAAATTTAACTTGGAAATTTTACCTTCTATGATACATGATCGCCTGGTATTTTTAATAAAATTTGGAAATATTTTCTTAAATTCCTTCAAGTTCAACTTGGAAAATTTATCTTTTGAGATTCATGATCGCCTAGTATTTTTAATAAAATTTGGAAATATTTCTTAAATTCGTTCAAATTTAATTTGGAAAATTTACCGTCTGAGATTCATGATCGCCTAGTATTTTTAATAAAATTTGGAAATATTTTCTTAAATTCCTTCAAGTTCAACTTGGAAATATTACGTTTTGAGATTCATGATCGCCTATTATTTTAATAAAATTTGTAAATATTTTCTTAAATTCGTTCAAATTTAACTTGGAAAATTTACCTTCTGAGATTCATGGTCGCCTAGTATTTTTACATGATCGCCTGGTATTTTTAATAAAATTTGGAAATATTTTCTTAAATTCCTTCAAGTTCAACTTGGAAAATTTATCTTTTGAGATTCATGATCGCCTAGTATTTTTAATAAAATTTGGAAATATTTCTTAAATTCGTTCAAATTTAATTTGGAAAATTTACCTTCTGAGATTCATGATCGCCTAGTATTTTTAATAAAATTTGGAAATATTTTCTTAAATTCCTTCAAGTTCAACTTGGAAATATTACGTTTTGAGATTCATGATCGCCTATTATTTTAATAAAATTTGGAAATATTTTCTTAAATTCGTTCAAATTTAACTTGGAAAATTTACCTTCTGAGATTCATGATCGCCTAGTATTTTTAATAAAATTTGGGGAGATTTTCTTAAATTCCTTCTAATTTAAATTCGAAAATTTATTTTCTGAGATTCATGATCGCCTAGTATTTTTAATAAAATTTGGAAATATTTTCTTAAATTCCTTCAAGTTCAACTTGGAAAATTTACCTTTCGAAATTCATGATCGCCTAGTATTTTTAATAAAATTTGGAAATATTTTCTTAAATTCGTTCAAATTTAATTTGGAAAATTTACCTTCTGAGATTCATGATCGCCTAGTATTATTAATAAAATTTGGAAATATGGTCTTAAATTCCTTCTAATTTAAATTCGAAAATTTATTTTCTGAAATTCATGATCGCCTAGTATTTTTAATAAAATTTGGAAATATTTTCTTAAATTCCTTCAACTTCAACTTGGAAAATTTACCTTTTGAGATTCATGATCGCCTAGTATTTTTAATAAAATTTGGAAATATTTTCTTAAATTCATTCAAGTGCAACTTGGAAAATTTACTTTTTGAGATTCATGATCGCCAAGTATTTTTAATAAAATTTGGAAATATTTTCTTAAATTCGTTCAAATTTAACTTGGAAAATTTACCTTCTGAGATTCATGATCGCCTAGTATTTTTAATAAAATTTGGAAATATTTTCTTAAATTCCTTCAAGTTCAACTTGGAAAATTTACCTTTTGAGATTCATGATCGACTAGTATTTTTAATAAAATTTGGAAATATTGTTTTAAATTCGTTCAAATTTCACTTGGAAAATTTACCTTCTGAGATTCATGATCGCCTAGTATTTTTAATAAAATTTGGAAAGATTTTCTTAAATGACTTCAAATTTAACTTGGAAATTTTACCTTCTAGGATACATGATCGCCTGGTATTTTTAATAAAATTTGGAAACATGGTCTTAAATTCCTTCTAATTTAAATTCGAAAATTTATTTTCTGAGATTCATGATCGCCTAGTATTTTTAATTTAACTTGGAAAATTTACTTTCTGAATTTAACTTGGAAAATTTACTTTCTGAGATTCATGATCGCCTAGTATTTTTAATAAAATTGGGTAATATTTTCTTAAATTCCTTCAACTTCAACTTGGAAAATTTACCTTTTGAGATTCATGATCGCCTAGTATTTTTAATAAAATTTGGAAATATTTTCTTAAATTCGTTCAAATTTAATTTGGAAAATTTACCTTCTGAGATTCATGATCGCCTAGTATTTTTATTAAAATTTGGAAAGATTTTCTTAAATTACTTCAAATTTAACTTGGAAATTTTACCTTCTATGATACATGATCGCCTGGTATTTTTAATAAAATTTGGAAATATTTTCTTAAATTCCTTCTAATTTAAATTCGAAAATTTATTTTCTGAGATTCATGATCGCTTAGTATTTGTAATAAAATTTGGAAATATTTTCTTAAATTCCTTCAAGTTCAACTAGGAAAATTTACTTTTTGAGATTCATGATCGCCTAGTATTTTTAATAAAATTTGGAAATATTTTCTTAAATTCGCTCAAATTTAACTTGAAAAATTTACCTTCTGAGATTCATGATCGCCTAGTATTTTTAATAAAATTTGGAAAGATTTTCTTAAATTCGTTCAAATTTAATTTGGAAAATTTACCTTCTGAGATTCATGATCGCCTAGTATTTTTATTAAAATTTGGAAAGATTTTCTTAAATTACTTCAAATTTAACTTGGAAATTTTACCTTCTATGATACATGATCGCCTGGTATTTTTAATAAAATTTGGAAGTATTGTCTTAAATTCCTTCCAATTTAAATTCGAAAATATATTTTGTAAGATTCATGATCGCCTAGTATTTTTAATAAAATTTGGAAATATTTTCTTAAATTCGTTCAAATTTAACTTGGAAAATTTACCTTCTGAGATTCATGATCGCCTAGTATTTTTAATAAAATTTGGAAATATTTTCTTAAATTCCTTCAAGTTCAACTTGGAAAATTTACCTTTTGAGATACATGATCGCCTGGTATTTTTAATAAAATTTGGAAATATTGTTTTAAATTCGTTCAAATTTAACTTGGAAAATTTACCTGCTGAGATTCATGATCGCCTAGTATTTTTAATAAAATTTGGAAAGATTTTCTTAAATGACTTCAAATTTAACTTGGAAATTTTACGTTCTACGATACATGATCGCCTGGTATTTTTAATAAAATTTGGAAATATGGTCTAAAATTCCTTCTAATTTAAATTTGAAAATTTATTTTCAGAAATTCATGATCGCCTAGTATTTTTAATAAAATTTGGAAATATTTTCTTAAATTCCTTCAACTTCAACATGGAAAATTTACCTTTTGAGATTCATGATCGCCTAGTATTTTTAATAAAATTTGGAAATATTTTCTTAAATTCCTTCAAGTTCAACTTGGAAATATTACGTTTTGAGATTCATGATCGCCTATTATTTTAATAAAATTTGGAAATATTTTCTTAAATTCGTTCAAATTTAACTTGAAAAATTTACCTTCTGAGATTCATGATCGCCTAGTATTTTTAATAAAATTTGGAAATATTTTCTTAAATTCCTTCAAGTTCAACTTGGAAAATTTACTTTTTGAGATTCATGATCGCCTAGTATTTTTAATAAAATTTGGAAATATTTTCTTAAATTCGTTGAAATTTAACTTGGAAAATTTACCTTCTGAGATTCATGATCGCCTAGTATTTTTAATAAAATTTGGAAAGATTTTCTTAAATGACTTCAAATTTAACTTGGAAATTTTATGTTCTACGATACATGATCGCCTGGTATTTTTAATAAAATTTGGAAATATGGTGTTAAATTCCTTCTAATTTAAATTCGAAAATTTATTTTCTGAAATTCATGATCGCTTAGTATTTTTAATAAAATTTGGAAATATTTTCTTAAATTCCTTCAACTTCAACTTGGAAAATTTACCTTTTGAGATTCATGATCGCCTAGTATTTTTTATAAAATTTGGAAATATTTTCTTAAATTCGTTCACATTTAATTTGGAAAATTTACCTTCTGAGATTCATGATCGCCTAGTATTTTTATTAAAATTTGGAAAGATTTTCTTAAATTACTTCAAATTTAACTTGGAAATTTTACCTTCTATGATACATGATCGCCTGGTATTTTTAATAAAATTTGGAAATATTTTCTTAAATTCCTTCAAGTTCAACTTGGAAAATTTATCTTTTGAGATTCATGATCGCCTAGTATTTTTAATAAAATTTGGAAATATTTCTTAAATTCGTTCAAATTTAATTTGGAAAATTTACCTTCTGAGATTCATGATCGCCTAGTATTTTTAATAAAATTTGGAAATATTTTCTTAAATTCCTTCAAGTTCAACTTGGAAATATTACGTTTTGAGATTCATGATCGCCTATTATTTTAATAAAATTTGGAAATATTTTCTTAAATTCGTTCAAATTTAACTTGGAAAATTTACCTTCTGAGATTCATGATCGCCTAGTATTTTTACATGATTGCCTGGAATTTTTAATAAAATGTGGAAATATTTTCTTAAATTCCTTCAAGTTCAACTTGGAAAATTTATCTTTTGAGATTCATGATCGCCTAGTATTTTTAATAAAATTTGGAAATATTTCTTAAATTCGTTCAAATTTAATTTGAAAAATTTACCTTCTGAGATTCATGATCGCCTAGTATTTTTAATAAAATTTGGAAAGATTTTCTTAATTTACTTCAAATTTAACTTGGAAATTTTACCTTCTACGATACATGATCGCCTGGTATTTTTAATAAAATTTGGAAATATTGTATTAAATACCTTCTAATTTAAATTCGAAAATTTACTTTCTGGGATTCATGATCGCCTAGTATTTTTAATTAAATTTGGAAATATTTTCTTAAATTCCTTCAAGTTCAACTTGGAAAATTTACCTTTTGAGATTCATGATCGCCTAGTATTTTTCATAAAATTTGAAAATATTTTCTTAAATTCCTTCAAGTTCAACTTGGAAAATTTACCTTTTGAGATTCATGATCGCCTATTATTTTTAATAAAATTTGGAAATATTTTCTTAAATTTGTTGAAAATTAACTTGGAAATTTTACCTTTTACGATACATGATCGCCTGGTTTGTTTAATAAAATTTGGAAATATTGTCTTAAATTCCTTCTAATTTAAATTCGAAAATTTATTTTCTGAGATTCATGATCGCCTAGTATTTTTAATAAAAGTTGGATATATTTTCTTAAATTCGTTCAAATTTAACTTGGAAAATTTACCTTCTCAGATTCATGATCGCCTAGTATTTTTAATAAAATTTGGAAAAATTTTCTTAAATTACTTCAAATTTAACTTGAAAATTTTACCTTCTACGATACATGATCACCTAGTATGTTTAATAAAATTTGGAAATATTGTCTTAAATTCCTTCTAATTTAAATTCGAAAATTTATTTTCTGAGATTCATGATCGCCTAGTATTTTTAATAAAATATGGAAATATTTTCTTAAATTCCTTCAAGTTCAACTTGGAAAATTTACCTTCTGGGATTCATGATCGCCTAGTATTTTTAATAAAATTTGAAAAGATTTTCTTAAATTACTTCAAATTTAACTTGGAAATTTTACCTTCTACGATACTTGATCGCCTGGTATTTTTAATAAAATTTGGAAATATTGCCTTAAATGCCTTCTAATTTAAATTCGAAAATTTACTTTCTGGGATTCATGATCGCCTAGTATTTTTAATAAAATTTGGAAATATTTTCTTAAATTTCTTCAAATTTAACTTGGGAAATTTACCTTCTAAGATTCATGATCGGCTGGTATTATTTACAAAATTTAGCAATATTTTCTTAAATTCCTTCTAATTTAACTTCGAAAATTTATTTTCTGAGATTCATGTTCGCCTAGTATTTTTAATAAAATTGGGAAATATTTTCTTACATTCCTTCAAGTTCAACTTGGAAAATTTACCTTTTGAGATTCATGAGCGCCTAGTATTTTTAATAAAATTTGGAAAGATTTTCTTAAATTACTTCAAATTTAACTTGGAAATTTTACCTTCTACGATACATGATCGCCTAGTATTTTTCATAAAATTTGAAAATATTTTCTTAAATTCCTTCAAGTTCAACTTGGAAAATTTACCTTTTGAGATTCATGATCGCCTATTATTTTTAATAAAATTTGGAAATATTTTCTTAAATTTGTTGAAAATTAACTTGGAAATTTTACCTTTTACGATACATGATCGCCTGGTTTGTTTAATAAAATTTGGAAATATTGTCTTAAATTCCTTCTAATTTAAATTCGAAAATTTATTTTCTGAGATTCATGATCGCCTAGTATTTTTAATAAAAGTTGGATATATTTTCTTAAATTCGTTCAAATTTAACTTGGAAAATTTACCTTCTCAGATTCATGATCGCCTAGTATTTTTAATAAAATTTGGAAAAATTTTCTTAAATTACTTCAAATTTAACTTGAAAATTTTACCTTCTACGATACATGATCACCTAGTATGTTTAATAAAATTTGGAAATATTGTCTTAAATTCCTTCTAATTTAAATTCGAAAATTTATTTTCTGAGATTCATGATCGCCTAGTATTTTTAATAAAATATGGAAATATTTTCTTAAATTCCTTCAAGTTCAACTTGGAAAATTTACCTTCTGGGATTCATGATCGCCTAGTATTTTTAATAAAATTTGAAAAGATTTTCTTAAATTACTTCAAATTTAACTTGGAAATTTTACCTTCTACGATACTTGATCGCCTGGTATTTTTAATAAAATTTGGAAATATTGCCTTAAATGCCTTCTAATTTAAATTCGAAAATTTACTTTCTGGGATTCATGATCGCCTAGTATTTTTAATAAAATTTGGAAATATTTTCTTAAATTTCTTCAAATTTAACTTGGGAAATTTACCTTCTAAGATTCATGATCGGCTGGTATTATTTACAAAATTTAGCAATATTTTCTTAAATTCCTTCTAATTTAACTTCGAAAATTTATTTTCTGAGATTCATGTTCGCCTAGTATTTTTAATAAAATTGGGAAATATTTTCTTACATTCCTTCAAGTTCAACTTGGAAAATTTACCTTTTGAGATTCATGAGCGCCTAGTATTTTTAATAAAATTTGGAAAGATTTTCTTAAATTACTTCAAATTTAACTTGGAAATTTTACCTTCTACGATACATGATCGCCTGGTATGTTTAATAAAATTTGGAAATATTGTCTTAAATTCCTTCTAATTTAAATTCGAAAATTTATTTTCTGAGATTCATGATCGCCTAGTATTTTTAATAAAATCTGGAAATATTTTCTTAAATTCCTTCAAGTTCAACTTGGAAAATTTACCTTTTGAGATTCATGATCGCCTAGTATTTTTAATAAAATTTGGAAATATTTTCTTAAATTTATGCAAATTTAACTTGGAAAATTAACCTTCTGAGATTGATGATCGCCTAGTATTTTTAACAAAATTTGGAAAGATTTTCTTAAATTACTTCAAATTTAACTTGGAAATTTTACCTTCTACGATACATGATCGCCTGGTATTTTTAATAAAATTTGGAAATATTGTCTTAAATTCCTTCTAATTTAAATTCGAAAATTTATTTTCTGAGATTCATGATCGCCTGGTATTTTTAATAAAATTTGGAAATATTTTCTTAAATTCCTTCAAGTTCAACTTGGAAAATTTACCTTTTGAGATTCATGATCGCCTAGTATTTTTAATAAAATTTGGAAATATTTTCTTAAATTGGTTCAAATTTAACTTGGAAAATCAACCTTCTGAGATTCATGATCGCCTAGTATTTTTAATAAAATTTGGAAAGATTTTCTTAAATTACTTCAAATTTAACTTGGAAATTTTACCTTCTACGAGACATGATCGCCTAGTATTTTTAATAAAATTTGGAAATATTTTCTTAAATTCGTTCAAATTTAACTTGGAAAATTTACCTTCTGAGATTCATGATCGCCTAGTATTTTTTATAAAATTTGAAAATATTTTCTTAAATTCCTTCAAGTTCAACTAGGAAAATTTACCTTTTGAGATTCATGATCGCCTAGTATTTTTAATAAAATTTGGAAATATTTTATCAAATTTGTTCAAATTTAACTTGGAAAATTTACCTTCTGAGATTCATGATCGCCTAGTATTTTTAATAAAATTTGGAAAGATTTTCTTAATTTACTTCAAATTTAACTTGGAAATTTTACCTTCTACGATACATGATCGCCTGGTATGTTTAATAAAATTTGGAAATATTGTCTTAAATTCCTTCTAATTTAAATTCGAAAATTTATTTTCTGAGATTCATGATCGCCTAGTATTTTTAATAAAATTTGGATATATTTTCTTAAATTCGTTCAAATTTAACTTGGAAAATTTACTTTCTGAGATTCATGATCGCCTAGTATTTTTAATAAAATTTGGAAAGATTTTCTTAATTTACTTCAAATTTAACTTGGAAATTTTACCTTCTACGATACATGATCGCCTGGTATTTTTAATAAAATTTGGAAATATTGTATTAAATACCTTCTAATTTAAATTCGAAAATTTACTTTCTGGGATTCATGATCGCCTAGTATTTTTAATTAAATTTGGAAATATTTTCTTAAATTCCTTCAAGTTCAACTTGGAAAATTTACCTTTTGAGATTCATGATCGCCTAGTATTTTTAATAAAATTTGGAAATATTTTCCTAAATTCGTTGAAATTTAACTTGGAAAATTTACCTTCTGGGATTCATGATCGCCTAGTATTTTTAATTAAATTTGAAAAGATTTTCTTAAATTACTTCAAATTTAACTTGGAAATTTTACCTTCTACGATACATGATCGCCTGGTATTTTTAATAAAATTTGGAAATATTGCCTTAAATGCCTTCTAATTTAAATTCGAAAATTTACTTTCTGGGATTCATGATCGCCTAGTATTTTTAATAAAATTTGGAAATATTTTCTAAAATTCGTTCAAATTTAACTTGGAAAATTTACCTTCTGAGATTCATGATCGCCTAGTATTTTTTATAAAATTTGAAAATATTTTCTTAAATTCCTTCAAGTTCAACTAGGAAAATTTACCTTTTGAGATTCATGATCGCCTAGTATTTTTGATAAAATTTGGAAATATTTTCTTAAATTTGTTCAAATTTAACTTGGAAAATTTACCTTCTGAGATTCATGATCGCCTAGTATTTTTAATAAAATTGGGAAATATTTTCTTAAATTCCTTCAAGTTCAACTTGGAAAATTTACCTTTTGAGATTCATGAGCGCCTAGTATTTTTAATAAAATTTGAAAAGATTTTCTTAAATTACTTCAAATTTAACTTGGAAATTTTACCTTCTACGATACATGATCGCCTGGTATGTTTAATAAAATTTGGAAATATTGTCTTAAATTCCTTCTAATTTAAATTCGAAAATTTATTTTCTGAGATTCATGATCGCCTAGTATTTTTAATAAAATCTGGAAATATTTTCTTAAATTCCTTCAAGTTCAACTTGGAAAATTTACCTTTTGAGATTCATGATCGCCTAGTATTTTTAATAAAATTTGGAAATATTGTCTTAAATTCCTTCTAATTTAAATTCGAAAATTTATTTTCTGAGATTCATGATCGCCTAGTATTTTTAATAAAATTTGGATATATTTTCTTAAATTCGTTCAAATTTAACTTGGAAAATTTACTTTCTGAGATTCATGATCGCCTAGTATTTTTAATAAAATTTGGAAATATTTTCTTAAATTACTTCAAATTTAACTTGGAAATTTTACCTTCTACGATACATGATCGCCTAGTATTTTTAATAAAATTTGGAAATATTTTCTTAAATTCGTTCAAATTTAACTTCTGAGATTCATGATCGCCTAGTATTTTTTATAAAATTTGAAAATATTTTCTTAAATTCCTTCAAGTTCAACTAGGAAAATTTACCTTTTGAGATTCATGATCGCCTAGTATTTTTGATAAAATTTGGAAATATTTTCTTAAATTTGTTCAAATTTAACTTGGAAAATTTACTTTCTGAGATTCATGATCGCCTAGTATTTTTAATAAAATTGGGAAATATTTTCTTAAATTCCTTCAAGTTCAACTTGGAAAATTTACCTTTTGAGATTCATGAGCGCCTAGTATTTTTAATAAAATTTGAAAAGATTTTCTTAAATTACTTCAAATTTAACTTGGAAATTTTACCTTCTACGATACATGATCGCCTGGTATGTTTAATAAAATTTGGAAATATTGTCTTAAATTCCTTCTAATTTAAATTCGAAAATTTATTTTCTGAGATTCATGATCGCCTAGTATTTTTAATAAAATTTGAAAAGATTTTCTTAAATTACTTCAAATTTAACTTGGAAATTTTACCTTCTACGATACATGATCGCCTGGTATTTTTAATAAAATTTGGAAATATTGTCTAAAATTCCTTCTAATTTAAATTCGAAAATTTATTTTCTGAGATTCATGATCGCCTGGTATTTTTAATAAAATTTGGAAATATTTTCTTAAATTCCTTCAAGTTCAACTTGGAAAATTTACCTTTTGAGATTCATGATCGCCTAGTATTTTTAATAAAATTTGGAAATATTTTCTTAAATTGGTTCAAATTTAACTTGGAAAATTAACCTTCTGAGATTCATGATCGCCTAGTATTTTTAATAAAATTTGGAAAGATTTTCTTAAATTACTTCAAATTTAACTTGGAAATTTTACCTTCTACGATACATGATCGCCTAGTATTTTTAATAAAATTTGGAAATATTTTCTTAAATTCGTTCAAATTTAACTTGGAAAATTTACCTTCTGAGATTCATGATCGCCTAGTATTTTTTATAAAATTTGAAAATATTTTCTTAAATTCCTTCAAGTTCAACTAGGAAAATTTACCTTTTGAGATTCATGATCGCCTAGTATGTTTAATAAAATTTGGAAATATTGTCTTAAACTCCTTCTAATTTAAATTCGAAAATTTATTTTCTGAGATTCATGATCGCCTAGTATTTTTAATAAAATTTGGATATATTTTCTTAAATTTGTTCAAATTTAACTTGGAAAATTTACTTTCTGAGATTCATGATCGCCTAGTATTTTTAATAAAATTTGGAAAGATTTTCTTAATTTACTTCAAATTTAACTTGGAAATTTTACCTTCTACGATACATGATCGCCTGGTATTTTTAATAAAATTTGGAAATATTGTATTAAATACCTTCTAATTTAAATTCGAAAATTTACTTTCTGGGATTCATGATCGCCTAGTATTTTTAATTAAATTTGGAAATATTTTCTTAAATTCCTTCAAGTTCAACTTGGAAAATTTACCTTTTGAGATTCATGATCGCCTAGTATTTTTAATAAAATTTGGAAATATTTTCCTAAATTCGTTGAAATTTAACTTGGAAAATTTTCCTTCTGGGATTCATGATCGCCTAGTATTTTTAATTAAATTTGAAAAGATTTTCTTAAATTACTTCAAATTTAACTTGGAAATTTTACCTTCTACGATACATGATCGCCTGGTATTTTTAATAAAATTTGGAAATATTGCCTTAAATGCCTTCTAATTTAAATTCGAAAATTTACTTTCTGGGATTCATGATCGCCTAGTATTTTTAATAAAATTTGGAAATATTTTCTTAAATTTCTTCAAATTTAACTTGGGAAATTTACCTTCTAAGATTCATGATCGCCTGGTATTATTTACAAAATTTAGAAATATTTTCTTAAATTCCTTCTAATTTAACTTCGAAAATTTATTTTCTGAGATTCATGATCGAATAGTATTTTTAATAAAATTGGGAAATATTTTCTTAAATTCCTTCAAGTTCAACTTGGAAAATTTACCTTTTGAGATTCATGATCGCCTAGTATTTTTAATAAAATTTGGAAATATTTTCCTAAATTCGTTGAAATTTAACTTGGAAAATTTACCTTCTGGGATTCATGATCGCCTAGTATTTTTAATTAAATTTGGAAATATTTTCTTAAATTCCTTCAAGTTCAACTTGGAAAATTTACCTTTTGAGATTCATGATCGCCTAGTATTTTTAATAAAATTTGGAAATATTTTCCTAAATTCGTTGAAATTTAACTTGGAAAATTTACCTTCTGGGATTCATGATCGCCTAGTATTTTTAATTAAATTTGAAAAGATTTTCTTAAATTACTTCAAATTTAACTTGGAAATTTTACCTTCTACGATACATGATCGCCTAGTATTTTTAATAAAATTTGGAAATATTTTCTTAAATTCGTTCAAATTTAACTTGGAAAATTTACCTTCTGAGATTCATGATCGCCTAGTATTTTTTATAAAATTTGAAAATATTTTCTTAAATTCCTTCAAGTTCAACTAGGAAAATTTACCTTTTGAGATTCATGATCGCCTAGTATTTTTAATAAAATTTGGAAATATTTTCTTAAATTTGTTCAAATTTAACTTGGAAAATTTACCTTCTGAGATTCATGATCGCCTAGTATTTTTAATAAAATTTGGAAAGATTTTCTTAATTTACTTCAAATTTAACTTGGAAATTTTACCTTCTACGATACATGATCGCTTGGTATGTTTAATAAAATTTGGAAATATTGTCTTAAATTCCTTCTAATTTAAATTCGAAAATTTATTTTCTGAGATTCATGATCACCTAGTATTTTTAATAAAATTTGGATATATTTTCTTAAATTCGTTCAAATTTAACTTGGAAAATTTACTTTCTGAGATTCATGATCGCCTAGTATTTTTAATAAAATTTGGAAAGATTTTCTTAATTTACTTCAAATTTAACTTGGAAATTTTACCTTCTACGATACATGATCGCCTGGTATTTTTAATAAAATTTGGAAATATTGTATTAAATACCTTCTAATTTAAATTCGAAAATTTACTTTCTGGGATTCATGATCGCCTAGTATTTTTAATTAAATTTGGAAATATTTTCTTAAATTCCTTCAAGTTCAACTTGGAAAATTTACCTTTTGAGATTCATGATCGCCTAGTATTTTTAATAAAATTTGGAAATATTTTCCTAAATTCGTTGAAATTTAACTTGGAAAATTTACCTTCTGGGATTCATGATCGCCTAGTATTTTTAATAAAATTTGAAAAGATTTTCTTAAATTACTTCAAATTTAACTTGGAAATTTTACCTTCTACGGTACATGATCGCCTGGTATTTTTAATAAAATTTGGAAATATTGCCTTAAATGCCTTCTAATTTAAATTCGAAAATTTACTTTCTGGGATTCATTATCGCCTAGTATTTTTAATAAAATTTGGAAATATTTTCTTAAATTTCTTCAAATTTAACTTGGGAAATTTACCTTCTAAGATTCATGATCGCCTGGTATTATTTACAAAATTTAGAAATATTTTCTTAAATTCCTTCTAATTTAACTTCGAAAATTTATTTTCTGAGATTCATGATCGAATAGTATTTTTAATAAAATTGGGAAATATTTTCTTAAATTCCTTCAAGTTCAACTTGGAAAATTTACCTTTTGAGATTCATGAGCGCCTAGTATTTTTAATAAAATTTCGAAAGATTTTCTTAAATTACTTCAAATTTAACTTGGAAATTTTACCTTCTACGATACATGATGGCCTGGTATGCTTAATAAAATTTGGAAATATTGTCTTAAATTCCTTCTAATTTAAATTCGAAAATTTATTTTCTGAGATTCATGATCGCCTAGTATTTTTAATAAAATATGGAAATATTTTCTTAAATTCCTTCAAGTTCAACTTGGAAAATTTACCTTCTGGGATTCATGATCGCCTAGTATTTTTAATAAAATTTGAAAAGATTTTCTTAAATTACTTCAAATTTAACTTGGAAATTTTACCTTCTACGATACATGATGGCCTGGTATGCTTAATAAAATTTGGAAATATTGTCTTAAATGCCTTCTAATTTAAATTCCAAAAATTACTTTCTGGGATTCATGATCGCCTAGTATTTTTAATAAAATTTGGAAATATTTTCTTAAATTTCTTCAAATTTAACTTGGGAAATTTACCTTCTAAGATTCATGATCGCCTGGTATTATTTACAAAATTTAGAAATATTTTCTTAAATTCCTTCTAATTTAACTTCGAAAATTTATTTTCTGAGATTCATGATCGAATAGTATTTTTAATAAAATTGGGAAATATTTTCTTAAATTCCTTCAAGTTCAACTTGGAAAATTTACATTTTGAGATTCATGAGCGCCTAGTATTTTTAATAAAATTTGGAAAGATTTTCTTAAATTACTTCAAATTTAACTTGGAAATTTTACCTTCTACGATACATGATCGCCTGGTATGTTTAATAAAATTTGGAAATATTGTCTTAAATTCCTTCTAATTTAAATTCGAAAATTTATTTTCTGAGATTCATGATCGCCTAGTATTTTTAATAAAATTTGGAAATATTTTCTTAAATTTATTCAAATTTAACTTGGAAAATTAACCTTCTGAGATTGATGATCGCCTAGTATTTTTAATAAAATTTGTAAAGATTTTCTTAAATTACTTCAAATTTAACTTGGAAATTTTACCTTCTACGATACATCATCGCCTGGTATTTTTAATAAAATTTAGAAATATTGTCTTAAATTCCTTCTAATTTAAATTCGAAAATTTATTTTCTGAGATTCATGATCGCCTAGTATTTTTAATAAAATTTGGAAATATTTTCTTAAATTCCTTCAAGTTCAACTTGGAAAATTTACCTTTTGAGATTCATGATCGCCTAGTATTTTTAATAAAATTTGGAAATATTTTCTTAAATTTGTTCAAATTTAACTAGGAAAATTAACCTTCTGAGATTCATGATCGCCTAGTATTTTTAATAAAATTTGGAAAGATTTTCTTAAATTACTTCAAATTTAACTAGGAAATTTTACCTTCTACGATACATGATCGCCTAGTATTTTTAATAAAATTTGGAAATATTTTCTTAAATTCGTTCAAATTTAACTTGGAAAATTTACCTTCTGAGATTCATGATCGCCTAGTATTTTTTATAAAATTTGAAAATATTTTCTTAAATTCCTTCAAGTTCAACTTGGAAAATTTACCTTTTGAGATTCATGATCGCCTAGTATTTTTAATAAAATTTGGAAATATTTTCTTAAATTTGTTCAAATTTAACTTGGAAAATTTACCTTCTGAGATTCATGATCGCCTAGTATTTTTAATAAAATTGGGAAATATTTTCTTAAATTCCTTCAAGTTCAACTTGGAAAATTTACATTTTGAGATTCATGATCGCCTAGTATTTTTAATAAAATTTGGAAATATTTTCTTAAATTTGTTCAAAGTTAACTAGGAAAATTAACCTTCTGAGATTCATGATCGCCTAGTATTTTTAATAAAATTTGAAAAGATTTTCTTAAATTACTTCAAATTTAACTTGGGAAATTTACGTTCTAAGATTCATGATCGCCTGGTATTATTTACAAAATTTAGAAATATTTTCTTAAATTCCTTCTAATTTAACTTCGAAAATTTATTTTCTGAGATTCATGATCGAATAGTATTTTTAATAAAATTGGGAAATATTTTCTTAAATTCCTTCAAGTTCAACTTGGAAAATTTACCTTTTGAGATTCATGATCGCCTAGTATTTTTAATAAAATTTGGAAATATTTTCCTAAATTCGTTGAAATTTAACTTGGAAAATTTACCTTCTGGGATTCATGATCGCCTAGTATTTTTAATTAAATTTGGAAATATTTTCTTAAATTCCTTCAAGTTCAACTTGGAAAATTTACCTTTTGAGATTCATGATCGCCTAGTATTTTTAATAAAATTTGGAAATATTTTCCTAAATTCGTTGAAATTTAACTTGGAAAATTTACCTTCTGGGATTCATGATCGCCTAGTATTTTTAATTAAATTTGAAAAGATTTTCTTAAATTACTTCAACTTTAACTTGGAAATTTTACCTTCTACGATACATGATCGCCTAGTATTTTTAATAAAATTGCGAAATATTTTCCTAAATTCGTTGAAATTTAACTTGGAAAATTTACCTTCTGGGATTCATGATCGCCTAGTATTTTTAATAAAATTTGGAAAGATTTTCTTAATTTACTTCAAATTTAACTTGGAAATTTTACCTTCTACGATACATGATCGCTTGGTATGTTTAATAAAATTTGGAAATATTTTCTTAAATTCCTTCTAATTTAAATTCGAAAATTTATTTTCTGAGATTCATGATCACCTAGTATTTTTAATAAAATTTGGATATATTTTCTTAAATTCGTTCAAATTTAACTTGGAAAATTTACTTTCTGAGATTCATGATCGCCTAGTATTTTTAATAAAATTTGGAAAGATTTTCTTAATTTACTTCAAATTTAACTTGGAAATTTTACCTTCTACGATACATGATCGCCTGGTATTTTTAATAAAATTTGGAAATATTGTATTAAATACCTTCTAATTTAAATTCGAAAATTTACTTTCTGGGATTCATGATCGCCTAGTATTTTTAATTAAATTTGGAAATATTTTCTTAAATTCCTTCAAGTTCAACTTGGAAAATTTACCTTTTGAGATTCATGATCGCCTAGTATTTTTAATAAAATTTGGAAATATTTTCCTAAATTCGTTGAAATTTAACTTGGAAAATTTACCTTCTGGGATTCATGATCGCCTAGTATTTTTAATAAAATTTGAAAAGATTTTCTTAAATTACTTCAAATTTAACTTGGAAATTTTACCTTCTACGGTACATGATCGCCTGGTATTTTTAATAAAATTTGGAAATATTGCCTTAAATGCCTTCTAATTTAAATTCGAAAATTTACTTTCTGGGATTCATGATCGCCTAGTATTTTTAATAAAATTTGGAAATATTTTCTTAAATTTCTTCAAATTTAACTTGGGAAATTTACCTTCTAAGATTCATGATCGCCTGGTATTATTTACAAAATTTAGAAATATTTTCTTAAATTCCTACTAATTTAACTTCGAAAATTTATTTTCTGAGATTCATGATCGAATAGTATTTTTAATAAAATTGGGAAATATTTTCTTAAATTCCTTCAAGTTCAACTTGGAAAATTTACCTTTTGAGATTCATGAGCGCCTAGTATTTTTAATAAAATTTCGAAAGATTTTCTTAAATTACTTCAAATTTAACTTGGAAATTTTACCTTCTACGATACATGATGGCCTGGTATGCTTAATAAAATTTGGAAATATTGTCTTAAATTCCTTCTAATTTAAATTCGAAAATTTATTTTCTGAGATTCATGATCGCCTAGTATTTTTAATAAAATATGGAAATATTTTCTTAAATTCCTTCAAGTTCAACTTGGAAAATTTACCTTCTGGGATTCATGATCGCCTAGTATTTTTAATAAAATTTGAAAAGATTTTCTTAAATTACTTCAAATTTAACTTGGAAATTTTACCTTCTACGATACATGATGGCCTGGTATGCTTAATAAAATTTGGAAATATTGTCTTAAATGCCTTCTAATTTAAATTCGAAAATTTACTTTCTGGGATTCATGATCGCCTAGTATTTTTAATAAAATTTGGAAATATTTTCTTAAATTTCTTCAAATTTAACTTGGGAAATTTACCTTCTAAGATTCATGATCGCCTGGTATTATTTACAAAATTTAGAAATATTTTCTTAAATTCCTTCTAATTTAACTTCGAAAATTTATTTTCTGAGATTCATGATCGAATAGTATTTTTAATAAAATTGGGAAATATTTTCTTAAATTCCTTCAAGTTCAACTTGGAAAATTTACATTTTGAGATTCATGAGCGCCTAGTATTTTTAAAAAAATTTGGAAAGATTTTCTTAAATTACTTCAAATTTAACTTGGAAATTTTACCTTCTACGATACATGATCGCCTGGTATGTTTAATAAAATTTGGAAATATTGTCTTAAATTCCTTTTAATTTAAATTCGAAAATTTATTTTCTGAGATTCATGATCGCCTAGTATTTTTAATAAAATTTGGAAATATTTTCTTAAATTTATTCAAATTTAACTTGGAAAATTAACCTTCTGAGATTGATGATCGCCTAGTATTTTTAATAAAATTTGGAAAGATTTTCTTAAATTACTTCAAATTTAACTTGGAAATTTTACCTTCTACGATACATCATCGCCTGGTATTTTTAATAAAATTTGGAAATATTGTCTTAAATTCCTTCTAATTTAAATTCGAAAATTTATTTTCTGAGATTCATGATCGCCTAGTATTTTTAATAAAATTTGGAAATATTTTCTTAAATTCCTTCAAGTTCAACTTGGAAAATTTACCTTTTGAGATTCATGATCGCCTAGTATTTTTAATAAAATTTGGAAATATTTTCTTAAATTTGTTCAAATTTAACTAGGAAAATTAACCTTCTGAGATTCATGATCGCCTAGTATTTTTAATAAAATTTGGAAAGATTTTCTTAAATTACTTCAAATTTAACTAGGAAATTTTACCTTCTACGATACATGATCGCCTAGTATTTTTAATAAAATTTGGAAATATTTTCTTAAATTCGTTCAAATTTAACTTGGAAAATTTACCTTCTGAGATTCATGATCGCCTAGTATGTTTTATAAAATTTGAAAATATTTTCTTAAATTCCTTCAAGTTCAACTTGGAAAATTTACCTTTTGAGATTCATGATCGCCTAGTATTTTTAATAAAATTTGGAAATATTTTCTTAAATTTGTTCAAATTTAACTTGGAAAATTTACCTTCTGAGATTCATGATCGCCTAGTATTTTTAATAAAATTTGGAAAGATTTTCTTAATTTACTTCAAATTTAACTTGGAAATTTTACCTTCTACGATACATGATCGCCTGGTATGTTTAATAAAATTTGGAAATATTGTCTTAAATTCCTTCTAAATTAAATTCGAAAATTTATTTTCTGAGATTCATGATCGCCTAGTATTTTTAATAAAATTTGGAAATATTTTCTTAAATTCGTTCAAATTTAACTTGGAAAATTTACCTTCTGAGATTCATGATCGCCTAGTATTTTTAATAAAATTTGGAAAGATTTTCTTAATTTACTTCAAATTTAACTTGGAAATTTTATCTTCTACGATACATGATCGCCTGGTAGTTTTAATAAAATTTGGAAATATTGTATTAAATACCTTCTAATTTAAATTCGAAAATTTACTTTCTGGGATTCATGATCGCCTAGTATTTTTAATTAAATTTGGAAATATTTTCTTAAATTTATTCAAATTTAACATGGAAAATTATCCTTCTGAGATTGATGATCGCCTAGTATTTTTAATAAAATTTGGAAAGATTTTCTTAAATTACTTCAAATTTAACTTGGAAATTTTACCTTCTACGATACATGATCGCCTGGTATTTTTAATAAAATTTGGAAATATTGTCTTAAATTCCTTCGAATTTAAATTCGAAAATTTATTTTCTGAGATTCATGATCGCCTAGTATTTTTAATAAAATTTGGAAATATTTTCTTAAATTCCTTCAAATTTAACTTGGAAATTTTACCTTCTACAATACATGATCGCCTAGTATTTTTAATAAAATTTGGAAATATTTTCTTAAATTCGTTCAAATTTAACTTGGAAAATTTACCTTCTGAGATTCATGATCGCCTAGTATTTTTTATAAAATTTGAAAATATTTTCTTAAATTCCTTCAAGTTCAACTTGGAAAATTTACCTTTTGAGATTCATGATCGCCTAGTATTTTTAATAAAATTTGGAAATATTTTCTTAAATTTGTTCAAATTTAACTTGTAAAATTTACCTTCTGAGATTTATGATCGCCTAGTATTTTTAATAAAATTTGGAAAGATTTTCTTAAATTACTTCAAATTTAACTTGGAAATTTTACCTTCTACAATACATGATCGCCTAGTATTTTTAATAAAATTTGGAAATATTGTCTTAAATTCCTTCGAATTTAAATTCGAAAATTTACCTTTTGAGATTCATGATCGCCTAGTATTTTTAATAAAATTTAGAAATATTTTCTTAAATTTGTTCAAATTTAACTTGGAAAATTAACCTTCTGAGATTCATGATCGCCTAGTATTTTTAATAAAATTTGGAAAGATTTTCTTAAATTACTTCAAATTTAACTTGGAAATTTTACCTTCTACAATACATGATCGCCTAGTATTTTTAATAAAATTTGGAAATATTTTCTTAAATTCGTTCAAATTTAACTTGGAAAATTTACCTTCTGAGATTCATGATCGCCTAGTATTTTTTATAAAATTTGAAAATATTTTCTTAAATTCCTTCAAGTTCAACTTGGAAAATTTACCTTTTGAGATTCATGATCGCCTAGTATTTTTAATAAAATTTGGAAATATTTTCTTAAATTTGTTCAAATTTAACTTGTAAAATTTACCTTCTGAGATTTATGATCGCCTAGTATTTTTAATAAAATTTGGAAAGATTTTCTTAATTTACTTCAAATTTAACTTGGAAATTTTACCTTCTACGATACATGATCGCCTGGTATGTTTAATAAAATTTGGAAATATTGTCTTAAATTCCTTCTAATTTAAATTCGAAAATTTATTTTCTGAGATTCATGATCGCCTAGTATTTTTAATAAAATTTGGATATATTTTCTTAAATTCGTTCAAATTTAACTTGGAAAATTTACCTTCTGAGATTCATGATCGCCTAGTATTTCTAATAAAATTTGGAAAGATTTTCTTAATTTACTTCAAATTTAACTTGGAAATTTTACCCTCTACGATACATGATCGCCTGGTATTTTTAATAAAATTTGGAAATATTGTATTACCTTCTAATTTAAATTCGAAAATTTACTTTCTGGCATTCATGATCGCCTAGTATTCTTAATTAATTAAATTTGGAAATATTTTCTTAAATTCCTTCAAGTTCAACTTGGAAAATTTACCTTTTGAGATTCATGATCGCCTAGTATTTTTAATAAAATTTGGAAATATTTTCTTAAATTTCTTCAAATTTAACTTGGGAAATTTACCTTCTAAGATTCATGATCGCCTGGTATTATTTACAAAATTTAGAAATATTTTCTTAAATTCCTTCTAATTTCACTTCGAAAATTTATTTTCTGAGATTCATGATCGCCTAGTATTTTTAATAAAATTGGGAAATATTTTCTTAAATTCCTTCAAGTTCAACTTGGAAAATTTACCTTTTGAGATTCATGATCGCCTAGTATTTTTAATAAAATTTGGAAATATTTTCTTAAATTTCTTCAAATTTAACTTGGGAAATTTACCTTCTAAGATTCATGATCGCCTGGTATTATTTACAAAATTTAGAAATATTTTCTTAAATTCCTTCTAATTTCACTTCGAAAATTTATTTTCTGAGATTCATGATCGCCTAGTATTTTTAATAAAATTGGGAAATATTTTCTTAAATTCCTTCAAGTTCAACTTGGAAAATTTACCTTTTGAGATTCATGATCGCCTAGTATTTTTAATAAAATTTAGAAATATTTTCTTAAATTTGTTCAAATTTAACTTGGAAAATTAACTTTCTGAGATTCATGATCGCCTAGTATTTTTAATAAAATTTGGAAAGATTTTCTTAAATTACTTCAAATTTAACTTGGAAATTTTACCTTCTACAATACATGATCGCCTAGTATTTTTAATAAAATTTGGAAATATTTTCTTAAATTCGTTCAAATTTAACTTGGGAAATTTACCTTCTAAGATTCATGATCGCCTGGTATTATTTACAAAATTTAGAAATATTTTCTTAAATTCCTTCTAATTTCACTTCGAAAATTTACCTTCTGAGATTCATGATCGCCTAGTATTTTTTATAAAATTTGAAAATATTTTCTTAAATTCCTTCAAGTTCAACTTGGAAAATTTACCTTTTGAGATTCATGATCGCCTAGTATTTTTAATAAAATTTGGAAATATTTTCTTAAATTTGTTCAAATTTAACTTGTAAAATTAACCTTCTGAGATTGATGATCGCCTAGTATTTTTAATAAAATTTGGAAAGATTTTCTTAAATTACTTCAAATTTAACTTGGAAATTTTACCTTCTACGATACATGATCGCCTGGTATTTTTAATAAAATTTGGAAATATTGTCTTAAATTCCTTCGAATTTAAATTCGAAAATTTATTTTCTGAGATTCATGATCGCCTAGTATTTTTAATAAAATTTGGAAATATTTTCTTAAATTCCTTCAAGTTCAACTTGGAAAATTTACCTTCTGAGATTCATGATCGCCTAGTATTTCTAATAAAATTTGGAAAGATTTTCTTAATTTACTTCAAATTTAACTTGGAAATTTTACCTTCTACGATACATGATCGCCTGGTATGTTTAATAAAATTTGGAAATATAGTCTTAAATTCCTTCTAATTTAAATTCGAAAATTTATTTTCTGAGATTCATGATCGCCTAGTATTTTTAATAAAATATGGAAATATTTTCTTAAATTCTTTCAAGTTCAACTTGGAAAATTTACCTTTTGAGATTCATGATCGCCTAGTATTTTTAATAAAATTTGGAAATATTTTCTTAAATTTCTTCAAATTTAACTTGGGAAATTTACCTTCTAAGATTCATGATCGCCTGGTATTATTTACAAAATTTAGAAATATTTTCTTAAATTCCTTCTAATTTCACTTCGAAAATTTACCTTCTGAGATTCATGATCGCCTAGTATTTTTTATAAAATTTGAAAATATTTTCTTAAATTCCTTCAAGTTCAACTTGGAAAATTTACCTTTTGAGATTCATGATCGCCTAGTATTTTTAATAAAATTTGGAAATATTTTCTTAAATTTGTTCAAATTTAACTTGTAAAATTAACCTTCTGAGATTGATGATCGCCTAGTATTTTTAATAAAATTTGGAAAGATTTTCTTAAATTACTTCAAATTTAACTTGGAAATTTTACCTTCTACGATACATGATCGCCTGGTATTTTTAATAAAATTTGGAAATATTGTCTTAAATTCCTTCGAATTTAAATTCGAAAATTTATTTTCTGAGATTCATGATCGCCTAGTATTTTTAATAAAATTTGGAAATATTTTCTTAAATTCATTCAAGTTCAACTTGGAAAATTTACCTTCTGAGATTCATGATCGCCTAGTATTTCTAATAAAATTTGGAAAGATTTTCTTAATTTACTTCAAATTTAACTTGGAAATTTTACCTTCTACGATACATGATCGCCTGGTATGTTTAATAAAATTTGGAAATATTGTCTTAAATTCCTTCTAATTTAAATTCGAAAATTTATTTTCTGAGATTCATGATCGCCTAGTATTTTTAATAAAATATGGAAATATTTTCTTAAATTCTTTCAAGTTCAACTTGGAAAATTTACCTTCTGGGATTCATGATCGCCTAGTATTTTTAATAAAATTTGAAAAGATTTTCTTAAATTACTTCAAATTTAACTTGGAAATTTTACCTTCTACGATACATGATCGCCTGGTATTTTTAATAAAATTTGGAAATATTGCCTTAAATGCCTTCTAATTTAAATTCGAAAATTTACTTTCTGGGATTCATGATCGCCTAGTATTTTTAATAAAATTTGGAAATATTTTCTTAAATTTCTTCAAATTTAACTTGGGAAATTTACCTTCTAAGATTCATGATCGCCTGGTATTATTTATAACATTTAGAAATATTTTCTTAAATTCCTTCTAATTTAACTTCGAAAATTTATTTTCAGAGATTCATGATCGCCTAGTATTTTTAATAAAATTGGGAAATATTTTCTTAAATTCCTTCAAGTTCAACTTGGAAAATATACCTTTTGAGATTCATGAGCGCCTAGTATTTTTAATAAAATTTGGAAAGATTTTCTTAAATTACTTCAAATTTAACTTGGAAATTTTACCTTCTACGATACATGATCGCCTGGTATGTTTAATAAAATTTGGAAATTTTGTCTTAAATTCCTTCTAATTTAAATTCGAAAATTTATTTTCTGAGATTCATGATCGCCTAGTATTTTTAATAAAATTTGGAAATATTTTCTTTAATTCCTTCAAGTTCAACTTGGAAAATTTACCTTTTGAGATTCATGATCGCCTAGTATTTTTAATAAAATTTGGAAATATTTTCTTAAATTTATTCAAATTTAACTTGGAAAATTAACCTTCTGAGATTGATGATCGCCTAGTATTTTTAATAAAATTTGGAAAGATTTTCTTAAATTACTTCAAATTTAACTTGGAAATTTTACCTTCTACGATACATGATCGCCTGGTATTTTTAATAGAATTTGGAAATATTGTCTTAAATTCCTTCTAATTTAAATTCGAAAATTTATTTTCTGAGATTCATGATCGCCTAGTATTTTTAATAAAATTTGGAAATATTTTCTTAAATTCGTTTAAATTTAACTTGGAAAATTTACCTTCTGAGATTCATGATCGCCTAGTATTTTTTATAAAATTTAAAAATATTTTCTTATATTCCTTCAAGTTCAACTTGGAAAATTTACCTTTTGAGATTCATGATCGCCTAGTATTTTTGATAAAATTTGGAAATATTTTCTTAAATTTGTTCAAATTTAACTTGGAAAATTTACCTTCTGAGATTCATGATCGCCTAGTATTTTTAATAAAATTTGGAAAGATTTTCTTAATTTACTTCAAATTTAACTTGGAAATTTTACCTTCTACGATACATGATCGCCTGGTATGTTTAATAAAATTTGGAAATATTGTCTTAAATTCCTTCTAATTTAAATTGGAAAATTTATTTTCTGAGATTCATGATCGCCTAGTATTTTTAATAAAATTTGGATATATTTTCTTAAATTCGTTCAAATTTAACTTGGAAAATTTACCTTCTGAGATTCATGATCGCCTAGTATTTTTTATAAAATTTGAAAATATTTTCCTAAATTCGTTGAAATTTAACTTGGAAAATTTACCTTCTGAGATTCATGATCGCCTAGTATTTTTAATAAAATTTGGAAAGATATTCTTAATTTACTTCAAATTTAACTTGGAAATTTTACCTTCTACGATACATGATCGCCTGGTATTTTTAATAAAATTTGGAAATATTGTATTAAATACCTTCTAATTTAAATTAGAAAATTTACTTTCTGGGATTCATGATCGCCTAGTATTTTTAATTAAATTTGGAAATATTTTCTTAAATTTCTTCAAATTTAACTTGGGAAATTTACCTTCTAAGATTCATGATCGCCTGGTATTATTTACAAAATTTAGAAATATTTTCTTAAATTCCTTCTAATTTAGCTTCGAAAATTTATTTTCTGAGATTCATGATCGCCTAGTATTTTTAATAAAATTGGGAAATATTTTCTTAAATTCCTTCAAGTTCAACTTGAAAAATTTACCTTTTGAGATTCATGAGCACCTAGTATTTTTAATAAAATTTGGAAAGATTTTCTTAAATTACTTCAAATTTAACTTGGAAATTTTACCTTCTACGATACATGATCGCCTGGTATGTTTAATAAAATTTGGAAATATTGTCTTAAATTTCTTCTAATTTAAATTGGAAAATTTATTTTCTGAGATTCATGATCGCCTAGTATTTTTAATAAAATTTGGAAATATTTTCTTAAATTCCTTCAAGTTCAACTTGGAAAATTTACCTTTTGAGATTCATGATCGCCTAGTATTTTTAATAAAATTTGGAAATATTTTCTTAAATTTGTTTAAATTTAACTTGGAAAATTTACCTTTTGAGATTCATGATCGCCTAGTATTTTTAATAAAATTTGGAAATATTTTCTTTAATTCCTTCAAGTTCAACTTGGAAAATTTACCTTTTGAGATTCATGATTGCCTAGTATTTTTAAAAAAAAATTGGAAATATTTTCTTAAATTTATTCAAATTTAACTTGGAAAATTAACCTTTTGAGATTGATGATCGCCTAGTATTTTTAATACAATTTGCATAGATTTTCTTAAATTACTTCAAATTTAACTTGGAAATTTTACCTTCCAAGATACATGATCGCCTGGTATTTTTAATAAAATTTGGAAATATTGTCTTAAATTCCTTCTAATTTAAATTCAAAAATTTATTTTCTGAGATTCATGATCGCCTAGTATTTTTAATAAAATTTGGAAATATTTTTTTAAATTCCTTTGGAAATATTTTCTTAAATTTGTTCAAATTTAACTTGGAAAATTAACCTTCTGAGATTCATGATCGCCTAGTATTTTTAATAAAATTTGGAAAGATTTTCTTAAATTACTTCAAATTTAACTTGGAAATTTTACCTTCTACGATATATGATCGCCTAGTATTTTTAATAAAATTTGGAAATATTTTCTTAAATTCGTTCAAATTTAACTTGGAAATTTTACCTTCTGAGATTCATGCTCGCCTAGTATTTTTAATAAAATTTGGAAAGATTTTCTTAATTTACTTCAAATTTAACTTGGAAATTTTAACTTCTACGATACATGATCGCCTGGTATGTTTAATAAAATTTTGAAATATTGTCTTAAATTCTTTCTAATTTAAATTCGAAAATTTATTTTCAGAGATTCATGATCGCCTAGTATTTTTAATAAACTTTGGATATATTTTCTTAAATTCGTTCAAATTTAACTTGGAAAATTTACCTTCTGAGATTCATGATCGCCTAGTATTTTTAATAAAATTTGGAAAGATTTTCTTAATTTACTTCAAATTTAACTTGGAAATTTTACCTTCTACGATACATGATCGCCTGGTATTTTTAATAAAATTTGGAAATATTGTATTAAATACCTTCTAATTTAAATTCGAAAATTTACTTTCTGGGATTCATGATCGCCTAGTATTTTTAATTAAATTTGGAAATATTTTCTTAAATTCCTTCAAGTTCAACTTGGAAAATTTACCTTTTGAGATTCATGATCGCCTGGTATTATTTACAAAATTTAGAAATATTTTCTTAAATTCCTTCTTATTTAACTTCGAAAATTTATTTTCTGAGATTCATGATCGCCTAGTATTTTTAATAAAATTGGGAAATATTTTCTTAAATTACTTCAAGTTCAACTTGGAAAATTTACCTTTTGAGATTCATGAGCGCCTAGTATTTTTAATAAAATTTGGATATATTTTCTTAAATTCGTTCAAATTTAATTTGGAAAATTTACCTTCTGAGATTCATGATCGCCTGGTATTTTTAATAAAATTTGGAAATATTTTATTAAATACCTTCTAATTTAAATTCGAAATTTTACCTTCTACGATACATGATCGCCTAGTATTTTTAATAAAATTTGGAAATATTTTCCTAAATTCGTTGAAATTTAACTTGGAAAATTTACCTTCTGGGATTCATGATCGCCTGGTATTTTTAATAAAATTTGGAAATATTGCCTTAAATGCCTTCTAATTTAAATTCGAAAATTTACTTTCTGGGATTCATGATCGCCTAGTATTTTTAATAAAATTTGGAAATATTTTCTTAAATTTCTTCAAATTTAATTTGGGAAATTTACCTTCTAAGATTCATGATCGCCTGGTATTATTTACAAAATTTAGAAATATTTTCTTAAATTCCTTCTAATTTAACTTCGAAAATTAATTTCCTGAGATTCATGATCGCCTAGTATTTTTAATAAAATTGGGAAATATTTTCTTAAATTCCTTCAAGTTCAACTTGGAAAATTTACCTTTTGAGATTCATGAGCGCCTAGTATTTTTAATAAAATTTGGAAAGATTTTCTTAAATTACTTCAAATTTAACTTGTAAATTTTACCTTCTACGATATATGACCGCCTGGTATGTTTAATAAAATTTGGAAATATTGTCTTAAATTCCTTCTAATTTAAATTCGAAAATTTATTTTCTGAGATTCATGATCGCCTAGTATTTTTAATAAAATATGGAAATATTTTCTTAAATTCCTTCAAGTTCAACTTGGAAAATTTACCTTCTGGGCTTCATGATCGCCTAGTATTTTTAATAAAATTTGAAAAGATTTTCTTAAATTATTTCAATTTTAACTTGGAAATTTTACCTTCTACGATACATTATCGCCTGGTATTTTTAATAAAATTTGGAAATATTGCCTTAAATGCCTTCTAATTTAAATTCGAAAATTTACTTTCTGAAATTCATGATCGCCTAGTATTTTTAATAAAATTTGGAAATATTTTCTTAAATTTCTTCAAATTTAACTTGGGAAATTTACCTTCTAAGATTCATGATCGCCTAGTATTTTTAATAAAATTTGGAAATATTTTCTTAAATTCCTTCAAGTTCAACTTGGAAAATTTACCTTTTGAGATTTATGATCGCCTAGTATTTTTAATAAAATTTGGAAATATTTTCTTAAATTTATTCAAATTTAACTTGGAAAATTAACCTTCTGAGATTCATGATCGCCTAGTATTTTTAATAAAATTTGGAAAGATTTTCTAAAATTACTTCAAATTTAACTTGGAAATTTTACCTTCTACGATACATGATCGCCTAGTATTTTTAATAAAATTTGGAAATATTTTCTTAAATTCGTTCAAATTTAACTTGGAAAATTTACCTTCTGAGATTCATGATCGCCTAGTATTTTTTATAAAATTTGAAAATATTTTCTTAAATTCCTTCAAGTTCAACTTGGAAAATTTACCTTTTGAGATTCATGATCGCCTAGTATTTTTAATAAAATTTGGAAATATTTTCTTAATTTACTTCAAATTTAACTTGGAAATTTTACCTTCTACGATACATGATCGCCTGGTATGTTTAATAAAATTAGGAAATATTTTCTTAAATTCCTTCAAGTTCAACTTGGAAAATTTACTTTTTGAGATTCATGAGCGCCTAGTATTTTTAATAAAATTTGGAAAGATTTTCTTAAATTACTTCAAATTTAACTTGGAAATTTTACCTTCTACGATACATGATCGACTGGTATGTTTAATAAAATTTGGAAATATTGTCTTAAATTCCTTCTAATTTAAATTTGAAAATTTATTTTCTGAGATTCATGATCGCCTAGTATTTTTAATAAAATATGGAAATATTTTCTTAAATTCCTTCAAGTTCAACTTGGAAAATTTACCTTCTGGGATTCATGATCGCCTAGTATTTTTAATAAAATTTGAAAAGATTTTCTTAAATTACTTCAAATTTAACTTGGAAATTTTAACTTCTACGATACATGATCGCCTGGTATTTTTAATCAAATTTGGAAATATTGCCTTAAATGCCTTCTAATTTAAATTCGAAAATTTTCATGATCGCCTTTCATGAGATTCATGATCGCCAAGTATTTTTAATAAAATTGGGAAATATTTTTTTAAATTCCTTCAAGTTCAACTTGGAAAATTTACCTTTTGAGATTCATGAGCACCTAGTATTTTTAATAAAATTTGGAAAGATTTTCTTAAATTCCTTCAAATTTAACTTGGAAATTTTACCTTTTACGATACATGATCGCCTGGTATGTTTAATAAAATTTGGAAATATTGTCTTAAATTTCTTCTAATTTAAATTCGAAAATTTACCTTTTGAGATTCATGATGGCCTAGTATTTTTAATAAAATTTGGAAAGATTTTCTTAATTTACTTCAAATTTAACTTGGAAATTTTACCTTCTACGATACATGATCGCCTGGTATGTTTAATAAAATTTGGAAATATTTTCTTAAATTCCTTCAAGTTCAACTTGGAAAATTTACCTTTTGAGATTCATGATCGCCTAGTATTTTTAATAAAATTTGGAAATATTTTCTTAAATTTGTTTAAATTTAACTTGGAAAATTTACCTTTTGAGATTCATGATCGCCTAGTATTTTTAATAAAATTTGGAAATATTTTCTTTAATTCCTTCAAGTTCAACTTGGAAAATTTACCTTTTGAGATTCATGATCGCCTAGTATTTTTAATAAAATTTGGAGATATTTTCTTAAATTTATTCAAATTTAACTTGGAAAATTAACCTTCTGAGATTGATGATCGCCTAGTATTTTTAATAAAATTTGGAAAGATTTTCTTAAATTACTTCAAATTTAACTTGGAAAATTTACCTTTTGAGATTCATGATCGCCTAGTATTTTTAATAAAATTTGGAAATATTTTCTTAAATTTGTTCAAATTTAACTTGGAAAATTTACCTTCTGAGATTCATGATCGCCTAGTATTTTTAATAAAATTTGGAAAGATTTTCTTAATTTACTTCAAATTTAACTTGGAAATTTTACCTTCTACGATACATGATCGCCTGGTATGTTTAATAAAATTTGGAAATATTATCTTAAATTCCTTCTAATTTAAATTCGAAAATTTATTTTCTGAGATTCATGATCGCCTAGTATTTTTAATAAAATTTGGATATATTTTCTTAAATTCGTTCAAATTTAACTTGGAAAATTTACCTCCTGAGATTCATGATCGCCTAGTATTTTTAATAAAATTTGGAAATATGGTCTTAAATTCCTTCTAATTTAAATTCGAAAATTTATTTTCTGAAATTCATGATCGCCTAGTATTTTTAATAAAATTTGGAAATATTTTCTTAAATTCCTTCAACTTCAACTTGGAAAATTTACCTTTTGAGATTCATGATGGCCTAGTATTTTTAATAAAATTTGGAAATATTTTCTTAAATTCGTTCAAATTTAATTTGGAAAATTTACCTTCTGAGATTCATGATCGCCTAGTATTTTTAATAAAATTTGGAAATATTTTCTTAAATTTGTTTAAATTTAACTTGGAAAATTTACCTTTTGAGATTCATGATGGCCTAGTATTTTTAATAAAATTTGGAAATATTTTCTTAAATTCGTTCAAATTTAATTTGGAAAATTTACCTTCTGAGATTCATGATCGCTTAGTATTTTTAATAAAATTTGGATATATTTTCTTAAATTCGTTCAAATTTAACTTGGAAAATTTACCTCCTGAGATTCATGATCGCCTAGTATTTTTAATAAAATTTGGAAATATGGTCTTAAATTCCTTCTAATTTAAATTCGAAAATTTATTTTCTGAAATTCATGATCGCCTAGTATTTTTAATAAAATTTGGAAATATTTTCTTAAATTCCTTCAACTTCAACTTGGAAAATTTACCTTTTGAGATTCATGATCGCCTAGTATTTTTAATAAAATTTGGAGATATTTTCTTAAATTTATTCAAATTTAACTTGGAAAATTAACCTTCTGAGATTGATGATCGCCTAGTATTTTTAATAAAATTTGGAAAGATTTTCTTAAATTACTTCAAATTTAACTTGGAAAATTTACCTTTTGAGATTCATGATCGCCTAGTATTTTTAATAAAATTTGGAAATATTTTCTTAAATTTGTTCAAATTTAACTTGGAAAATTTACCTTTTGAGATTCATGATCGCCTAGTATTTTTAATAAAATTTGGAAATATTTTCTTAAATTTGTTTAAATTTAACTTGGAAAATTTACCTTTTGAGATTCATGATCGCCTAGTATTTTTAATAAAATTTGGAAATATTTTCTTTAATTCCTTCAAGTTCAACTTGGAAAATTTACCTTTTGAGATTCATGATCGCCTAGTATTTTTAATAAAATTTGGAGATATTTTCTTAAATTTATTCAAATTTAACTTGGAAAATTAACCTTCTGAGATTGATGATCGCCTAGTATTTTTAATAAAATTTGGAAAGATTTTCTTAAATTACTTCAAATTTAACTTGGAAAATTTACCTTTTGAGATTCATGATCGCCTAGTATTTTTATTAAAATTTGGAAAGATTTTCTTAAATTACTTCAAATTTAACTTGGAAATTTTTCCTTCTATGATACATGATCGCCTGGAATTTTTAATAAAATTTGGAAAGATTTTCTTAATTTACTTCAAATTTAACTTGGAAATTTTACCTTCTACGATACATGATCGCCTGGTATGTTTAATAAAATTGGGAAATATTTTCTTAAATTCCTTCAAGTTCAACTTGGAAAATTTACCTTTTGAGATTCATGAGCGCCTAGTATTTTTAATAAAATTTGGAAAGATTTTCTTAAATTACTTCAAATTTAACTTGGAAATTTTACCTTCTACTATACATGATCGCCTGGTATGTTTAATAAAATTTGGAAATATTGTCTTAAATTCCTTCTAATTTAAATTCGAAAATTTATTTTCTGAGATTCATGATCGCCTAGTATTTTTAATAAAATATGGAAATATTTTCTTAAATTCCTTCAAGTTCAACTTGGAAAATTTACCTTCTGGGATTCATGATCGCCTAGTATTTTTAATAAAATTTGAAAAGATTTTCTTAAATTACTTCAAATTTAACTTGGAAATTTTATTTTCTACGATACATGATCGCCTGGTATTTTTAATAAAATTTGGAAATATTGCCTTAAATGCCTTCTAATTTAAATTCGAAAATTTACTTTCTGGGATTCATGATCGCCTAGTATTTTTAATAAAATTTGGAAATATTTTCTTAAATTTCTTCAAATTTAACTTGGGAAATTTACCTTCTAAGATTCATGATCGCCTGGTATTATTTACAAAATTTAGAAATATTTTCTTAAATTCCTTCTAATTTAACTTCGAAAATTTATTTTCTGAGATTCATGATCGCCTAGTATTTTTAATAAAATTGGGAAATATTTTCTTAAATTCCTTCAAGTTCAACTTGGAAAATTTACCTTTTGAGATTCATGAGCACCTAGTATTTTTAATAAAATTTGGAAATATTGCCTTAAATGCCTTCTAATTTAAATTCGAAAATTTACTTTCTTGGATTCATGATCGCCTAGTATTTTTAATAAAATTTGGAAATATTTTCTTAAATTTCTTCAAATTTAACTTGGGAAATTTACCTTCTAAGATTCATGATCGCCTGGTATTATTTACAAAATTTAGAAATATTTTCTTAAATTCCTTCTAATTTAACTTCGAAAATTTATTTTCTGAGATTCATGATCGCCTAGTATTTTTAATAAAATTGGGAAATATTTTCTTAAATTCCTTCAAGTTCAACTTGGAAAATTTACCTTTTGAGATTCATGAGCACCTAGTATTTTTAATAAAATTTGGAAAGATTTTCTTAAATTACTTCAAATTTAACTTGGAAATTTTACCTTCTACGATACATGATCGCCTGGTATGTTTAATAAAATTTGGAAATATTGTCTTAAATTTCTTCTAATTTAAATTCGAAAATTTACCTTCTGAGATTCATGATGGCCTAGTATTTTTAAAAAAATTTGGAAAGATATTCTTAATTTACTTCAAATTTAACTTGGAAATTTTACCTTCTACGATACATGATCGCCTGGTATGTTTAATAAAATTTGGAAATATTTTCTTAAATTCCTTCAAGTTCAACTTGGAAAATTTACCTTTTGAGATTCATGATCGCCTAGTATTTTTAATAAAATTTGGAAATATTTTCTTAAATTTGTTTAAATTTAACTTGGAAAATTTACCTTTTGAAATTCATGATCGCCTAGTATTTTTAATAAAATTTGGAAATATTTTCTTTAATTCCTTCAAGTTCAACTTGGAAAATTTACCTTTTGAGATTCATGATCGCCTAGTATTTTTAATAAAATTTGGAGATATTTTCTTAAATTTATTCAAATTTAACTTGGAAAATTAACCTTCTGAGATTGATGATCGCCTAGTATTTTTAATAAAATTTGGAAAGATTTTCTTAAATTACTTCAAATTTAACTTGGAAAATTTACCTTTTGAGATTCATGATCGCCTAGTATTTTTAATAAAATTTGGAAATATTTTCTTAAATTTGTTCAAATTTAACTTGGAAAATTTACCTTTTGAGATTCATGATCGCCTAGTATTTTTAATAAAATTTGGAAAGATTTTCTTAATTTACTTCAAATTTAACTTGGAAATTTTACCTTCTACGATACATGATCGCCTGGTATGTTTAATAAAATTTGGAAATATTGTCTTAAATTCCTTCTAATTTAAATTCGAAAATTTATTTTCTGAGATTCATGATCGCCTAGTATTTTTAATAAAATTTGGATATATTTTCTTAAATTCGTTCAAATTTAACTTGGAAAATTTACCTTCTGAGATTCATGATCGCCTAGTATTTTTAATAAAATTTGGAAATATGGTCTTAAATTCCTTCTAATTTAAATTCGAAAATTTATTTTCTGAAATACATGATCGCCTAGTATTTTTAATAAAATTTGGAAATATTTTCTTAAATTCCTTCAACTTCAACTTGGAAAATTTACCTTTTGAGATTCATGATGGCCTAGTATTTTTAATAAAATTTGGAAATATTTTGTTAAATTCGTTCAAATTTAATTTGGAAAATTTACCTTCTGAGATTCATGATCGCCTAGTATTTTTATTAAACTTTGGAAAGATTTTCTTAAATTACTTCAAATTTAACTTGGAAATTTTACCTTCTATGATACATGATCGCCTGGTATTTTTAATAAAATTTGGAAATATTTTCTTAAATTCCTTCAAGTTCAACTTGGAAAATTTACCTTTTGAGATTCATGATCGCCTAGTATTTTTAATAAAATTTGGAAATATTTTCTTAAATTTTTTCAAATTTAAATTGGAAAATTTACCTTCTGAGATTCATGATCGCCTAGTATTTTTAATAAAATTTGGAAAGATTTTCTTAATTTACTTCAAATTTAACTTGGAAATTTTACCTTCTACGATACATGATCGCCTGGTATGTTTAATAAAATTTGGAAATATTGTCTTAAATTCCTTCTAATTTAAATTCGAAAATTTATTTTCTGAGATTCATGATCGCCTAGTATTTTTAATAAAATTTGGATATATTTTCTTAAATTCGTTCAAATTTAACTTGGAAAATTTACCTTCTGAGATTCATGATCGCCTAGTATTTTTAATAAAATTTGGAAAGATTTTCTTAATTTACTTCAAATTTAACTTGGAAATTTTACCTTCTACGATACATGATCGCCTGGTATTTTTAATAAAATTTGGAAATATTGTCTTAAATTCCTTCTAATTTAAATTCGAAAATTTACTTTCAGGGATTCATGATCGCCTAGTATTTTCAATTAAATTTAGAAATATTTTCTTAAATTCCTTCAAGTTCAACTTGGAAAATTTACCTTTTGAGATTCATGAGCGCCGAGTATTTTTAATAAAATTTGGAAATATTTTCCTAAATTCGTTGAAATTTAACTTGGAAAATTTACCTTCTGGGATTCATGATCGCCTAGTATTTTTAATAAAATTTGAAAAGATTTTCTTAAATTACTTCAAATTTAACTTGTAAATTTTACCTTCTACGATACATGATCGCCTGGTATTTTTAATAAAATTTGGAAATATTGCCTTAAATGCCTTCTAATTTAAATTCGAAAATTTACTTTGTGGGATTCATGATCGCCTAGTATTTTTAATAAAATTTGGAAATATTTTCTTAAATTTCTTCAAATTTAACTTGGGAAATTTACCTTCTAAGATTCATGATCGCCTGGTATTATTTACAAAATTTAGAAATATTTTCTTAAATTCCTTCTAATTTAACTTCGAAAATTTATTTTCTGAGATTCATGATCGCCTAGTATTTTTAATAAAATTGCGAAATATTTTCTTAAATTCCTTCAAGTTCAACTTGGAAATTTTACCTTTTGAGATTCATGATCGCCTAGTATTTTTAATAAAATTTGGAAAGATTTTCTTAAATTACTTCAAATTTAACTTGGAAATTTTACCTTCTACGATACATGATCGCCTGGTATGTTTAATAAAATTTGGAAATATTGTCTTAAATTCCTTCTAATTTAAATTCGAAAATTTATTTTCTGAGATTCATGATCGCCTAGTATTTTTAAAAATTTGGAAATATTTTCTTAAATTTCTTCAAGTTCAACTTGGAAAATTTACCTTTTGAGATTCATAATCGCCTAGTATTTTTAATAAAATTTGGAAATATTTTCTTAAATTTGTTCAAATTTAAATTGGAAAATTTACCTTCTGAGATTCATGATCGCCTAGTATTTTTAATAAAATTTGGAAAGATTTTCTTAATTTACTTCAAATTTAACTTGGAAATTTTACCTTCTACGATACATGATCGCCTAGTATGTTTAATAAAATTTGGAAATATTGTCTTAAATTCCTTCTAATTTAAATTCGAAAATTTATTTTCTGAGATTCATGATCGCCTAGTATTTTTAATAAAATTTGGATATATTTTCTTAAATTCCTTCAAATTTAACTTGGAAAATTTACCTTCTGAGATTCATGATCGCCTAGTATTTTTAATAAAATTTGGAAAGATTTTCTTAATTTACTTCAAATTTAACTTGGAAATTTTACCTTCTACGATACATGATCGCCTGGTATTTTTAATAAAATTTGGAAATATTGTATTAAATACCTTCTAATTTAAATTCGAAAATTTACTTTCAGGGATTCATGATCGCCTAGTATTTTTAATTAAATTTAGAAATATTTTCTTAAATTCCTTCAAGTTCAACTTGGAAAATTTACCTTTTGAGATTCATGATCGCCTAGTATTTTTAATAAAATTTGGAAATATTTTCCTAAATTCGTTGAAATTCTACTTGGAAAATTTACCTTCTGGGATTCATGATCGCCTAGTATTTTTAATAAAATTTGAAAAGATTTTCTTAAATTACAACAAATTTAACTTGTAAATTTTACCTTCTACGATACATGATCGCCTGGTTATTTTAATAAAATTTGGAAATATTGCCTTAAATGCCTTCTAATTTAAATTCGAAAATTTACTTTCTGGGATTCATGATCGCCTAGTATTTTTAATAAAATTTGGAAATATTTTCTTAAATTTCTTCAAATTTAACTTGGGAAATTTACCTTCTAAGATTCATGATCGCCTGGTATTATTTACAAAATTTAGAAATATTTTCTTAAATTCCTTCTAATTTAACTTCGAAAATTTATTTTCTGAGATTCATGATCGCCTAGTATTTTTAATAAAATTGCGAAATATTTTCTTAAATTCCTTCAAGTTCAACTTGGAAAATTTACCTTTTGAGATTCATGAGCGCCGAGTATTTTTAATAAAATTTGGAAAGACTTTCTTAAATTACTTCAAATTTAACTTGGAAAATTTACCTCCTGAGATTCATGATCGCCTAGTATTTTTAATAAAATTTGGAAATATGGTCTTAAATTCCTTCTAATTTAAATTCGAAAATTTATTTTCTGAAATTCATGATCGCCTAGTATTTTTAATAAAATTTGGAAATATTTTCTTAAATTCCTTCAAGTTCAACTTGGAAAATTTACCTTTTGAGATTCATGATCGCCTAGTATTTTTAATAAAATTTGGAGATATTTTCTTAAATTTATTCAAATTTAACTTGGAAAATTAACCTTCTGAAATTCATGATCGCCTAGTATTTTTAATAAAATTTGGAAATATTTTCTTAAATTCCTTCAAGTTCAACTTGGAAAATTTACCTTTTGAGATTCATGATCGCCTAGTATTTTTAATAAAATTTGGAAATATTTTCTTAAATTTGTTTAAATTTAACTTGGAAAATTTACCTTTTGAGATTCATGATCGCCTAGTATTTTTAATAAAATTTGGAAATATTTTCTTTAATTCCTTCAAGTTCAACTTGGAAAATTTACCTTTTGAGATTCATGATCGCCTGGTATTTTTAATAAAATTTGGAGATATTTTCTTAAATTTATTCAAATTTAACTTGGAAAATTAACCTTCTGAGATTGATGATCGCCTAGTATTTTTAATAAAATTTGGAAAGATTTTCTTAAATTACTTCAAATTTAACTGGGAAAATTTACCTTTTGAGATTCATGATCGCCTAGTATTTTTAATAAAATTTGGAAATATTTTCTTAAATTTGTTCAAATTTAACTTGGAAAATTTACCTTTTGAGATTCATGATCGCCTAGTATTTTTAATAAAATTTGGAAAGATTTTCTTAATTTACTTCAAATTTAACTTGGAAATTTTACCGTCTACGATACATGATCGCCTGGTATGTTTAATAAAATTTGGAAATATTGTCTTAAATTCCTTCTAATTTAAATTCGAAAATTTATTTTCTGAGATTCATGATCGCCTAGTATTTTTAATAAAATTTGGATATATTTTCTTAAATTCGTTCAAATTTAACTTGGAAAATTTACCTTCTGAGATTCATGATCGCCTAGTATTTTTAATAAAATTTGGAAATATGGTCTTAAATTCCTTCTAATTTAAATTCGAAAATTTATTTTCTGAAATTCATGATCGCCTAGTATTTTTAATAAAATTTGGAAATATTTTCTTAAATTCCTTCAACTTCAACTTGGAAAATTTACCTTTTGAGATTCATGATGGCCTAGTATTTTTAATAAAATTTGGAAATATTTTGTTAAATTCGTTCAAATTTAATTTGGAAAATTTACCTTCTGAGATTCATGATCGCCTAGTATTTTTATTAAAATTTGGAAAGATTTTCTTAAATTACTTCAAATTTAACTTGGAAATTTTACCTTCTATGATACATGATCGCCTGGTATTTTTAATAAAATTTGGAAATATTTTCTTAAATTCCTTCAAGTTCAACTTGGAAAATTTACCTTTTGAGATTCACGATCGCCTAGTATTTTTAATAAAATTTGGAAATATTTTCTTAAATTTGTTCAAATTTAAATTGGAAAATTTACCTTCTGAGATTCATGATCGCCTAGTATTTTTAATAAAATTTGGAAAGATTTTCTTAATTTACTTCAAATTTAACTTGGAAATTTTACCTTCTACGATACATGATCGCCTGGTATGTTTAATAAAATTTGGAAATATTGTCTTAAATTCCTTCTAATTTAAATTCGAAAATTTATTTTCTGAGATTCATGATCGCCTAGTATTTTTAATAAAATTTGGATATATTTTCTTAAATTCGTTCAAATTTAACTTGGAAAATTTACCTTCTGAGATTCATGATCGCCTAGTATTTTTAATAAAATTTGGAAAGATTTTCTTAATTTACTTCAAATTTAACTTGGAAATTTTACCTTCTACGATACAGGATCGCCTGGTATTTTTAATAAAATTTGGAAATATTGTATTAAATACCTTCTAATTTAAATTCGAAAATTTACTTTCAGGGATTCATGATCGCCTAGTATTTTTAATTAAATTTAGAAATATTTTCTTAAATTCCTTCAAGTTCAACTTGGAAAATATACCTTTTGAGATTCATGATCGCCTAGTATTTTTAATAAAATTTGGAAATATTTTCCTAAATTCGTTGAAATTTAACTTGGAAAATTTACCTGCTGGGATTCATGATCGCCTAGTATTTTTAATAAAATTTGAAAAGATTTTCTTAAATTACTTCAAATTTAACTTGTAAATTTTACCTTCTACGATACATGATCGCCTGGTATTTTTAATAAAATTTGGAAATATTGCCTTAAATGCCTTCTAATTTAAATTCGAAAATTTACTTTCTGGGATTCATGATCGCCTAGTATTTTTAATAAAATTTGGAAATATTTTCTTAAATTTCTTCAAATTTAACTTGGGAAATTTACCTTCTAAGATTCATGATCGCCTGGTATTATTTACAAAATTTAGAAATATTTTCTTAAATTCCTTCTAATTTAACTTCGAAAATTTATTTTCTGAGATTCATGATCGCCTAGTATTTTTAATAAAATTGCGAAATATTTTCCTAAATTCGTTGAAATTTAACTTGGAAAATTTACCTGCTGGGATTCATGATCGCCTAGTATTTTTAATAAAATTTGAAAAGATTTTCTTAAATTACTTCAAATTTAACTTGTAAATTTTACCTTCTACGATACATGATCGCCTGGTATTTTTAATAAAATTTGGAAATATTGCCTTAAATGCCTTCTAATTTAAATTCGAAAATTTACTTTCTGGGATTCATGATCGCCTAGTATTTTTAATAAAATTTGGAAATATTTTCTTAAATTTCTTCAAATTTAACTTGGGAAATTTACCTTCTAAGATTCATGATCGCCTGGTATTATTTACAAAATTTAGAAATATTTTCTTAAATTCCTTCTAATTTAACTTCGAAAATTTATTTTCTGAGATTCATGATCGCCTAGTATTTTTAATAAAATTGCGAAATATTTTCTTAAATTCCTTCAAGTTCAACTTGGAAAATTTACCTTTTGAGATTCATGAGCGCCGAGTATTTTTAATAAAATTTGGAAAGATTTTCTTAAATTACTTCAAATTTAACTTGGAAAATTTACCTTTTGAGATTCATGATGGCCTAGTATTTTTAATAAAATTTGGAAATATTTTGTTAAATTCGTTCAAATTTAATTTGGAAAATTTACCTTCTGAGATTCATGATCGCCTAGTATTTTTATTAAAATTTGGAAAGATTTTCTTAAATTACTTCAAATTTAACTTGGAAATTTTACCTTCTATGATACATGATCGCCTGGTATTTTTAATAAAATTTGGAAATATTGCCTTAAATGCCTTCTAATTTAAATTCGAAAATTTACTTTCTGGGATTCATGATCGCCTAGTATTTTTAATTAAATTTAGAAATATTTTCTTAAATTCCTTCAAGTTCAACTTGGAAAATATACCTTTTGAGATTCATGATCGCCTAGTATTTTTAATAAAATTTGGAAATATTTTCCTAAATTCGTTGAAATTTAACTTGGAAAATTTACCTGCTGGGATTCATGATCGCCTAGTATTTTTAATAAAATTTGAAAAGATTTTCTTAAATTACTTCAAATTTAACTTGTAAATTTTACCTTCTACGATACATGATCGCCTGGTATTTTTAATAAAATTTGGAAATATTGCCTTAAATGCCTTCTAATTTAAATTCGAAAATTTACTTTCTGGGATTCATGATCGCCTAGTATTTTTAATAAAATTTGGAAATATTTTCTTAAATTTCTTCAAATTTAACTTGGGAAATTTACCTTCTAAGATTCATGATCGCCTGGTATTATTTACAAAATTTAGAAATATTTTCTTAAATTCCTTCTAATTTAACTTCGAAAATTTATTTTCTGAGATTCATGATCGCCTAGTATTTTTAATAAAATTGCGAAATATTTTCTTAAATTCCTTCAAGTTCAACTTGGAAAATTTACCTTTTGAGATTCATGAGCGCCGAGTATTTTTAATAAAATTTGGAAAGATTTTCTTAAATTACTTCAAATTTAACTTGGAAAATTTACCTTTTGAGATTCATGATGGCCTAGTATTTTTAATAAAATTTGGAAATATTTTGTTAAATTCGTTCAAATTTAATTTGGAAAATTTACCTTCTGAGATTCATGATCGCCTAGTATTTTTATTAAAATTTGGAAAGATTTTCTTAAATTACTTCAAATTTAACTTGGAAATTTTACCTTCTATGATACATGATCGCCTGGTATTTTTAATAAAATTTGGAAATATTTTCTTAAATTCCTTCAAGTTCAACTTGGAAAATTTACCTTTTGAGATTCACGATCGCCTAGTATTTTTAATAAAATTTGGAAATATTTTCTTAAATTTGTTCAAATTTAAATTGGAAAATTTACCTTCTGAGATTCATGATCGCCTAGTATTTTTAATAAAATTTGGAAAGATTTTCTTAATTTACTTCAAATTTAACTTGGAAATTTTACCTTCTACGATACATGATCGCCTGGTATGTTTAATAAAATTTGGAAATATTGTCTTAAATTCCTTCTAATTTAAATTCGAAAATTTATTTTCTGAGATTCATGATCGCCTAGTATTTTTAATAAAATTTGGATATATTTTCTTAAATTCGTTCAAATTTAACTTGGAAAATTTACCTTCTGAGATTCATGATCGCCTAGTATTTTTAATAAAATTTGGAAAGATTTTCTTAATTTACTTCAAATTTAACTTGGAAATTTTACCTTCTACGATACAGGATCGCCTGGTATTTTTAATAAAATTTGGAAATATTGTATTAAATACCTTCTAATTTAAATTCGAAAATTTACTTTCAGGGATTCATGATCGCCTAGTATTTTTAATTAAATTTAGAAATATTTTCTTAAATTCCTTCAAGTTCAACTTGGAAAATATACCTTTTGAGATTCATGATCGCCTAGTATTTTTAATAAAATTTGGAAATATTTTCCTAAATTCGTTGAAATTTAACTTGGAAAATTTACCTGCTGGGATTCATGATCGCCTAGTATTTTTAATAAAATTTGAAAAGATTTTCTTAAATTACTTCAAATTTAACTTGTAAATTTTACCTTCTACGATACATGATCGCCTGGTATTTTTAATAAAATTTGGAAATATTGCCTTAAATGCCTTCTAATTTAAATTCGAAAATTTACTTTCTGGGATTCATGATCGCCTAGTATTTTTAATAAAATTTGGAAATATTTTCTTAAATTTCTTCAAATTTAACTTGGGAAATTTACCTTCTAAGATTCATGATCGCCTGGTATTATTTACAAAATTTAGAAATATTTTCTTAAATTCCTTCTAATTTAACTTCGAAAATTTATTTTCTGAGATTCATGATCGCCTAGTATTTTTAATAAAATTGCGAAATATTTTCTTAAATTCCTTCAAGTTCAACTTGGAAAATTTACCTTTTGAGATTCATGAGCGCCGAGTATTTTTAATAAAATTTGGATATATTTTCTTAAATTCGTTCAAATTTAACTTGGAAAATTTACCTTCTGAGATTCATGATCGCCTAGTATTTTTAATAAAATTTGGAAATATGGTCTTAAATTCCTTCTAATTTAAATTCGAAAATTTATTTTCTGAAATTCATGATCGCCTAGTATTTTTAATAAAATTTGGATATATTTTCTTAAATTCGTTCAAATTTAACTTGGAAAATTTACCTTCTGAGATTCATGATCGCCTAGTATTTTTAATAAAATTTGGAAAGATTTTCTTAATTTACTTCAAATTTAACTTGGAAATTTTACCTTCTACGATACAGGATCGCCTGGTATTTTTAATAAAATTTGGAAATATTGTATTAAATACCTTCTAATTTAAATTCGAAAATTTACTTTCAGGGATTCATGATCGCCTAGTATTTTTAATTAAATTTAGAAATATTTTCTTAAATTCCTTCAAGTTCAACTTGGAAAATATACCTTTTGAGATTCATGATCGCCTAGTATTTTTAATAAAATTTGGAAATATTTTCCTAAATTCGTTGAAATTTAACTTGGAAAATTTACCTGCTGGGATTCATGATCGCCTAGTATTTTTAATAAAATTTGAAAAGATTTTCTTAAATTACTTCAAATTTAACTTGTAAATTTTACCTTCTACGATACATGATCGCCTGGTATTTTTAATAAAATTTGGAAATATTTTCTTAAATTCCTTCAAGTTCAACTTGGAAAATTTACCTTTTGAGATTCATGATCGCCTAGTATTTTTAATAAAATTTGGAGATATTTTCTTAAATTTATTCAAATTTAACTTGGAAAATTAACCTTCTGAAATTCATGATCGCCTAGTATTTTTAATAAAATTTGGAAATATTTTCTTAAATTCCTTCAAGTTCAACTTGGAAAATTTACCTTTTGAGATTCATGATCGCCTAGTATTTTTAATAAAATTTGGAAATATTTTCTTAAATTTGTTTAAATTTAACTTGGAAAATTTACCTTTTGAGATTCATGATCGCCTAGTATTTTTAATAAAATTTGGAAATATTTTCTTTAATTCCTTCAAGTTCAACTTGGAAAATTTACCTTTTGAGATTCATGATCGCCTGGTATTTTTAATAAAATTTGGAGATATTTTCTTAAATTTATTCAAATTTAACTTGGAAAATTAACCTTCTGAGATTGATGATCGCCTAGTATTTTTAATAAAATTTGGAAAGATTTTCTTAAATTACTTCAAATTTAACTGGGAAAATTTACCTTTTGAGATTCATGATCGCCTAGTATTTTTAATAAAATTTGGAAATATTTTCTTAAATTTGTTCAAATTTAACTTGGAAAATTTACCTTTTGAGATTCATGATCGCCTAGTATTTTTAATAAAATTTGGAAAGATTTTCTTAATTTACTTCAAATTTAACTTGGAAATTTTACCGTCTACGATACATGATCGCCTGGTATGTTTAATAAAATTTGGAAATATTGTCTTAAATTCCTTCTAATTTAAATTCGAAAATTTATTTTCTGAGATTCATGATCGCCTAGTATTTTTAATAAAATTTGGATATATTTTCTTAAATTCGTTCAAATTTAACTTGGAAAATTTACCTTCTGAGATTCATGATCGCCTAGTATTTTTAATAAAATTTGGAAATATGGTCTTAAATTCCTTCTAATTTAAATTCGAAAATTTATTTTCTGAAATTCATGATCGCCTAGTATTTTTAATAAAATTTGGAAATATTTTCTTAAATTCCTTCAACTTCAACTTGGAAAATTTACCTTTTGAGATTCATGATGGCCTAGTATTTTTAATAAAATTTGGAAATATTTTGTTAAATTCGTTCAAATTTAATTTGGAAAATTTACCTTCTGAGATTCATGATCGCCTAGTATTTTTATTAAAATTTGGAAAGATTTTCTTAAATTACTTCAAATTTAACTTGGAAATTTTACCTTCTATGATACATGATCGCCTGGTATTTTTAATAAAATTTGGAAATATTTTCTTAAATTCCTTCAAGTTCAACTTGGAAAATTTACCTTTTGAGATTCACGATCGCCTAGTATTTTTAATAAAATTTGGAAATATTTTCTTAAATTTGTTCAAATTTAAATTGGAAAATTTACCTTCTGAGATTCATGATCGCCTAGTATTTTTAATAAAATTTGGAAAGATTTTCTTAATTTACTTCAAATTTAACTTGGAAATTTTACCTTCTACGATACATGATCGCCTGGTATGTTTAATAAAATTTGGAAATATTGTCTTAAATTCCTTCTAATTTAAATTCGAAAATTTATTTTCTGAGATTCATGATCGCCTAGTATTTTTAATAAAATTTGGATATATTTTCTTAAATTCGTTCAAATTTAACTTGGAAAATTTACCTTCTGAGATTCATGATCGCCTAGTATTTTTAATAAAATTTGGAAAGATTTTCTTAATTTACTTCAAATTTAACTTGGAAATTTTACCTTCTACGATACAGGATCGCCTGGTATTTTTAATAAAATTTGGAAATATTGTATTAAATACCTTCTAATTTAAATTCGAAAATTTACTTTCAGGGATTCATGATCGCCTAGTATTTTTAATTAAATTTAGAAATATTTTCTTAAATTCCTTCAAGTTCAACTTGGAAAATATACCTTTTGAGATTCATGATCGCCTAGTATTTTTAATAAAATTTGGAAATATTTTCCTAAATTCGTTGAAATTTAACTTGGAAAATTTACCTGCTGGGATTCATGATCGCCTAGTATTTTTAATAAAATTTGAAAAGATTTTCTTAAATTACTTCAAATTTAACTTGTAAATTTTACCTTCTACGATACATGATCGCCTGGTATTTTTAATAAAATTTGGAAATATTGCCTTAAATGCCTTCTAATTTAAATTCGAAAATTTACTTTCTGGGATTCATGATCGCCTAGTATTTTTAATAAAATTTGGAAATATTTTCTTAAATTTCTTCAAATTTAACTTGGGAAATTTACCTTCTAAGATTCATGATCGCCTGGTATTATTTACAAAATTTAGAAATATTTTCTTAAATTCCTTCTAATTTAACTTCGAAAATTTATTTTCTGAGATTCATGATCGCCTAGTATTTTTAATAAAATTGCGAAATATTTTCTTAAATTCCTTCAAGTTCAACTTGGAAAATTTACCTTTTGAGATTCATGAGCGCCGAGTATTTTTAATAAAATTTGGAAAGATTTTCTTAAATTACTTCAAATTTAACTTGGAAAATTTACCTTTTGAGATTCATGATGGCCTAGTATTTTTAATAAAATTTGGAAATATTTTGTTAAATTCGTTCAAATTTAATTTGGAAAATTTACCTTCTGAGATTCATGATCGCCTAGTATTTTTATTAAAATTTGGAAAGATTTTCTTAAATTACTTCAAATTTAACTTGGAAATTTTACCTTCTATGATACATGATCGCCTGGTATTTTTAATAAAATTTGGAAATATTTTCTTAAATTCCTTCAAGTTCAACTTGGAAAATTTACCTTTTGAGATTCACGATCGCCTAGTATTTTTAATAAAATTTGGAAATATTTTCTTAAATTTGTTCAAATTTAAATTGGAAAATTTACCTTCTGAGATTCATGATCGCCTAGTATTTTTAATAAAATTTGGAAAGATTTTCTTAATTTACTTCAAATTTAACTTGGAAATTTTACCTTCTACGATACATGATCGCCTGGTATGTTTAATAAAATTTGGAAATATTGTCTTAAATTCCTTCTAATTTAAATTCGAAAATTTATTTTCTGAGATTCATGATCGCCTAGTATTTTTAATAAAATTTGGATATATTTTCTTAAATTCGTTCAAATTTAACTTGGAAAATTTACCTTCTGAGATTCATGATCGCCTAGTATTTTTAATAAAATTTGGAAAGATTTTCTTAATTTACTTCAAATTTAACTTGGAAATTTTACCTTCTACGATACAGGATCGCCTGGTATTTTTAATAAAATTTGGAAATATTGTATTAAATACCTTCTAATTTAAATTCGAAAATTTACTTTCAGGGATTCATGATCGCCTAGTATTTTTAATTAAATTTAGAAATATTTTCTTAAATTCCTTCAAGTTCAACTTGGAAAATATACCTTTTGAGATTCATGATCGCCTAGTATTTTTAATAAAATTTGGAAATATTTTCCTAAATTCGTTGAAATTTAACTTGGAAAATTTACCTGCTGGGATTCATGATCGCCTAGTATTTTTAATAAAATTTGAAAAGATTTTCTTAAATTACTTCAAATTTAACTTGTAAATTTTACCTTCTACGATACATGATCGCCTGGTATTTTTAATAAAATTTGGAAATATTGCCTTAAATGCCTTCTAATTTAAATTCGAAAATTTACTTTCTGGGATTCATGATCGCCTAGTATTTTTAATAAAATTTGGAAATATTTTCTTAAATTTCTTCAAATTTAACTTGGGAAATTTACCTTCTAAGATTCATGATCGCCTGGTATTATTTACAAAATTTAGAAATATTTTCTTAAATTCCTTCTAATTTAACTTCGAAAATTTATTTTCTGAGATTCATGATCGCCTAGTATTTTTAATAAAATTGCGAAATATTTTCTTAAATTCCTTCAAGTTCAACTTGGAAAATTTACCTTTTGAGATTCATGAGCGCCGAGTATTTTTAATAAAATTTGGAAAGATTTTCTTAAATTACTTCAAATTTAACTTGGAAAATTTACCTTTTGAGATTCATGATGGCCTAGTATTTTTAATAAAATTTGGAAATATTTTGTTAAATTCGTTCAAATTTAATTTGGAAAATTTACCTTCTGAGATTCATGATCGCCTAGTATTTTTATTAAAATTTGGAAAGATTTTCTTAAATTACTTCAAATTTAACTTGGAAATTTTACCTTCTATGATACATGATCGCCTGGTATTTTTAATAAAATTTGGAAATATTTTCTTAAATTCCTTCAAGTTCAACTTGGAAAATTTACCTTTTGAGATTCACGATCGCCTAGTATTTTTAATAAAATTTGGAAATATTTTCTTAAATTTGTTCAAATTTAAATTGGAAAATTTACCTTCTGAGATTCATGATCGCCTAGTATTTTTAATAAAATTTGGAAAGATTTTCTTAATTTACTTCAAATTTAACTTGGAAATTTTACCTTCTACGATACATGATCGCCTGGTATGTTTAATAAAATTTGGAAATATTGTCTTAAATTCCTTCTAATTTAAATTCGAAAATTTATTTTCTGAGATTCATGATCGCCTAGTATTTTTAATAAAATTTGGATATATTTTCTTAAATTCGTTCAAATTTAACTTGGAAAATTTACCTTCTGAGATTCATGATCGCCTAGTATTTTTAATAAAATTTGGAAAGATTTTCTTAATTTACTTCAAATTTAACTTGGAAATTTTACCTTCTACGATACAGGATCGCCTGGTATTTTTAATAAAATTTGGAAATATTGTATTAAATACCTTCTAATTTAAATTCGAAAATTTACTTTCAGGGATTCATGATCGCCTAGTATTTTTAATTAAATTTAGAAATATTTTCTTAAATTCCTTCAAGTTCAACTTGGAAAATATACCTTTTGAGATTCATGATCGCCTAGTATTTTTAATAAAATTTGGAAATATTTTCCTAAATTCGTTGAAATTTAACTTGGAAAATTTACCTGCTGGGATTCATGATCGCCTAGTATTTTTAATAAAATTTGAAAAGATTTTCTTAAATTACTTCAAATTTAACTTGTAAATTTTACCTTCTACGATACATGATCGCCTGGTATTTTTAATAAAATTTGGAAATATTGCCTTAAATGCCTTCTAATTTAAATTCGAAAATTTACTTTCTGGGATTCATGATCGCCTAGTATTTTTAATAAAATTTGGAAATATTTTCTTAAATTTCTTCAAATTTAACTTGGGAAATTTACCTTCTAAGATTCATGATCGCCTGGTATTATTTACAAAATTTAGAAATATTTTCTTAAATTCCTTCTAATTTAACTTCGAAAATTTATTTTCTGAGATTCATGATCGCCTAGTATTTTTAATAAAATTGCGAAATATTTTCTTAAATTCCTTCAAGTTCAACTTGGAAAATTTACCTTTTGAGATTCATGAGCGCCGAGTATTTTTAATAAAATTTGGAAAGATTTTCTTAAATTACTTCAAATTTAACTTGGAAAATTTACCTTTTGAGATTCATGATGGCCTAGTATTTTTAATAAAATTTGGAAATATTTTGTTAAATTCGTTCAAATTTAATTTGGAAAATTTACCTTCTGAGATTCATGATCGCCTAGTATTTTTATTAAAATTTGGAAAGATTTTCTTAAATTACTTCAAATTTAACTTGGAAATTTTACCTTCTATGATACATGATCGCCTGGTATTTTTAATAAAATTTGGAAATATTTTCTTAAATTCCTTCAAGTTCAACTTGGAAAATTTACCTTTTGAGATTCACGATCGCCTAGTATTTTTAATAAAATTTGGAAATATTTTCTTAAATTTGTTCAAATTTAAATTGGAAAATTTACCTTCTGAGATTCATGATCGCCTAGTATTTTTAATAAAATTTGGAAAGATTTTCTTAATTTACTTCAAATTTAACTTGGAAATTTTACCTTCTACGATACATGATCGCCTGGTATGTTTAATAAAATTTGGAAATATTGTCTTAAATTCCTTCTAATTTAAATTCGAAAATTTATTTTCTGAGATTCATGATCGCCTAGTATTTTTAATAAAATTTGGATATATTTTCTTAAATTCGTTCAAATTTAACTTGGAAAATTTACCTTCTGAGATTCATGATCGCCTAGTATTTTTAATAAAATTTGGAAAGATTTTCTTAATTTACTTCAAATTTAACTTGGAAATTTTACCTTCTACGATACAGGATCGCCTGGTATTTTTAATAAAATTTGGAAATATTGTATTAAATACCTTCTAATTTAAATTCGAAAATTTACTTTCAGGGATTCATGATCGCCTAGTATTTTTAATTAAATTTAGAAATATTTTCTTAAATTCCTTCAAGTTCAACTTGGAAAATATACCTTTTGAGATTCATGATCGCCTAGTATTTTTAATAAAATTTGGAAATATTTTCCTAAATTCGTTGAAATTTAACTTGGAAAATTTACCTGCTGGGATTCATGATCGCCTAGTATTTTTAATAAAATTTGAAAAGATTTTCTTAAATTACTTCAAATTTAACTTGTAAATTTTACCTTCTACGATACATGATCGCCTGGTATTTTTAATAAAATTTGGAAATATTGCCTTAAATGCCTTCTAATTTAAATTCGAAAATTTACTTTCTGGGATTCATGATCGCCTAGTATTTTTAATAAAATTTGGAAATATTTTCTTAAATTTCTTCAAATTTAACTTGGGAAATTTACCTTCTAAGATTCATGATCGCCTGGTATTATTTACAAAATTTAGAAATATTTTCTTAAATTCCTTCTAATTTAACTTCGAAAATTTATTTTCTGAGATTCATGATCGCCTAGTATTTTTAATAAAATTGCGAAATATTTTCTTAAATTCCTTCAAGTTCAACTTGGAAAATTTACCTTTTGAGATTCATGAGCGCCGAGTATTTTTAATAAAATTTGGAAAGATTTTCTTAAATTACTTCAAATTTAACTTGGAAATTTTACCTTCTACGATACATGATCGCCTGGTATGTTTAATAAAATTTGGAAATATTGTCTTAAATTCCTTCTAATTTAAATTCGAAAATTTATTTTCTGAGATTCATGATCGCCTAGTATTTTTAATAAGATTTGGAAATATTTTCTTAAATTCCTTCAAGTTCAACTTGGAAAATTTACCTTTTGAGATTCATGATCGCCTAGTATTTTTAATAAAATTTTTAAATATTTTCTTAAATTTGTTCAAATTTAAATTGGAAAATTTACCTTCTGAGATTCATGATCGCCTAGTATTTTTAATAAAATTTGGAAAGATTTTCTTAATTTACTTCAAATTTAACTTGGAAATTTTACCTTCTACGATACATGATCGCCTGGTATGTTTAATAAAATTTGGAAATATTGTCTTAAATTCCTTCTAATTTAAATTCGAAAATTTATTTTCTGAGATTCATGATCGCCTAGTATTTTTAATAAAATTTGGATATATTTTCTTAAATTCGTTCAAATTTAACTTGGAAAATTTACCTTCTGAGATTCATGATCGCCTAGTATTTTTAATAAAATTTGGAAAGATTTTCTTAATTTACTTCAAATTTAACTTGGAAATTTTACCTTCTACGATACATGATCGCCTGGTATTTTTAATAAAATTTGGAAATATTGTATTAAATACCTTCTAATTTAAATTCGAAAATTTACTTTCAGGGATTCATGATCGCCTAGTATTTTTAATTAAATTTAGAAATATTTTCTTAAATTCCTTCAAGTTCAACTTGGAAAATTTACCTTTTGAGATTCATGATCGCCTAGTATTTTTAATAAAATTTGGAAATATTTTCCTAAATTCGTTGAAATTTAACTTGGAAAATTTACCTTCTGGGATTCATGATCGCCTAGTATTTTTAATAAAATTTGAAAAGATTTTCTTAAATTACTTCAAATTTAACTTGTAAATTTTACCTTCTACGATACATGATCGCCTGGTATTTTTAATAAAATTTGGAAATATTGCCTTAAATACCTGCTAATTTAAATTCGAAAATTTACTTTCTGGGATTCATGATCGCCTAGTATTTTTAATAAAATTTGGAAATATTTTCCTAAATTCGTTCAAATTTAACTTGGAAAATTTACCTTCTGAGATTCATGATCGCCTAGTATTTTTACATGATCGCCTGGTATTATTTACAAAATTTAGAAATATTTTCTTAAATTCCTTCTAATTTAACTTCGAAAATTTATTTTCTGAGATTCATGATCGCCTAGTATTTTTAATAAAATTGCGAAATATTTTCTTAAATTCCTTCAAGTTCAACTTGGAAAATTTACCTTTTGAGATTCATGAGCGCCGAGTATTTTTAATAAAATTTGGAAAGATTTTCTTAAATTACTTCAAATTTAACTTGGAAATTTTACCTTCTACGATACATGATCGCCTGGTATGTTTAATAAAATTTGGAAATATTGTCTTAAATTCCTTCTAATTTAAATTCGAAAATTTATTTTCTGAGATTCATGATCGCCTAGTATTTTTAATAAAATTTGGAAATATTTTCTTAAATTCCTTCAAGTTCAACTTGGAAAATTTACCTTTTTGAGATTCATGATCGCCTAGTATTTTTAATAAAATTTGGCAATATTTTCTTAAATTTGTTTAAATTTAACTTGGAAAATTTACCTTTTGAGATTCATGATCGCCTAGTATTTTTAATAAAATTTAGAAATATTTTCTTTAATTCCTTCAAGTTCAACTTGGAAAATTTACCTTTTGAGATTCATGATCGCCTGGTATTTTTAATAAAATTTGGAAATATTTTCTTAAATTTATTCAAATTTAACTTGGAAAATTAACCTTCTGGGATTCATGATCGCCTAGTATTTTTAATAAAATTTGAAAAGATTTTCTTAAATTACTTCAAATTTAACTTGGAAAATTTACCTTTTGAGATTCATGATCGCCTAGTATTTTTAATTAAATTTGGAAATATTGCCTTAAATGCCTTCTAATTTAAATTCGAAAATTTACTTTTTGGGATTCATGATCGCCTAGTATTTTTAATTAAATTTGGAAATATTTTCTTAAATTCCTTCAAGTTCAACTTGGAAAATTTACCTTTTGAGATTCATGATCGCCTAGTATTTTTAATAAAATTTGGAAATATTTTCCTAAATTCGTTGAAATTTAACTTGGAAAATTTACCTTCTGGGATTCATGATCGCCTAGTATTTTTAATAAAATTTGAAAAGATTTTCTTAAATTACTTCAAATTTAACTTGGAAATTTTACCTTCTACGATACATGATCGCCTGGTATTTTTAATAAAATTTGGAAATATTGCCTTAAATGCCTTCTAATTTAAATTCGAAAATTTACTTTCTGGGATTCATGATCGCCTAGTATTTTTAATAAAATTTGGAAATATTTTCTTAAATTCCTTCAAGTTCAACTTGGAAAATTTACCTTTTGAGATTCATGATCGCCTAGTATTTTTAATAAAATTTGGAAATATTTTCCTAAATTCGTTGAAATTTAACTTGGGAAATTTACCTTCTACGATACATGATCGCCTAGTATTTTTAATAAAATTTGGAAATATTTTCTTAAATTCCTTCAAGTTCAACTTGGAAAATTTACCTTTTGAGATTCATGATCGCCTAGTATTTTTAATAAAATTTGGAAATATTTTCTTAAATTCCTTCAAGTTCAACTTGGAAAATTTACCTTTTGAGATTCATGATCGCCTAGTATTTTTAATAAAATTTGAAAAGATTTTCTTAAATTACTTCAAATTTAACTTGGAAATTTTACCTTCTACGATACATGATCGCCTGGTATTTTTAATAAAATTTGGAAATATTGCCTTAAATGCCTTCTAATTTAAATTCGAAAATTTACTTTCTGGGATTCATGATCGCCTAGTATTTTTAATAAAATTTGGAAATATTTTCTTAAATTCCTTCAAGTTCAACTTGGAAAATTTACCTTTTGAGATTCATGATCGCCTAGTATTTTTAATTAAATTTGGAAATATTGCCTTAAATGCCTTCTAATTTAAATTCGAAAATTTACTTTTTGGGATTCATGATCGCCTAGTATTTTTAATAAAATTTGGAAATATTTTCCTAAATTCGTTGAAATTTAACTTGGAAAATTTACCTTCTGGGATTCATGATCGCCTAGTATTTTTAATAAAATTTGAAAAGATTTTCTTAAATTACTTCAAATTTAACTTGGAAATTTTACCTTCTACGATACATGATCGCCTGGTATTTTTAATAAAATTTGGAAATATTGCCTTAAATGCCTTCTAATTTAAATTCGAAAATTTACTTTCTGGGATTCATGATCGCCTAGTATTTTTAATAAAATTGGGAAATATTTTCTTAAATTCCTTCAAGTTCAACTTGGAAAATTTACCTTTTGAGATTCATGAGCGCCTAGTATTTTTAATAAAATTTGGAAAGATTTTCTTAAATTACTTCAAATTTAACTTGGAAATTTTACCTTCTACTATACATGATCGCCTGGTATGTTTAATAAAATTTGGAAATATTGTCTTAAATTCCTTCTAATTTAAATTCGAAAATTTATTTTCTGAGATTCATGATCGCCTAGTATTTTTAATAAAATATGGAAATATTTTCTTAAATTCCTTCAAGTTCAACTTGGAAAATTTACCTTCTGGGATTCATGATCGCCTAGTATTTTTAATAAAATTTGAAAAGATTTTCTTAAATTACTTCAAATTTAACTTGGAAATTTTATTTTCTACGATACATGATCGCCTGGTATTTTTAATAAAATTTGGAAATATTGCCTTAAATGCCTTCTAATTTAAATTCGAAAATTTACTTTCTGGGATTCATGATCGCCTAGTATTTTTAATAAAATTTGGAAATATTTTCTTAAATTTCTTCAAATTTAACTTGGGAAATTTACCTTCTAAGATTCATGATCGCCTGGTATTATTTACAAAATTTAGAAATATTTTCTTAAATTCCTTCTAATTTAACTTCGAAAATTTATTTTCTGAGATTCATGATCGCCTAGTATTTTTAATAAAATTGGGAAATATTTTCTTAAATTCCTTCAAGTTCAACTTGGAAAATTTACCTTTTGAGATTCATGAGCACCTAGTATTTTTAATAAAATTTGGAAATATTGCCTTAAATGCCTTCTAATTTAAATTCGAAAATTTACTTTCTTGGATTCATGATCGCCTAGTATTTTTAATAAAATTTGGAAATATTTTCTTAAATTTCTTCAAATTTAACTTGGGAAATTTACCTTCTAAGATTCATGATCGCCTGGTATTATTTACAAAATTTAGAAATATTTTCTTAAATTCCTTCTAATTTAACTTCGAAAATTTATTTTCTGAGATTCATGATCGCCTAGTATTTTTAATAAAATTGGGAAATATTTTCTTAAATTCCTTCAAGTTCAACTTGGAAAATTTACCTTTTGAGATTCATGAGCACCTAGTATTTTTAATAAAATTTGGAAAGATTTTCTTAAATTACTTCAAATTTAACTTGGAAATTTTACCTTCTACGATACATGATCGCCTGGTATGTTTAATAAAATTTGGAAATATTGTCTTAAATTTCTTCTAATTTAAATTCGAAAATTTACCTTCTGAGATTCATGATGGCCTAGTATTTTTAAAAAAATTTGGAAAGATATTCTTAATTTACTTCAAATTTAACTTGGAAATTTTACCTTCTACGATACATGATCGCCTGGTATGTTTAATAAAATTTGGAAATATTTTCTTAAATTCCTTCAAGTTCAACTTGGAAAATTTACCTTTTGAGATTCATGATCGCCTAGTATTTTTAATAAAATTTGGAAATATTTTCTTAAATTTGTTTAAATTTAACTTGGAAAATTTACCTTTTGAAATTCATGATCGCCTAGTATTTTTAATAAAATTTGGAAATATTTTCTTTAATTCCTTCAAGTTCAACTTGGAAAATTTACCTTTTGAGATTCATGATCGCCTAGTATTTTTAATAAAATTTGGAGATATTTTCTTAAATTTATTCAAATTTAACTTGGAAAATTAACCTTCTGAGATTGATGATCGCCTAGTATTTTTAATAAAATTTGGAAAGATTTTCTTAAATTACTTCAAATTTAACTTGGAAAATTTACCTTTTGAGATTCATGATCGCCTAGTATTTTTAATAAAATTTGGAAATATTTTCTTAAATTTGTTCAAATTTAACTTGGAAAATTTACCTTTTGAGATTCATGATCGCCTAGTATTTTTAATAAAATTTGGAAAGATTTTCTTAATTTACTTCAAATTTAACTTGGAAATTTTACCTTCTACGATACATGATCGCCTGGTATGTTTAATAAAATTTGGAAATATTGTCTTAAATTCCTTCTAATTTAAATTCGAAAATTTATTTTCTGAGATTCATGATCGCCTAGTATTTTTAATAAAATTTGGATATATTTTCTTAAATTCGTTCAAATTTAACTTGGAAAATTTACCTTCTGAGATTCATGATCGCCTAGTATTTTTAATAAAATTTGGAAATATGGTCTTAAATTCCTTCTAATTTAAATTCGAAAATTTATTTTCTGAAATACATGATCGCCTAGTATTTTTAATAAAATTTGGAAATATTTTCTTAAATTCCTTCAACTTCAACTTGGAAAATTTACCTTTTGAGATTCATGATGGCCTAGTATTTTTAATAAAATTTGGAAATATTTTGTTAAATTCGTTCAAATTTAATTTGGAAAATTTACCTTCTGAGATTCATGATCGCCTAGTATTTTTATTAAACTTTGGAAAGATTTTCTTAAATTACTTCAAATTTAACTTGGAAATTTTACCTTCTATGATACATGATCGCCTGGTATTTTTAATAAAATTTGGAAATATTTTCTTAAATTCCTTCAAGTTCAACTTGGAAAATTTACCTTTTGAGATTCATGATCGCCTAGTATTTTTAATAAAATTTGGAAATATTTTCTTAAATTTTTTCAAATTTAAATTGGAAAATTTACCTTCTGAGATTCATGATCGCCTAGTATTTTTAATAAAATTTGGAAAGATTTTCTTAATTTACTTCAAATTTAACTTGGAAATTTTACCTTCTACGATACATGATCGCCTGGTATGTTTAATAAAATTTGGAAATATTGTCTTAAATTCCTTCTAATTTAAATTCGAAAATTTATTTTCTGAGATTCATGATCGCCTAGTATTTTTAATAAAATTTGGATATATTTTCTTAAATTCGTTCAAATTTAACTTGGAAAATTTACCTTCTGAGATTCATGATCGCCTAGTATTTTTAATAAAATTTGGAAAGATTTTCTTAATTTACTTCAAATTTAACTTGGAAATTTTACCTTCTACGATACATGATCGCCTGGTATTTTTAATAAAATTTGGAAATATTGTCTTAAATTCCTTCTAATTTAAATTCGAAAATTTACTTTCAGGGATTCATGATCGCCTAGTATTTTCAATTAAATTTAGAAATATTTTCTTAAATTCCTTCAAGTTCAACTTGGAAAATTTACCTTTTGAGATTCATGAGCGCCGAGTATTTTTAATAAAATTTGGAAATATTTTCCTAAATTCGTTGAAATTTAACTTGGAAAATTTACCTTCTGGGATTCATGATCGCCTAGTATTTTTAATAAAATTTGAAAAGATTTTCTTAAATTACTTCAAATTTAACTTGTAAATTTTACCTTCTACGATACATGATCGCCTGGTATTTTTAATAAAATTTGGAAATATTGCCTTAAATGCCTTCTAATTTAAATTCGAAAATTTACTTTGTGGGATTCATGATCGCCTAGTATTTTTAATAAAATTTGGAAATATTTTCTTAAATTTCTTCAAATTTAACTTGGGAAATTTACCTTCTAAGATTCATGATCGCCTGGTATTATTTACAAAATTTAGAAATATTTTCTTAAATTCCTTCTAATTTAACTTCGAAAATTTATTTTCTGAGATTCATGATCGCCTAGTATTTTTAATAAAATTGCGAAATATTTTCTTAAATTCCTTCAAGTTCAACTTGGAAATTTTACCTTTTGAGATTCATGATCGCCTAGTATTTTTAATAAAATTTGGAAAGATTTTCTTAAATTACTTCAAATTTAACTTGGAAATTTTACCTTCTACGATACATGATCGCCTGGTATGTTTAATAAAATTTGGAAATATTGTCTTAAATTCCTTCTAATTTAAATTCGAAAATTTATTTTCTGAGATTCATGATCGCCTAGTATTTTTAATAAAATTTGGAAATATTTTCTTAAATTTCTTCAAGTTCAACTTGGAAAATTTACCTTTTGAGATTCATAATCGCCTAGTATTTTTAATAAAATTTGGAAATATTTTCTTAAATTTGTTCAAATTTAAATTGGAAAATTTACCTTCTGAGATTCATGATCGCCTAGTATTTTTAATAAAATTTGGAAAGATTTTCTTAATTTACTTCAAATTTAACTTGGAAATTTTACCTTCTACGATACATGATCGCCTAGTATGTTTAATAAAATTTGGAAATATTGTCTTAAATTCCTTCTAATTTAAATTCGAAAATTTATTTTCTGAGATTCATGATCGCCTAGTATTTTTAATAAAATTTGGATATATTTTCTTAAATTCCTTCAAATTTAACTTGGAAAATTTACCTTCTGAGATTCATGATCGCCTAGTATTTTTAATAAAATTTGGAAAGATTTTCTTAATTTACTTCAAATTTAACTTGGAAATTTTACCTTCTACGATACATGATCGCCTGGTATTTTTAATAAAATTTGGAAATATTGTATTAAATACCTTCTAATTTAAATTCGAAAATTTACTTTCAGGGATTCATGATCGCCTAGTATTTTTAATTAAATTTAGAAATATTTTCTTAAATTCCTTCAAGTTCAACTTGGAAAATTTACCTTTTGAGATTCATGATCGCCTAGTATTTTTAATAAAATTTGGAAATATTTTCCTAAATTCGTTGAAATTCTACTTGGAAAATTTACCTTCTGGGATTCATGATCGCCTAGTATTTTTAATAAAATTTGAAAAGATTTTCTTAAATTACAACAAATTTAACTTGTAAATTTTACCTTCTACGATACATGATCGCCTGGTTATTTTAATAAAATTTGGAAATATTGCCTTAAATGCCTTCTAATTTAAATTCGAAAATTTACTTTCTGGGATTCATGATCGCCTAGTATTTTTAATAAAATTTGGAAATATTTTCTTAAATTTCTTCAAATTTAACTTGGGAAATTTACCTTCTAAGATTCATGATCGCCTGGTATTATTTACAAAATTTAGAAATATTTTCTTAAATTCCTTCTAATTTAACTTCGAAAATTTATTTTCTGAGATTCATGATCGCCTAGTATTTTTAATAAAATTGCGAAATATTTTCTTAAATTCCTTCAAGTTCAACTTGGAAAATTTACCTTTTGAGATTCATGAGCGCCGAGTATTTTTAATAAAATTTGGAAAGACTTTCTTAAATTACTTCAAATTTAACTTGGAAAATTTACCTCCTGAGATTCATGATCGCCTAGTATTTTTAATAAAATTTGGAAATATGGTCTTAAATTCCTTCTAATTTAAATTCGAAAATTTATTTTCTGAAATTCATGATCGCCTAGTATTTTTAATAAAATTTGGAAATATTTTCTTAAATTCCTTCAAGTTCAACTTGGAAAATTTACCTTTTGAGATTCATGATCGCCTAGTATTTTTAATAAAATTTGGAGATATTTTCTTAAATTTATTCAAATTTAACTTGGAAAATTAACCTTCTGAAATTCATGATCGCCTAGTATTTTTAATAAAATTTGGAAATATTTTCTTAAATTCCTTCAAGTTCAACTTGGAAAATTTACCTTTTGAGATTCATGATCGCCTAGTATTTTTAATATAATTTGGAAATATTTTCTTAAATTTGTTTAAATTTAACTTGGAAAATTTACCTTTTGAGATTCATGATCGCCTAGTATTTTTAATAAAATTTGGAAATATTTTCTTTAATTCCTTCAAGTTCAACTTGGAAAATTTACCTTTTGAGATTCATGATCGCCTGGTATTTTTAATAAAATTTGGAGATATTTTCTTAAATTTATTCAAATTTAACTTGGAAAATTAACCTTCTGAGATTGATGATCGCCTAGTATTTTTAATAAAATTTGGAAAGATTTTCTTAAATTACTTCAAATTTAACTGGGAAAATTTACCTTTTGAGATTCATGATCGCCTAGTATTTTTAATAAAATTTGGAAATATTTTCTTAAATTTGTTCAAATTTAACTTGGAAAATTTACCTTTTGAGATTCATGATCGCCTAGTATTTTTAATAAAATTTGGAAAGATTTTCTTAATTTACTTCAAATTTAACTTGGAAATTTTACCGTCTACGATACATGATCGCCTGGTATGTTTAATAAAATTTGGAAATATTGTCTTAAATTCCTTCTAATTTAAATTCGAAAATTTATTTTCTGAGATTCATGATCGCCTAGTATTTTTAATAAAATTTGGATATATTTTCTTAAATTCGTTCAAATTTAACTTGGAAAATTTACCTTCTGAGATTCATGATCGCCTAGTATTTTTAATAAAATTTGGAAATATGGTCTTAAATTCCTTCTAATTTAAATTCGAAAATTTATTTTCTGAGATTCATGATCGCCTAGTATTTTTAATAAAATTTGGAAATATTTTCTTAAATTCCTTCAACTTCAACTTGGAAAATTTACCTTTTGAGATTCATGATGGCCTAGTATTTTTAATAAAATTTGGAAATATTTTGTTAAATTCGTTCAAATTTAATTTGGAAAATTTACCTTCTGAGATTCATGATCGCCTAGTATTTTTATTAAAATTTGGAAAGATTTTCTTAAATTACTTCAAATTTAACTTGGAAATTTTACCTTCTATGATACATGATCGCCTGGTATTTTTAATAAAATTTGGAAATATTTTCTTAAATTCCTTCAAGTTCAACTTGGAAAATTTACCTTTTGAGATTCACGATCGCCTAGTATTTTTAATAAAATTTGGAAATATTTTCTTAAATTTGTTCAAATTTAAATTGGAAAATTTACCTTCTGAGATTCATGATCGCCTAGTATTTTTAATAAAATTTGGAAAGATTTTCTTAATTTACTTCAAATTTAACTTGGAAATTTTACCTTCTACGATACATGATCGCCTGGTATGTTTAATAAAATTTGGAAATATTGTCTTAAATTCCTTCTAATTTAAATTCGAAAATTTATTTTCTGAGATTCATGATCGCCTAGTATTTTTAATAAAATTTGGATATATTTTCTTAAATTCGTTCAAATTTAACTTGGAAAATTTACCTTCTGAGATTCATGATCGCCTAGTATTTTTAATAAAATTTAGAAAGATTTTCTTAATTTACTTCAAATTTAACTTGGAAATTTTACCTTCTACGATACATGATCGCCTGGTATTTTTAATAAAATTTGGAAATATTGTATTAAATACCTTCTAATTTAAATTCGAAAATTTACTTTCAGGGATTCATGATCGCCTAGTATTTTTAATTAAATTTAGAAATATTTTCTTAAATTCCTTCAAGTTCAACTTGGAAAATATACCTTTTGAGATTCATGATCGCCTAGTATTTTTAATAAAATTTGGAAATATTTTCCTAAATTCGTTGAAATTTAACTTGGAAAATTTACCTGCTGGGATTCATGATCGCCTAGTATTTTTAATAAAATTTGAAAAGATTTTCTTAAATTACTTCAAATTTAACTTGTAAATTTTACCTTCTACGATACATGATCGCCTGGTATTTTTAATAAAATTTGGAAATATTGCCTTAAATGCCTTCTAATTTAAATTCGAAAATTTACTTTCTGGGATTCATGATCGCCTAGTATTTTTAATAAAATTTGGAAATATTTTCTTAAATTTCTTCAAATTTAACTTGGGAAATTTACCTTCTAAGATTCATGATCGCCTGGTATTATTTACAAAATTTAGAAATATTTTCTTAAATTCCTTCTAATTTAACTTCGAAAATTTATTTTCTGAGATTCATGATCGCCTAGTATTTTTAATAAAATTGCGAAATATTTTCTTAAATTCCTTCAAGTTCAACTTGGATAATTTACCTTTTGAGATTCATGAGCGCCGAGTATTTTTAATAAAATTTGGAAAGATTTTCTTAAATTACTTCAAATTTAACTTGGAAATTTTACCTTCTACGATACATGATCGCCTGGTATGTTTAATAAAATTTGGAAATATTGTCTTAAATTCCTTCTAATTTAAATTCGAAAATTTATTTTCTGAGATTCATGATCGCCTAGTATTTTTAATAAGATTTGGAAATATTTTCTTAAATTCCTTCAAGTTCAACTTGGAAAATTTACCTTTTGAGATTCATGATCGCCTAGTATTTTTAATAAAATTTTTAAATATTTTCTTAAATTTGTTCAAATTTAAATTGGAAAATTTACCTTCTGAGATTCATGATCGCCTAGTATTTTTAATAAAATTTGGAAAGATTTTCTTAATTTACTTCAAATTTAACTTGGAAATTTTACCTTCTACGATACATGATCGCCTGGTATGTTTAATAAAATTTGGAAATATTGTCTTAAATTCCTTCTAATTTAAATTCGAAAATTTATTTTCTGAGATTCATGATCGCCTAGTATTTTTAATAAAATTTGGATATATTTTCTTAAATTCGTTCAAATTTAACTTGGAAAATTTACCTTCTGAGATTCATGATCGCCTAGTATTTTTAATAAAATTTGGAAAGATTTTCTTAATTTACTTCAAATTTAACTTGGAAATTTTACCTTCTACGATACATGATCGCCTGGTATTTTTAATAAAATTTGGAAATATTGTATTAAATACCTTCTAATTTAAATTCGAAAATTTACTTTCAGGGATTCATGATCGCCTAGTATTTTTAATTAAATTTAGAAATATTTTCTTAAATTCCTTCAAGTTCAACTTGGAAAATTTACCTTTTGAGATTCATGATCGCCTAGTATTTTTAATAAAATTTGGAAATATTTTCCTAAATTCGTTGAAATTTAACTTGGAAAATTTACCTTCTGGGATTCATGATCGCCTAGTATTTTTAATAAAATTTGAAAAGATTTTCTTAAATTACTTCAAATTTAACTTGTAAATTTTACCTTCTACGATACATGATCGCCTGGTATTTTTAATAAAATTTGGAAATATTGCCTTAAATACCTGCTAATTTAAATTCGAAAATTTACTTTCTGGGATTCATGATCGCCTAGTATTTTTAATAAAATTTGGAAATATTTTCCTAAATTCGTTCAAATTTAACTTGGAAAATTTACCTTCTGAGATTCATGATCGCCTAGTATTTTTACATGATCGCCTGGTATTATTTACAAAATTTAGAAATATTTTCTTAAATTCCTTCTAATTTAACTTCGAAAATTTATTTTCTGAGATTCATGATCGCCTAGTATTTTTAATAAAATTGCGAAATATTTTCTTAAATTCCTTCAAGTTCAACTTGGAAAATTTACCTTTTGAGATTCATGAGCGCCGAGTATTTTTAATAAAATTTGGAAAGATTTTCTTAAATTACTTCAAATTTAACTTGGAAATTTTACCTTCTACGATACATGATCGCCTGGTATGTTTAATAAAATTTGGAAATATTGTCTTAAATTCCTTCTAATTTAAATTCGAAAATTTATTTTCTGAGATTCATGATCGCCTAGTATTTTTAATAAAATTTGGAAATATTTTCTTAAATTCCTTCAAGTTCAACTTGGAAAATTTACCTTTTTGAGATTCATGATCGCCTAGTATTTTTAATAAAATTTGGCAATATTTTCTTAAATTTGTTTAAATTTAACTTGGAAAATTTACCTTTTGAGATTCATGATCGCCTAGTATTTTTAATAAAATTTAGAAATATTTTCTTTAATTCCTTCAAGTTCAACTTGGAAAATTTACCTTTTGAGATTCATGATCGCCTGGTATTTTTAATAAAATTTGGAAATATTTTCTTAAATTTATTCAAATTTAACTTGGAAAATTAACCTTCTGGGATTCATGATCGCCTGGTATTTTTAATAAAATTTGAAAAGATTTTCTTAAATTACTTCAAATTTAACTTGGAAAATTTACCTTTTGAGATTCATGATCGCCTAGTATTTTTAATTAAATTTGGAAATATTGCCTTAAATGCCTTCTAATTTAAATTCGAAAATTTACTTTTTGGGATTCATGATCGCCTAGTATTTTTAATTAAATTTGGAAATATTTTCTTAAATTCCTTCAAGTTCAACTTGGAAAATTTACCTTTTGAGATTCATGATCGCCTAGTATTTTTAATAAAATTTGGAAATATTTTCCTAAATTCGTTGAAATTTAACTTGGAAAATTTACCTTCTGGGATTCATGATCGCCTAGTATTTTTAATAAAATTTGAAAAGATTTTCTTAAATTACTTCAAATTTAACTTGGAAATTTTACCTTCTACGATACATGATCGCCTGGTATTTTTAATAAAATTTGGAAATATTGCCTTAAATGCCTTCTAATTTAAATTCGAAAATTTACTTTCTGGGATTCATGATCGCCTAGTATTTTTAATAAAATTTGGAAATATTTTCTTAAATTCCTTCAAGTTCAACTTGGAAAATTTACCTTTTGAGATTCATGATCGCCTAGTATTTTTAATAAAATTTGGAAATATTTTCCTAAATTCGTTGAAATTTAACTTGGGAAATTTACCTTCTACGATACATGATCGCCTAGTATTTTTAATAAAATTTGGAAATATTTTCTTAAATTCCTTCAAGTTCAACTTGGAAAATTTACCTTTTGAGATTCATGATCGCCTAGTATTTTTAATAAAATTTGGAAATATTTTCTTAAATTCCTTCAAGTTCAACTTGGAAAATTTACCTTTTGAGATTCATGATCGCCTAGTATTTTTAATAAAATTTGAAAAGATTTTCTTAAATTACTTCAAATTTAACTTGGAAATTTTACCTTCTACGATACATGATCGCCTGGTATTTTTAATAAAATTTGGAAATATTGCCTTAAATGCCTTCTAATTTAAATTCGAAAATTTACTTTCTGGGATTCATGATCGCCTAGTATTTTTAATAAAATTTGGAAATATTTTCTTAAATTCCTTCAAGTTCAACTTGGAAAATTTACCTTTTGAGATTCATGATCGCCTAGTATTTTTAATTAAATTTGGAAATATTGCCTTAAATGCCTTCTAATTTAAATTCGAAAATTTACTTTTTGGGATTCATGATCGCCTAGTATTTTTAATTAAATTTGGAAATATTTTCTTAAATTCCTTCAAGTTCAACTTGGAAAATTTACCTTTTGAGATTCATGATCGCCTAGTATTTTTAATAAAATTTGGAAATATTTTCCTAAATTCGTTGAAATTTAACTTGGGAAATTTACCTTCTAAGATTCATGATCGCCTGGTATTATTTACAAAATTTAGAAATATTTTCTTAAATTCCTTCTAATTTAACTTCGAAAATTTATTTTCTGAGATTCATGATCGCCTAGTATTTTTAATTAAATTTGGAAATATTGCCTTAAATGCCTTCTAATTTAAATTCGAAAATTTACTTTTTGGGATTCATGATCGCCTAATATTTTTAATTAAATTTGGAAATATTTTCTTAAATTCCTTCAAGTTCAACTTGGAAAATTTACCTTTTGAGATTCATGATCGCCTAGTATTTTTAATAAAATTTGGAAATATTTTCCTAAATTCGTTGAAATTTAACTTGGCAAATTTACCTTCTGGGATTCATGATCGCCTAGTATTTTTAATAAAATTTGAAAAGATTTTCTTAAATTACTTCAAATTTAACTTGGAAATTTTACCTTCTACGATACATGATCGCCTGGTATTTTTAATAAAATTTGGAAATATTGCCTTAAATGCCTTCTAATTTAAATTCGAAAATTTACTTTCTGGGATTCATGATCGCCTAGTATTTTTAATAAAATTTGGAAATATTTTCTTAAATTCCTTCAAGTTCAACTTGGAAAATTTACCTTTTGAGATTCATGATCGCCTAGTATTTTTAATAAAATTTGGAAATATTTTCCTAAATTCGTTGAAAATTAACTTGGGAAATTTACCTTCTACGATACATGATCGCCTAGTATTTTTAATAAAATTTGGAAATATTTTCTTAAATTCCTTCAAGTTCAACTTGGAAAATTTACCTTTTGAGATTCATGATCGCCTAGTATTTTTAATAAAATTTGGAAATATTTTCTTAAATTCCTTCAAGTTCAACTTGGAAAATTTACCTTTTGAGATTCATGATCGCCTAGTATTTTTAATTAAATTTGGAAATATTTTCTTAAATTCCTTCAAGTTCAACTTGGAAAATTTACCTTTTGAGATTCATGATCGCCTAGTATTTTTAATAAAATTTGAAAAGATTTTCTTAAATTACTTCAAATTTAACTTGGAAATTTTACCTTCTACGATACATGATCGCCTGGTATTTTTAATAAAATTTGGAAATATTGCCTTAAATGCCTTCTAATTTAAATTCGAAAATTTACTTTCTGGGATTCATGATCGCCTAGTATTTTTAATAAAATTTGGAAATATTTTCTTAAATTCCTTCAAGTTCAACTTGGAAAATTTACCTTTTGAGATTCATGATCGCCTAGTATTTTTAATTAAATTTGGAAATATTGCCTTAAATGCCTTCTAATTTAAATTCGAAAATTTACTTTTTGGGATTCATGATCGCCTAGTATTTTTAATTAAATTTGGAAATATTTTCTTAAATTCCTTCAAGTTCAACTTGGAAAATTTACCTTTTGAGATTCATGATAGCCTAGTATTTTTAATAAAATTTGGAAATATTTTCCTAAATTCGTTGAAATTTAACTTGGGAAATTTACCTTCTAAGATTCATGATCGCCTGGTATTATTTACAAAATTTAGAAATATTTTCTTAAATTCCTTCTAATTTAACTTCGAAAATTTATTTTCTGAGATTCATGATCGCCTAGTATTTTTAATTAAATTTGGAAATATTTTCTTAAATTCCTTCAAGTTCAACTTGGAAAATTTACCTTCTGAGATTCATGATCGCCTAGTATTTTTAATAAAATTTGGAAATATTTTCTTAAATTCCTTCAAGTTCAACTTGGAAAATTTACCTTTTGAGATTCATGATCGCCTAGTATTTTTAATAAAATTTGAAAAGATTTTCTTAAATTACTTCAAATTTAACTTGGAAATTTTACCTTCTACGATACATGATCGCCTGGTATTTTTAATAAAATTTGGAAATATTGCCTTAAATGCCTTCTAATTTAAATTCGAAAATTTACTTTCTGGGATTCATGATCGCCTAGTATTTTTAATAAAATTTGGAAATATTTTCTTAAATTCCTTCAAATTTAACTTGGAAAATTTACCTTTTGAGATTCATGATCGCCTAGTATTTTTAATTAAATTTGGAAATATTGCCTTAAATGCCTTCTAATTTAAATTCGAAAATTTACTTTTTGGGATTCATGATCGCCTAGTATTTTTAATTAAATTTGGAAATATTTTCTTAAATTCCTTCAAGTTCAACTTGGAAAATTTACCTTTTGAGATTCATGATCGCCTAGTATTTTTAATAAAATTTGGAAATATTTTCCTAAATTCGTTGAAATTTAACTTGGGAAATTTACCTTCTAAGATTCATGATCGCCTGGTATTATTTACAAAATTTAGAAATATTTTCTTAAATTCCTTCTAATTTAACTTCGAAAATTTATTTTCTGAGATTCATGATCGCCTAGTATTTTTAATTAAATTTGGAAATATTGCCTTAAATGCCTTCTAATTTAAATTCGAAAATTTACTTTTTGGGATTCATGATCGCCTAGTATTTTTAATTAAATTTGGAAATATTTTCTTAAATTCCTTCAAGTTCAACTTGGAAAATTTACCTTTTGAGATTCATGATCGCCTAGTATTTTTAATAAAATTTGGAAATATTTTCCTAAATTCGTTGAAATTTAACTTGGAAAATTTACCTTCTGGGATTCATGATCGCCTAGTATTTTTAATAAAATTTGAAAAGATTTTCTTAAATTACTTCAAATTTAACTTGGAAATTTTACCTTCTACGATACATGATCGCCTGGTATTTTTAATAAAATTTGGAAATATTGCCTTAAATGCCTTCTAATTTAAATTCGAAAATTTACTTTCTGGGATTCATGATCGCCTAGTATTTTTAATAAAATTTGGAAATATTTTCTTAAATTCCTTCAAGTTCAACTTGGAAAATTTACCTTTTGAGATTCATGATCGCCTAGTATTTTTAATAAAATTTGGAAATATTTTCCTAAATTCGTTGAAATTTAACTTGGGAAATTTACCTTCTACGATACATGATCGCCTAGTATTTTTAATAAAATTTGGAAATATTTTCTTAAATTCCTTCAAGTTCAACTTGGAAAATTTACCTTTTGGGATTCATGATCGCCTAGTATTTTTAATAAAATTTGGAAATATTTTCTTAAATTCCTTCAAGTTCAACTTGGAAAATTTACCTTTTGAGATTCATGATCGCCTAGTATTTTTAATTAAATTTGGAAATATTTTCTTAAATTACTTCAAATTTAACTTGGAAATTTTACCTTCTACGATACATGATCGCCTGGTATTTTTAATAAAATTTGGAAATATTGCCTTAAATGCTTTCTAATTTAAATTCGAAAATTTACTTTCTGGGATTCATGATCGCCTAGTATTTTTAATAAAATTTGGAAATATTTTCTTAAATTCCTTCAAGTTCAACTTGGAAAATTTACCTTTTGAGATTCATGATCGCCTAGTATTTTTAATTAAATTTGGAAATATTGCCTTAAATGCCTTCTAATTTAAATTCGAAAATTTACTTTTTGGGATTCATGATCGCCTAGTATTTTTAATTAAATTTGGAAATATTTTCTTAAATTCCTTCAAGTTCAACTTGGAAAATTTACCTTTTGAGATTCATGATCGCCTAGTATTTTTAATAAAATTTGGAAATATTTTCCTAAATTCGTTGAAATTTAACTTGGGAAATTTACCTTCTAAGATTCATGATCGCCTGGTATTATTTACAAAATTTAGAAATATTTTCTTAAATTCATTCTAATTTAACTTCGAAAATTTATTTTCTGAGATTCATGATCGCCTAGTATTTTTAATTAAATTTGGAAATATTGCCTTAAATGCCTTCTAATTTAAATTCGAAAATTTACTTTTTGGGATTCATGATCGCCTAGTATTTTTAATTAAATTTGGAAATATTTTCTTAAATTCCTTCAAGTTCAGCTTGGAAAATTTACCTTTTGAGATTCATGATCGCCTAGTATTTTTAATTAAATTTGGAAATATTGCCTTAAATGCCTTCTAATTTAAATTCGAAAATTTACTTTTTGGGATTCATGATCGCCTAGTATTTTTAATTAAATTTGGAAATATTTTCTTAAAATCCTTCAAGTTCAACTTGGAAAATTTACCTTTTGAGATTCATGATCGCCTAGTATTTTTAATAAAATTTGGAAATATTTTCCTAAATTCGTTGAAATTTAACTTGGGAAATTTACCTTCTAAGATTCATGATCGCCTGGTATTATTTACAAAATTTAGAAATATTTTCTTAAATTCCTTCTAATTTAACTTCGAAAATTTATTTTCTGAGATTCATGATCGCCTAGTATTTTTAATTAAATTTGGAAATATTGCCTTAAATGCCTTCTAATTTAAATTCGAAAATTTACTTTTTGGGATTCATGATCGCCTAGTATTTTTAATTAAATTTGGAAATATTTTCTTAAATTCCTTCAAGTTCAACTTGGAAAATTTACCTTTTGAGATTCATGATCGCCTAGTATTTTTAATAAAATTTGGAAATATTTTCCTAAATTCGTTGAAATTTAACTTGGGAAATTTACCTTCTAAGATTCATGATCGCCTGGTATTATTTACAAAATTTAGAAATATTTTCTTAAATTCCTTCTAATTTAACTTCGAAAATTTATTTTCTGAGATTCATGATCGCCTAGTATTTTTAATTAAATTTGGAAATATTGCCTTAAATGCCTTCTAATTTAAATTCGAAAATTTACTTTCTGCGATTCATGATCGCCAAGTATTTTTAATAAAATTTGGAAATATTTTCTTAAATTCCTTCAAGTTCAACTTGGAAAATTTACCTTTTGAGATTCATGATCGCCTAGTATTTTTAATTAAATTTGGAAATATTGCCTTAAATGCCTTCTAATTTAAATTCGAAAATTTACTTTTTGGGATTCATGATCGCCTAGTATTTTTAATTAAATTTGGAAATATTTTCTTAAATTCCTTCAAGTTCAACTTGGAAAATTTACCTTTTGAGATTCATGATCGCCTAGTATTTTTAATAAAATTTGGAAATATTTTCCTAAATTCGTTGAAATTTAACTTGGGAAATTTACCTTCTAAGATTCATGATCGCCTGGTATTATTTACAAAATTTAGAAATATTTTCTTAAATTCCTTCTAATTTAACTTCGAAAATTTATTTTCTGAGATTCATGATCGCCTAGTATTTTTAATTAAATTTGGAAATATTGCCTTAAATGCCTTCTAATTTAAATTCGAAAATTTACTTTCAGGGATTCATGATCGCCTAGTATTTTTAATTAAATTTGGAAATATTTTCTTAAATTCCTTCAAGTTCAACTTGGAAAATTTACCTTTTGAGATTCATGATCGCCTAGTATTTTTAATAAAATTTGGAAATATTTTCCTAAATTCGTTGAAATTTAACTTGGAAAATTTACCTTCTGGGATTCATGATCGCCTAGTATTTTTAATAAAATTTGAAAAGATTTTCTTAAATTACTTCAAATTTAACTTGGAAATTTTACCTTCTACGATACATGATCGCCTGGTATTTTTAATAAAATTTGGAAATATTGCCTTAAATGCCTTCTAATTTAAATTCGAAAATTTACTTTCTGGGATTCATGATCGCCTAGTATTTTTAATAAAATTTGGAAATATTTTCTTAAATTCCTTCAAGTTCAACTTGGAAAATTTACCTTTTGAGATTCATGATCGCCTAGTATTTTTAATAAAATTTGGAAATATTTTCCTAAATTCGTTGAAATTTAACTTGGGAAATTTACCTTCTACGATACATGATCGCCTAGTATTTTTAATAAAATTTGGAAATATTTTCTTAAATTCCTTCAAGTTCAACTTGGAAAATTTACCTTTTGAGATTCATGATCGCCTAGTATTTTTAATAAAATTTGGAAATATTTTCTTAAATTCCTTCAAGTTCAACTTGGAAAATTTACCTTTTGAGATTCATGATCGCCTAGTATTTTTAATAAAATTTGAAAAGATTTTCTTAAATTACTTCAAATTTAACTTGGAAATTTTACCTTCTACGATACATGATCGCCTGGTATTTTTAATAAAATTTGGAAATATTGCCTTAAATGCCTTCTAATTTAAATTCGAAAATTTACTTTCTGGGATTCATGATCGCCTAGTATTTTTAATAAAATTTGGAAATATTTTCTTAAATTCCTTCAAGTTCAACTTGGAAAATTTACCTTTTGAGATTCATGATCGCCTAGTATTTTTAATAAAATTTGGAAATATTTTCCTAAATTCGTTGAAATTTAACTTGGGAAATTTACCTTCTACGATACATGATCGCCTAGTATTTTTAATAAAATTTGGAAATATTTTCTTAAATTCCTTCAAGTTCAACTTGGAAAATTTACCTTTTGAGATTCATGATCGCCTAGTATTTTTAATAAAATTTGGAAATATTTTCTTAAATTCCTTCAAGTTCAACTTGGAAAATTTACCTTTTGAGATTCATGATCGCCTAGTATTTTTAATTAAATTTGGAAATATTTTCTTAAATTACTTCAAATTTAACTTGGAAATTTTACCTTCTACGATACATGATCGCCTGGTATTTTTAATAAAATTTGGAAATATTGCCTTAAATGCCTTCTAATTTAAATTCGAAAATTTACTTTCTGGGATTCATGATCGCCTAGTATTTTTAATAAAATTTGGAAATATTTTCTTAAATTCCTTCAAGTTCAACTTGGAAAATTTACCTTTTGAGATTCATGATCGCCTAGTATTTTTAATTAAATTTGGAAATATTGCCTTAAATGCCTTCTAATTTAAATTCGAAAATTTACTTTTTGGGATTCATGATCGCCTAGTATTTTTAATTAAATTTGGAAATATTTTCTTAAATTCCTTCAAGTTCAACTTGGAAAATTTACCTTTTGAGATTCATGATCGCCTAGTATTTTTAATAAAATTTGGAAATATTTTCCTAAATTCGTTGAAATTTAACTTGGGAAATTTACCTTCTAAGATTCATGATCGCCTGGTATTATTTACAAAATTTAGAAATATTTTCTTAAATTCCTTCTAATTTAACTTCGAAAATTTATTTTCTGAGATTCATGATCGCCTAGTATTTTTAATTAAATTTGGAAATATTGCCTTAAATGCCTTCTAATTTAAATTCGAAAATTTACTTTTTGGGATTCATGATCGCCTAGTATTTTTAATAAAATTTGGAAATATTTTCTTAAATTCCTTCAAGTTCAACTTGGAAAATTTACCTTTTGAGATTCATGATCGCCTAGTATTTTTAATTAAATTTGGAAATATTGCCTTAAATGCCTTCTAATTTAAATTCGAAAATTTACTTTCTGGGATTCATGATCGCCTAGTATTTTTAATAAAATTTGGAAATATTTTCTTAAATTCCTTCAAGTTCAACTTGGAAAATTTACCTTTTGAGATTCATGATCGCCTAGTATTTTTAATTAAATTTGGAAATATTGCCTTAAATGCCTTCTAATTTAAATTCGAAAATTTACTTTTTGGGATTCATGATCGCCTAGTATTTTTAATTAAATTTGGAAATATTTTCTTAAATTCCTTCAAGTTCAACTTGGAAAATTTACCTTTTGAGATTCATGATCGCCTAGTATTTTTAATAAAATTTGGAAATATTTTCCTAAATTCGTTGAAATTTAACTTGGGAAATTTACCTTCTAAGATTCATGATCGCCTGGTATTATTTACAAAATTTAGAAATATTTTCTTAAATTCCTTCTAATTTAACTTCGAAAATTTACTTTTTGGGATTCATGATCGCCTAGTATTTTTAATTAAATTTGGAAATATTTTCTTAAATTCCTTCAAGTTCAACTTGGAAAATTTACCTTTTGAGATTCATGATCGCCTAGTATTTTTAATAAAATTTGGAAATATTTTCCTAAATTCGTTGAAATTTAACTTGGAAAATTTACCTTCTGGGATTCATGATCGCCTAGTATTTTTAATAAAATTTGAAAAGATTTTCTTAAATTACTTCAAATTTAACTTGGAAATTTTACCTTCTACGATACATGATCGCCTGGTATTTTTAATAAAATTTGGAAATATTGCCTTAAATGCCTTCTAATTTAAATTCGAAAATTTACTTTGTGGGATTCATGATCGCCTAGTATTTTTAATAAAATTTGGAAATATTTTCTTAAATTCCTTCAAGTTCAACTTGGAAAATTTACCTTTTGAGATTCATGATCGCCTAGTATTTTTAATAAAATTTGGAAATATTTTCCTAAATTCGTTGAAATTTAACTTGGGAAATTTACCTTCTACGATACATGATCGCCTAGTATTTTTAATAAAATTTGGAAATATTTTCTTAAATTCCTTCAAGTTCAACTTGGAAAATTTACCTTTTGAGATTCATGATCGCCTAGTATTTTTAATAAAATTTGGAAATATTTTCTTAAATTCCTTCAAGTTCAACTTGGAAAATTTACCTTTTGAGATTCATGATCGCCTAGTATTTTTAATAAAATTTGAAAAGATTTTCTTAAATTACTTCAAATTTAACTTGGAAATTTTACCTTCTACGATACATGATCGCCTGGTATTTTTAATAAAATTTGGAAATATTGCCTTAAATGCCTTCTAATTTAAATTCGAAAATTTACTTTCTGGGATTCATGATCGCCTAGTATTTTTAATAAAATTTGGAAATATTTTCTTAAATTCCTTCTAATTTAAATTCGAAAATTTACTTTTTGGGATTCATGATCGCCTAGTATTTTTAATTAAATTTGGAAATATTTTCTTAAATTCCTTCAAGTTCAACTTGGAAAATTTACCTTTTGAGATTCATGATCGCCTAGTATTTTTAATAAAATTTGGAAATATTTTCCTAAATTCGTTGAAATTTAACTTGGAAAATTTACCTTCTGGGATTCATGATCGCCTAGTATTTTTAATAAAATTTGAAAAGATTTTCTTAATTTACTTCAAATTTAACTTGGTAATTTTACCTTCTACGATACATGATCGCCTGGTATTTTTAATAAAATTTGGAAATATTGTATTAAATACCTTCTAATTTAAATTCGAAAATTTACTTTCAGGGATTCATGATCGCCTAGTATTTTTAATTAAATTTAGAAATATTTTCTTAAATTCCTTCAAGTTCAACTTGGAAAATTTACCTTTTGAGATTCATGATCGCCTAGTATTTTTAATAAAATTTGAAAAGATTTTCTTAAATTACTTCAAATTTAACTTGGAAATTTTACCTTCTACGATACATGATCGCCTGGTATTTTTAATAAAATTTGGAAATATTGTATTAAATACCTTCTAATTTAAATTCGAAAATTTACTTTCAGGGATTCATGATCGCCTAGTATTTTTAATTAAATTTAGAAATATTTTCTTAAATTCCTTCAAGTTCAACTTGGAAAATTTACCTTCTGGGATTCATGATCGCCTAGTATTTTTAATAAAATTTGAAAAGATTTTCTTAAATTACTTCAAATTTAACTTGGAAATTTTACCTTCTACGATACATGATCGCCTGGTATTTTTAATAAAATTTGGAAATATTGCCTTAAATGCCTTCTAATTTAAATTCGAAAATTTACTTTCTGGGATTCATGATCGCCTAGTATTTTTAATAAAATTTGGAAATATTTTCTTAAATTCCTTCAAGTTCAACTTGGAAAATTTACCTTTTGAGATTCATGATCGCCTAGTATTTTTAATTAAATTTGGAAATATTGCCTTAAATGCCTTCTAATTTAAATTCGAAAATTTACTTTTTGGGATTCATGATCGCCTAGTATTTTTAATTAAATTTGGAAATATTTTCTTAAATTCCTTCAAGTTCAACTTGGAAAATTTACCTTTTGAGATTCATGATCGCCTAGTATTTTTAATAAAATTTGGAAATATTTTCCTAAATTCGTTGAAATTTAACTTGGAAAATTTACCTTCTGGGATTCATGATCGCCTAGTATTTTTAATAAAATTTGAAAAGATTTTCTTAAATTACTTCAAATTTAACTTGGAAATTTTACCTTCTACGATACATGATCGCCTGGTATTTTTAATAAAATTTGGAAATATTGCCTTAAATGCCTTCTAATTTAAATTCGAAAATTTACTTTCTGGGATTCATGATCGCCTAGTATTTTTAATAAAATTTGCAAATATTTTCTTAAATTCCTTCAAGTTCAACTTGGAAAATTTACCTTTTGAGATTCATGATCGCCTAGTATTTTTAATAAAATTTGGAAATATTTTCCTAAATTCGTTGAAATTTAACTTGGGAAATTTACCTTCTACGATACATGATCGCCTAGTATTTTTATTAAAATTTGGAAATATTTTCTTAAATTCCTTCAAGTTCAACTTGGAAAATTTACCTTTTGAGATTCATGATCGCCTAGCATTTTTAATAAAATTTGGAAATATTTTCTTAAATTCCTTCAAGTTCAACTTGGAAAATTTACCTTTTGAGATTCATGATCGCCTAGTATTTTTAATAAAATTTGAAAAGATTTTCTTAAATTACTTCAAATTTAACTTGGAAATTTTACCTTCTACGATACATGATCGCCTGGTATTTTTAATAAAATTTGGAAATATTGCCTTAAATGCCTTCTAATTTAAATTCGAAAATTTACTTTCTGGGATTCATGATCGCCTAGTATTTTTAATAAAATTTGGAAATATTTTCTTAAATTCCTTCAAGTTCAACTTGGAAAATTTACCTTTTGAGATTCATGATCGCCTAGTATTTTTAATTAAATTTGGAAATATTGCCTTAAATGCCTTCTAATTTAAATTCGAAAATTTACTTTTTGGGATTCATGATCGCCTAGTATTTTTAATTAAATTTGGAAATATTTTCTTAAATTCCTTCAAGTTCAACTTGGAAAATTTACCTTTTGAGATTCATGATCGCCTAGTATTTTTAATAAAATTTGGAAATATTTTCCTAAATTCGTTGAAATTTAACTTGGAAAATTTACCTTCTAAGATTCATGATCGCCTGGTATTATTTACAAAATTTAGAAATATTTTCTTAAATTCCTTCTAATTTAACTTCGAAAATTTATTTTCTGAGATTCATGATCGCCTAGTATTTTTAATTAAATTTGGAAATATTGCCTTAAATGCCTTCTAATTTAAATTCGAAAATTTACTTTTTGGGATTCATGATCGCCTAGTATTTTTAATTAAATTTGGAAATATTTTCTTAAATTCCTTCAAGTTCAACTTGGAAAATTATCCTTTTGAGATTCATGATCGCCTAGTATTTTTAATAAAATTTGGAAATATTTTCCTAAATTCGTTGAAATTTAACTTGGAAAATTTACCTTTTGAGATTCATGATCGCCTAGTATTTTTAATAAAATTTAGAAATATTTTCTTTAATTCCTTCAAGTTCAACTTGGAAAATTTACCTTTTGAGATTCATGATCGCCTAGTATTTTTAATAAAATTTGGAAATATTTTCTTAAATTTATTCAAATTTAACTTGGAAAATTAACCTTCTGGGATTCATGATCGCCTAGTATTTTTGATAAAATTTGAAAAGATTTTCTTAAATTACTTCAAATTTAACTTGTAAATTTTACCTTCTACGATACATGATCGCCTGGTATTTTTAATAAAATTTGGAAATATTGCCTTAAATGCCTTCTAATTTAAATTCGAAAATTTACTTTCTGGGATTCATGATCGCCTAGTATTTTTAATAAAATTTGGAAATATTTTCTTAAATTTCTTCAAATTTAACTTGGAAATTTTACCTTCTATGATACATGATCGCCTGGTATTTTTAATAAAATTTGGAAATATTTTCTTAAATTCCTTCAAGTTCAACTTGGAAAATTTACCTTTTGAGATTCATGATCGCCTAGTATTTTTAATAAAATTTGGAAATATTTTCTTAAATTTATTCAAATTTAACTTGGAAAATTTACTTTCTGGGATTCATGATCGCCTAGTATTTTTAATAAAATTTGGAAATATTTTCTTAAATTTCTTCAAATTTAACTTGGGAAATTTACCTTCTAAGATTCATGATCGCCTGGTATTATTTACAAAATTTAGAAATATTGTCTTAAATTCCTTCTGATTTAACTTCGAAAATTTATTTTCTGAGATTCATGATCGCCTAGTATTTTTAATAAAATTGCGAAATATTTTCTTAAATTCCTTCAAGTTCAACTTGGAAAATTTACCTTTTGAGATTCATGAGCGCCGAGTATTTTTAATAAAATTTGGAAAGATTTTCTTAAATTACTTCAAATTTAACTTGGAAATTTTACCTTCTACGATACATGATCGCCTGGTATGTTTAATAAAATTTGGAAATATTGTCTTAAATTCCTTCTAATTTAAATTCGAAAATTTATTTTCTGAGATTCATGATCGCCTAGTATTTTTAATAAAATTTGGAAATATTTTCTTAAATTCCTTCAAGTTCAACTTGGAAAATTTACCTTTTGAGATTCATGATCGCCTAGTATTTTTAATAAAATTTGGAAATATTTTCTTAAATTTGTTCAAATTTAAATTGAAAAATTTACCTTCTGAGATTCATGATCGCCTAGTATTTTTAATAAAATTTGGAAAGATTTTCTTAATTTACTTCAAATTTAACTTGGAAATTTTACCTTCTACGATACATGATCGCCTGGTATGATCGCCTGGTTTAATAAAATTTGGAAATATTGTCTTAAATTCCTTCTAATTTAAATTCGAAAATTTATTTTCTGAGATTCATGATCGCCTAGTATTTTTAATAAAATTTGGATATATTTTCTTAAATTCGTTCAAATTTAACTTGGAAAATTTACCTTCTGGGATTCATGATCGCCTAGTATTTTTAATAAAATTTGAAAACATTTTCTTAAATTACTTCAAATTTAACTTGTAAATTTTACCTTCTACGATACATGATCGCCTGGTATTTTTAATAAAATTTGGAAATATTGCCTTAAATGCCTTCTAATTTAAATTCGAAAATTTACTTTCTGGGATTCATGATCGCCTAGTATTTTTAATAAAATTTGGAAATATTTTCTTAAATTTCTTCAAATTTAACTTGGGAAATTTACCTTCTAAGATTCATGATCGCCTGGTATTATTTACAAAATTTAGAAATATTTTCTTAAATTCCTTCTAATTTAAATTCGAAAATTTATTTTCTGAGATTCATGATCGCCTAGTATTTTTAATAAAATTTGGAAATATTTTCTTAAATTCCTTCAAGTTCAACTTGGAAAATTTACCTTTTAAGATTCATGATCGCCTAGTATTTTTAATAAAATTTGGAAATATTTTCTTAAATTTGTTTAAATTTAACTTGGAAAATTTACCTTTTGAGATTCATGATCGCCTAGTATTTTTAATAAAATTTGGAAATATTTTCTTTAATTCCTTCAAGTTCAACTTGGAAAATTTACCTTTTGAGATTCATGATCGCCTAGTATTTTTAATAAAATTTGGAAATATTTTCTTAAATTTATTCAAATTTAACTTGGAAAATTAACCTTCTGGGATTCATGATCGCCTAGTACTTTTAATAAAATTTGAAAAGATTTTCTTAAATTACTTCAAATTTAACTTGGAAAATTTACCTTTTGAGATTCATGATCGCCTAGTATTTTTAATTAAATTTGGAAATATTGCCTTAAATGCCTTCTAATTTAAATTCGAAAATTTACTTTTTGGGATTCATGATCGCCTAGTATTTTTAATTAAATTTGGAAATATTTTCTTAAATTCCTTCAAGTTCAACTTGGAAAATTTACCTTTTGAGATTCATGATCGCCTAGTATTTTTAATAAAATTTGGAAATATTTTCCTAAATTCGTTGAAATTTAACTTGGAAAATTTACCTTCTGGGATTCATGATCGCCTAGTATTTTTAATAAAATTTGAAAAGATTTTCTTAAATTACTTCAAATTTAACTTGGAAATTTTACCTTCTACGATACATGATCGCCTGGTATTTTTAATAAAATTTGGAAATATTGCCTTAAATGCCTTCTAATTTAAATTCGAAAATTTACTTTCTGGGATTCATGATCGCCTAGTATTTTTAATAAAATTTGGAAATATTTTCTTAAATTTCTTCAAATTTAACTTGGGAAATTTACCTTCTAAGATTCATGATCGCCTGGTATTATTTACAAAATTTAGAAATATTTTCTTAAATTCCTTCTAATTTAACTTCGAAAATTTATTTTCTGAGATTCATGATCGCCTAGTATTTTTAATAAAATTGGGAAATATTTTCTTAAATTCCTTCAAGTTCAACTTGGAAAATTTACCTTTTGAGATTCATGATCGCCTAGTATTTTTAATAAAATTTGGAAAGATTTTCTTAAATTACTTCAAATTTAACTTGGAAATTTTACCTTCTAAGATACATGACCGCCTGGTATGTTTAATAAAATTTGGAAATATTGTCTTAAATTCCTTCTAATTTAAATTCGAATATTTATTTTCTGAGATTCATGATCGCCTAGTATTTTTAATAAAATTTGGAAATATTTTCTTAAATTCCTTTAAGTTCAACTTGGAAAATTTACCTTTTGAGATTCATGATCGCCTAGTATTTTTAATAAAATTTGGAAATATTTTCTTAAATTTGTTTAAATTTAACTTGGAAAATTTACCTTTTAAGATTCATGATCGCCTAGTATTTTTAATAAAATTTGGAGATATTTTCTTAAATTTATTCAAATTTAACTTGGAAAATTTACCTTTTGAGATTCATGATCGCCTAGTATTTTTAATAAAATTTGGAAATATTTTCTTAAATTTCTTCAAATTTAACTTGGGAAATTTACCTTCTAAGATTCATGATCGCCTGGTATTATTTACAAAATTTAGAAATATTTTCTTAAATTCCTTCTAATTTAACTTCGAAAATTTATTTTCTGAGATTCATGATCGCCTAGTATTTTTAATAAAATTGGGAAATATTTTCTTAAATTCCTTCAAGTTCAACTTGGAAAATTTACCTTTTGAGATTCATGAGCGCCTAGTATTTTTAATAAAATTTGGAAAGATTTTCTTAAATTACTTCAAATTTAACTTGGAAATTTTACCTTCTAAGATACATGACCGCCTGGTATGTTTAATAAAATTTGGAAATATTGTCTTAAATTCCTTCTAATTTAAATTCGAATATTTATTTTCTGAGATTCATGATCGCCTAGTATTTTTAATAAAATTTGGAAATATTTTCTTAAATTCCTTTAAGTTCAACTTGGAAAATTTACCTTTTGAGATTCATGATCGCCTAGTATTTTTAATAAAATTTGGAAATATTTTCTTAAATTTGTTTAAATTTAACTTGGAAAATTTACCTTTTAAGATTCATGATAGCCTAGTATTTTTAATAAAATTTGGAAATATTTTCTTTAATTCCTTCAAGTTCAACTTGGAAAATTTACCTTTTGAGATTCATGATCGCCTAGTATTTTTAATAAAATTTGGAAATATTTTCTTAAATTTATTTAAATTTAAATTGGAAAATTAACCTTCTGAGATTGATGATCGCCTAGTATTTTTAATAAAATTTGGAAATATTTTCTTTAATTCCTTCAAGTTCAACTTGGAAAATTTACATTTTGAGATTCATGATCGCCTAGTATTTTTAATAAAATTTGGAGATATTTTCTTAAATTTATTCAATTTTAACTTGGAAAATTAAACTTCTGAGATTGATGATCGCCTAGTATTTTTAATAAAATTTGGAAAGATTTTCTTAAATTACTTCAAATTTAACTTGGAAAATTTACCTTTTGAGATTCATGATCGCCTAGTATTTTTAATAAAATTTGGAAATATTTTCTTAAATTCCTTCAAGTTCAACTTGGAAAATTTACCTTTTGAGATTCATGAGCGCCTAGTATTTTTAATAAAATTTGGAAAGATTTTCTTAAATTTCTTCAAATTTAACTTGGAAATTTTACCTTCTACGATACATGATCGCCTGGTATGTTTAATAAAATTTGGAAATATTGTCTTAAATTCCTTCTAATTTAAATTCGAAAATTTATTTTCTGAGATTCATGATCGCCTAGTATTTTTAATAAAATTTGGAAATATTTTCTTAAATTCCTTCAAGTTCAACTTGGAAAATTTACCTATTGAGATTCATGATCGCCTAGTATTTTTAATAAAATTTGGAAATATTTTCTTAAATTTGTTCAAATTTAACTTAGAAAATTAACCTTCTGAGATTCATGATCGCCTAGTATTTTTAATAAAATTTGGAAAGATTTTCTTAAATTACTTCAAATTTAACTTGGAAATTTTACCTTCTACGATACATGATCTCCTGGTATTTTTAATAAAATTTGGAAATATTGTCTTAAATTCCTTCTAATTTAAATTCGAAAATTTACTTTCTGGGATTCATGATCGCCTAGTATTTTTAATAAAATTTGGAAATATTTTCTTAAATTTCTTCAAATTTAACTTGGAAAATTTACCTTCTAAGATTCATGATCTCCTGGTATTATTTACAAAATTTAGAAATATTTTCTTAAATTCCTTCTAATTTAACTTCGAAAATTTATTTTCTGAGATTCATGATCGCCTAGTATTTTTAATCACATTGGGAAATATTTTCTTAAATTCCTTCAAGTTCAACTTGGAAAATTTACTTTTTGAGATTCATGAGCGCCTAGTATTTTTAATAAAATTTGGAAATATTTTCTTAAATTACTTCCAATTTAACTTGGAAATTTTACCTTCTACGATACATGATCGCCTGGTATTTTTAATAAAATTTGGAAATATTGTCTTAAATTCCTTCTAATTTAAATTCGAAAATTTATTTTCTGAGATTCATGATCGCCTAGTATTTTTAATAAAATTTGGAAATATTTTCTTAAATTTGTGTAAATTTAACTTGGAAAATTTACCTTTTGAGATTCATGATCGCCTAGTATTTTTAATAAAATTTGGAAATATTTTCTTAAATTTCTTCAAATTTAACTTGGAAAATTTACCTTCTAAGATTCATGATCTCCTGGTATTATTTACAAAATTTAGAAATATTTTCTTAAATTCCTTCTAATTTAACTTCGAAAATTTATTTTCTGAGATTCATGATCGCCTAGTATTTTTAATCAAATTGGGAAATATTTTCTTAAATTCCTTCAAGTTCAACTTGGAAAATTTACTTTTTGAGATTCATGAGCGCCTAGTATTTTTAATAAAATTTGGAAATATTTTCTTAAATTACTTCAAATTTAACTTGGAAATTTTACCTTCTACGATACATGATCGCCTGGTATGTTTAATAAAATTTGGAAATAGTGTCTTAAATTCCTTCTAATTTAAATTCGAAAATTTATTTTCTGAGTTTCATGATCACCTAGTATTTTTTATAAAATTTGGAAATATTGTCTTAAATTCCTTCAACTTCAACTTGGAAAATTTACCTTTTGAGATTCATGATCGCCTAGTATTTTTAATAAAATTTGGAAATATTTTCTTAAATTCGTTCAAATTTAACTTGGAAAATTTACTTTCTGAGATTCATGATCGCCTAGTATTTTTAATAAAATTTGGAAAGATTTTCTTAAATTACTTCAAATTTAACTTGGAAATTTTACCTTCTACGATACATGATCACCTGGTATGTTTAATAAAATTTGGAAATATTGTCTTAAATTCCTTCTAATTTAAATTCGAAAATTTATTTTCTGAGATTCATGATCGCCTAGTATTTTTAATAAAATTTGGAAATATTTTCTTAAATTCCTTCAAGTTCAACTTGGAAAATTTACCTTTTGAGATTTATGATCGCCTAGTATTTTTTAAAAAAAAAATTTGGAAATATTTTCTTAAATTTCTTCAAATTTAACTTGGAAATTTTACCTTCTACGATACATGATCGCCTAGTATTTTTAATAAAATTTGGAAATATTTTCTTAAATTCGTTCAAATTTAACTTGGAAAATTTACCTTCTGAGATTCATGATCGCCTAGTATTTTTTATAAAATTTGAAAATATTTTCTTAAATTCCTTCAAGTTCAACTTGGAAAATTTACCTTCTACGATACATGATCGCCTGGTATGTTTAATAAAATTTGGAATTATTGTCTTAAATTCTTTCTAATTTAAATTCGAAAATTTATTTTCTGAGATTCATGATCGCCTAGTATTTTTAATACAATTTGCATATATTTTCTTAAATTCGTTCAAATTTAACTTGGAAATTTTACCTTCTACGATACATGATCGCCTGGTGTGTTTAATAAAATTTGGAAATATTGTCTTAAATTCCTTCTAATTTAAATTCGAAAATTTATTTTCTGAGATTCATGATCGGCTAGTATTTTTAATAAAATTTGGAAATATTTTCTTAAATTCCTTCAAGTTCAACTTGGAAAATTTACCTATTGAGATTCATGATCGCCTAGTATTTTTAATAAAATTTGGAAATATTTTCTTAAATTTGTTCAAATTTAACTTGGAAAATTAACCTTCCGAGATTCATGATCGCCTAGTATTTTTAATAAAATTTGGAAATATTTTCTTAAATTTCTTCAAATTTAAATTGGAAAATTTATCTTCTAAGATTCATGATCTCCTGGTATTATTTACAAAATTTAGAAATATTTTCTTAAATTCCTTCTAATTTAACTTCGAAAATTTATTTTCTGAGATTCATGATCGCCTAGTATTTTTAATCAAATTGGGAAATATTTTCTTAAATTCCTTCAAGTTCAACTTGGAAAATTTACCTTTTGAGATTCATGAGCGCCTAGTATTTTTAATAAATTTTGGAAATATTTTCTTAAATTACTTCCAATTTAACTTGGAAATTTTACCTTCTACGATACATGATCGCCTGGTATTTTTAATAAAATTTGGAAATATTGTCTTAAAATTCTTCTAATTTAAATTCGAAAATTTATTTTCTGAGATTCATGATCGCCTAGTATTTTTAATAAAATTAGGAAATATTTTCTTAAATTTGTTTAAATTTTAACTTGGAAAATTTACCTTTTGAGATTCATGATCGCCTAGTATTTTTAATAAAATTTGGAAATATTTTCTTAAATTCGTTCAAATTTAGCTTGGAAAATTTACCTTCTGAGATTCATGATCGCCTAGTATTTTTAATAAAATTTGAAAATATTTTCTTAAATTCCTTCTAATTTAAATTCGAAAATTTATTTTCTGAGTTTCATGATCGCCTAGTATTTTTTATAAAATTTGGAAATATTGTCTTAAATTCCTTCAACTTCAACTTGGAAAATTTAACTTTTGAGATTCATGATCGCCTAGTATTTTTATTAAAAATTGGAAATATTTTCTTAAATTCGTTCAAATTTAACTTGGAAAATTTACTTTCTGAGATTCATGATCGCCTAGTATTTTTAATAAAATTTGGAAAGATTTTCTTAAATTACTTCAAATTTAACTTGGAAATTTTACCTTCTACGATACATGATCGCCTGGTATGTTTAATAAAATTTGGAAATATTGTCTTAAATTCCTTCTAATTTAAATTCGAAAATTTATTTTCTGAGATTCATGATCGCCTAGTATTTTTAATAAAATTTGGAAATATTTTCTTAAATTCCTTCAAGTTCAACTTGGAAAATTTACCTTTTGAGATTTATGATCGCCTAGTATTTTTAATAAAATTTGGAAATATTTTCTTAAATTTCTTCAAATTTAACTTGGTAAATTAACCTTCTGAGATTCATGATCGCCTAGTATTTTTAATAAAATTTGGAAATATTTTCTTAAATTCGTTCAAATTTAACTTGGAAAATTTACCTTCTGAGATTCATGATCGCCTAGTATTTTTTATAAAATTTGAAAATATTTTTTAAATTCCTTCAAGTTCAACTTGGAAAATTTACCTTCTACGATACATGATCGCCTGGTATGTTTAATAAAATTTGGAAATATTGTCTTAAATTCTTTCAAATTTAAATTCGAAAATTTATTTTCTGAGATTCATGATCGCCTAGTATTTTTAATAAAATTTGCATATATTTTCTTAAATTCGTTCAAATTTAACTTGGAAAATTTACCTTCTCAGATTCATGATCGCCTAGTATTTTTAATAAAATTTGGAAAGATTTTCTTAAATTACTTCAAATTTTACTTGGAAATTTACCTTCTACGATACATGATCGCCTGGTATGTTTAATAAAATTTGGAAATATTGTCTTAAATTCCTTCTAATTTAAATTCGAAAATTTATTTTCTGAGGTTCATGATCGCCTAGTATTTTTAATAAAATATGGAAATATTTTCTTAAATTCCTTCAACTTCAACTTGGAAAATTTACCTTTCGAGATTCATGATCGCCTAGTATTTTTAATAAAATTTGGAAATATTTTCTTAAATTCGTTCAAATTTAACTTGGAAAATTTACTTTCTGAGATTCATGATCGCCTAGTATTTTTAATAAAATTTGGAAAGATTTTCTTAAATTACTTCAAATTTAACTTGGAAATTTTACCTTCTACGATACATGATCGCCTGGTATGTTTAATAAAATTTGGAAATATTGTCTTAAATTCCTTCTAATTTAAATTCGAAAATTTATTTTCTGAGTTTCATGATCGCCTAGTATTTTTTATAAAATTTGGAAATATTGTCTTAAATTCCTTCAACTTCAACTTGGAAAATTTACCTTTTGAGATTCATGATCGCCTAGTATTTTTAATAAAATTTGGAAATATTTTCTTAAATTCGTTCAAATTTAACTTGGAAAATTTACTTTCTGAGATTCATGATCGCCTAGTATTTTTAATAAAATTTGGAAAGATTTTCTTAAATTACTTCAAATTTAACTTGGAAATTTTACCTTCTACGATACATGATCGCCTGGTATGTTTAATAAAATTTGGAAATATTGTCTTAAATTCCTTCTAATTTAAATTCGAAAATTTATTTTCTGAGATTCATGATCGCCTAGTATTTTTAATAAAATTTGGAAATATTTTCTTAAATTCCTTCAAGTTCAACTTGGAAAATTTACCTTTTGAGATTTATGATCGCCTAGTATTTTTAATAAAATTTGGAAATATTTTCTTAAATTTCTTCAAATTTAACTTGGTAAATTAACCTTCTGAGTTTCATGATCGCCTAGTATTTTTAATAAAATTTGGAAAGATTTTCTTAAATTACTTCTAATTTAACTTGGAAATTTTACCTTCTATGATACATGATCGCCTAGTATTTTTAATAAAATTTGGAAATATTTTCTTAAATTCGTTCAAATTTAACTTGGAAAATTTACCTTCTGAGATTCATGATCGCCTAGTATATTTTATAAAATTTGAAAATATTTTCTTAAATTCCTTCAAGTTCAACTTGGAAAATTTACCTTCTACGATACATGATCGCCTGGTATGTTTAATAAAATTTGGAATTATTGTCTTAAATTCTTTCTAATTTAAATTCGAAAATTTATTTTCTGAGATTCATGATCGCCTAGTATTTTTAATACAATTTGCATATATTTTCTTAAATTCGTTCAAATTTAACTTGGAAAATTTACCTCTCAGATTCATGATCGCCTAGTATTTTTAATAAAATTTGGAAAGATTTTCTTAAATTACTTCAAATTTAACTTGGAAATTTTACCTTCTACGATACATGATCGCCTGGTATGTTTAATAAAATTTGGAAATATTGTCTTAAATTCCTTCTAATTTAAATTCGAAAATTTATCTTCTAAGATTCATGATCGTATTTACTTCTAATTTAACTTCGAAAATTTATTTTCTGAGATTCATGATCGCCTAGTATTTTTAATCAAATTGGGAAATATTTTCTTAAATTCCTTCAAGTTCAACTTGGAAAATTTACCTTTTGAGATTCATGAGCGCCTAGTATTTTTAATAAAATTTGGAAATATTTTCTTAAATTACTTCCAATTTAACTTGGAAATTTTACCTTCTACGATACATGATCGCCTGGTATTTTTAATAAAATTTGGAAATATTGTCTTAAAATTCTTCTAATTTAAATTCGAAAATTTATTTTCTGAGATTCATGATCGCCTAGTATTTTTAATAAAATTTGGAAATATTTTCTTAAATTTGTTTAAATTTTAACTTGGAAAATTTACCTTTTGAGATTCATGATCGCCTGGTATTTTTAATAAAATTTGGAAATATTTTCTTAAATTCGTTAAAATTTAGCTTGGAAAATTTACCTTCTGAGATTCATGATCGCCTAGTATTTTTAATAAAATTTGGAAATATTTTCTTAAATTCCTTCTAATTTAAATTCGAAAATTTATTTTCTGAGTTTCATGATCGCCTAGTATTTTTTATAAAATTTGGAAATATTGTCTTAAATTCCTTCAACTTCAACTTGGAAAATTTACCTTTTGAGATTCATGATCGCCTAGTATTTTTAATAAAATTTGGAAATATTTTCTTAAATTCGTTCAAATTTAACTTGGAAAATTTACTTTCTGAGATTCATGATCGCCTAGTATTTTTAATAAAATTTGGAAAGATTTTCTTAAATTACTTCAAATTTAACTTGGAAATTTTACCTTCTACGATACATGATCGCCTGGTATGTTTAATAAAATTTGGAAATATTGTCTTAAATTCCTTCTAATTTAAATTCGAAAATTTATTTTCTGAGTTTCATGATCGCCTAGTATTTTTTATAAAATTTGGAAATATTGTCTTAAATTCCTTCAACTTCAACTTGGAAAATTTACCTTTTGAGATTCATGATCGCCTAGTATTTTTAATAAAATTTGGAAATATTTTCTTAAATTCGTTCAAATTTAACTTGGAAAATTTACTTTCTGAGATTCATGATCGCCTAGTATTTTTAATAAAATTTGGAAAGATTTTCTTAAATTACTTCAAATTTAACTTGGAAATTTTACCTTCTACGATACATGATCGCCTGGTATGTTTAATAAAATTTGGAAATATTGTCTTAAATTCCTTCTAATTTAAATTCGAAAATTTATTTTCTGAGATTCATGATCGCCTAGTATTTTTAATAAAATTTGGAAATATTTTCTTAAATTCCTTCAAGTTCAACTTGGAAAATTTACCTTTTGAGATTTATGATCGCCTAGTATTTTTAATAAAATTTGGAAATATTTTCTTAAATTTCTTCAAATTTAACTTGGTAAATTAACCTTCTGAGATTCATGATCGCCTAGTATTTTTAATAAAATTTGGAAAGATTTTCTTAAATTACTTCTAATTTAACTTGGAAATTTTACCTTCTACGATACATGATCGCCTAGTATTTTTAATAAAATTTGGAAATATTTTCTTAAATTCGTTCAAATTTAACTTGGAAAATTTACCTTCTGAGATTCATGATCGCCTAGTATTTTTTATAAAATTTGAAAATATTTTCTTAAATTCCTTCAAGTTCAACTTGGAAAATTTACCTTCTACGATACATGATCGCCTGGTATGTTTAATAAAATTTGGAAATATTGTCTTAAATTCTTTCTAATTTAAATTCGAAAATTTATTTTCTGAGATTCATGATCGCCTAGTATTTTTAATAAAATTTGCATATATTTTCTTAAATTCGTTCAAATTTAACTTGGAAAATTTACCTTCTCAGATTCATGATCGCCTAGTATTTTTAATAAAATTTGGAAAGATTTTCTTAAATTACTTCAAATTTAACTTGGAAATTTTACCTTCTACGATACATGATCGCCTGGTATGTTTAATAAAATTTGGAAATATTGTCTTAAATTCCTTCTAATTTAAATTCGAAAATTTATTTTCTGAGGTTCATGATCGCCTAGTATTTTTAATAAAATATGGAAATATTTTCTTAAATTCCTTCAACTTCAACTTGGAAAATTTACCTTTTGAGATTCATGATCGCCTAGTATTTTTAATAAAATTTGGAAATATTTTCTTAAATTCGTTCAAATTTAACTTGGAAAATTTACTTTCTGAGATTCATGATCGCCTAGTATTTTTAATAAAATTTGGAAATATTTTCTTAAATTCGTTCAAATTTAACTTGGAAAATTTACCTTCTGAGATTCATGATGGCCTAGTATTTTTAATAAAATTTGGAAATATTTTATTAAATTACTTCAAATTTAACTTGGAAATTTTACCTTCTACGATACATGATCGCCTGCTAGTTTTAATAAAATTTGGAAATATTTTCTTAAATTCCTTCTAATTTAAATTCGAAAATTTATTTTCTGAGATTCATGATCGCCTAGTATTTTTTATAAAATTTGGAAATATTGTCTTAAATTCCTTCAACTTCAACTTGGAAAATTTACCTTTTGAGATTCATGATCGCCTAGTAGTTTTAATAAAATTTGGAAATATTTTCTTAAATTCGTTCAAATTTAACTTGGAAAATTTACTTTCTGAGATTCATGATCGCCTAGTATTTTTAATAAAATTTGGAAATATTTTCTTAAATTCGTTCAAATTTAACTTGGAAAATTTACTTTCTGGGATTTATGATCGCCTAGTATTTTTAATAAAATTGGGAAATATTTTCTTAAATTGGTTAAAATTTAACTTGGAAAATTTACCTTCTGAGATTCATGATCGCCTAGTATTTTTAATAAAATTTGGAAATATTTTCTTAAATTCGTTCAAATTTAACTTGGAAAATTTACTTTCTGAGATTCATGATCGCCTAGTATTTTTAATAAAATTTGGAAAGATTTTCTTAAATTACTTCAAATTTAACTTGGAAATTTTATCTTCTACGATACATGATCGCCTGGTATGTTTAATAAAATTTGGAAATATTGTCTTAATTTCCTTCTAATTTAAATTCGAAAATTTATTTTCTGAGATTCATGATCGCCTAGTATTTTTAATAAAATTTGGAAATATTTTCTTAAATTCCTTCAAGTTCAGCTTGGAAAATTTAGCATTTGAGATTCATGATCGCCTAGTATTTTTAATAAAATTTGGAAATATTTTCTTAAATTTGTTCAAATTTAACTTGGAAAATTATCCTTCTGAGATTCATGATCGCCTAGTATTTTTAATAAAATTTGGAAAGATTTTCTTAAATTACTTCAAATTTAACTTGGAAATTTTACCTTCTACGATACGTGATCGCCTAGTATTTTTAATAAAATTTGGAAATATTTTCTTAAATTCGTTGAAATTTAACTTGGAAAATTTACCTTCTGAGATTCATGATCGCCCAGTATTTTTTATAAAATTTGAAAATATTTTCTTAAATTCCTTCAAGTTCAACTTGGAAAATTTACCTTTTGAGATTCATGATCGCCTAGTATTTTTAATAAAATTTGGAAATATTTTCTTAAATTTGTTCAAATTTAACTTGGAAAATTTACCTTCTGAGATTCATGATCGCCTAGTATTTTTAATAAAATTTGGAAAGATTTTCTTAATTTACTTCAAATTTAACTTGGAAATTTTACCTTCTACGATACATGATCGCCTGGTATGTTTAATAAAATTTGGAAATATTGTCTTAAATTCCTTCTAATTTAAATTCGAAAATTTATTTTCTGAGATTCATAATCGCCTAGTATTTTTAATAAAATTTGGATATATTTTCTTAAATTCGTTCAAATTTAACTTGGAAAATTTACCTTCTCAGATTCATGATGGCCTAGTATTTTTAATAAAATTTGGAAAGATTTTCTTAAATTACTTCAAATTTAACTTGGAAATTTTACCTTCTACGATACATGATCGCCTGGTATGTTTAATAAAATTTGGAAATATTGTCTTAAATTCCTTCTAATTTAAATTCGAAAATTTATTTTCTGAGATTCATGATCGCCTAGTATTTTTAATAAAATATGGAAATATTTTCTTAAATTCCTTCAGGTTCAACTTGGAAAATTTACCTTTTGAGATTCATGATCGCCTAGTACTTTTAATAAAATTTGGAAATATTTTCTTAAATTTGTTCAAATTTAACTTGGAAAATTAACCTTCTGAGATTCATGATCGCCTAGTATTTTTAATAAAATTTGGAAAGATTTTCTTAAATTACTTCAAATTTAACTTGGAAATTTTACCTTCTACGATACATGATCGCCTGGTATTTTTAATAAAATTTGGAAATATTGTCTTAAATTCCTTCTAATTTAAATTCGAAAATTTACTTTCTGGGATTCATGATCGCCTAGTATTTTTAATAAAATTTGGAAATATTTTCCTAAATTTCTCCAAATTTAACTTGGAAAATTTACCTTCTAAGATTCATGATCGCCTGGTATTATTTACAAAATTAGAAATATTTTCTTAAATTCCTTCTAATTTAACTTCGAAAATTTATTTTCTGAGATTCATGATCGCCTAGTATTTTTAATAAAATTTGGAAATATTTTCTTAAATTCCTTCAAGTTCAACTTGGAAAATTTACCTTTTGAGATTCATGAGCGCCTAGTATTTTTAATAAAATTTGGAAATATTTTCTTAAATTTGTTTAAATTTAACTTGGAAAATTTACCTTTTGAGATTCATGATCGCCTAGTATTTTTAATAAAATTTGGAAATATTTTCTTAAATTCGTTCAAATTTAACTTGGAAAATTTACCTTCTAAGGTTCATGATCGCCTAGTATTTTTAATAAAATTTGGAAATATTTTCTTAAATTACTTCAAATTTAACTTGGAAATTTTACCTTCTACAATACATGATCGCCTGGTATGTTTAATAAAATTTGGAAATATTGTCTTAAATTCCTTCTAATTTAAATTCGAAAATTTATTTTCTGAGATTCATGATCGCCTAGTATTTTTAATAAAATTTGGAAATATTTTCTTAAATTCGTTCAAATTTAACTTGGAAAATTTACTTTCTGGGATTTATGATCGCCTAGTATTTTTAATAAAATTGGGAAATATTTTCTTAAATTGGTTAAAATTTAACTTGGAAAATTTACCTTCTGAGATTCATGATCGCCTAGTATTTTTAATAAAATTTGGAAATATTTTCTTAAATTCGTTCAAATTTAACTTGGAAAATTTACTTTCTGAGATTCATGATCGCCTAGTATTTTTAATAAAATTTGGAAAGATTTTCTTAAATTACTTCAAATTTAACTTGGAAATTTTATCTTCTACGATACATGATCGCCTGGTATGTTTAATAAAATTTGGAAATATTGTCTTAAATTCCTTCTAATTTAAATTCGAAAATTTATTTTCTGAGATTCATGATCGCCTAGTATTTTTAATAAAATTTGGAAATATTTTCTTAAATTCCTTCAAGTTCAGCTTGGAAAATTTAGCATTTGAGATTCATGATCGCCTAGTATTTTTAATAAAATTTGGAAATATTTTCTTAAATTTGTTCAAATTTAACTTGGAAAATTATCCTTCTGAGATTCATGATCGCCTAGTATTTTTAATAAAATTTGGAAAGATTTTCTTAAATTACTTCAAATTTAACTTGGAAATTTTACCTTCTACGATACATGATCGCCTAGTATTTTTAATAAAATTTGGAAATATTTTCTTAAATTCGTTGAAATTTAACTTGGAAAATTTACCTTCTGAGATTCATGATCGCCCAGTATTTTTTATAAAATTTGAAAATATTTTCTTAAATTCCTTCAAGTTCAACTTGGAAAATTTACCTTTTGAGATTCATGATCGCCTAGTATTTTTAATAAAATTTGGAAATATTTTCTTAAATTTGTTCAAATTTAACTTGGAAAATTTACCTTCTGAGATTCATGATCGCCTAGTATTTTTAATAAAATTTGGAAAGATTTTCTTAATTTACTTCAAATTTAACTTGGAAATTTTACCTTCTACGATACATGATCGCCTGGTATGTTTAATAAAATTTGGAAATATTGTCTTAAATTCCTTCTAATTTAAATTCGAAAATTTATTTTCTGAGATTCATAATCGCCTAGTATTTTTAATAAAATTTGGATATATTTTCTTAAATTCGTTCAAATTTAACTTGGAAAATTTACCTTCTCAGATTCATGATCGCCTAGTATTTTTAATAAAATTTGGAAAGATTTTCTTAAATTACTTCAAATTTAACTTGGAAATTTTACCTTCTACGATACATGATCGCCTGGTATGTTTAATAAAATTTGGAAATATTGTCTTAAATTCCTTCTAATTTAAATTCGAAAATTTATTTTCTGAGATTCATGATCGCCTAGTATTTTTAATAAAATATGGAAATATTTTCTTAAATTCCTTCAGGTTCAACTTGGAAAATTTACCTTTTGAGATTCATGATCGCCTAGTACTTTTAATAAAATTTGGAAATATTTTCTTAAATTTGTTCAAATTTAACTTGGAAAATTAACCTTCTGAGATTCATGATCGCCTAGTATTTTTAATAAAATTTGGAAAGATTTTCTTAAATTACTTCAAATTTAACTTGGAAATTTTACCTTCTACGATACATGATCGCCTGGTATTTTTAATAAAATTTGGAAATATTGTCTTAAATTTCTTCTAATTTAAATTCGAAAATTTACTTTCTGGGATTCATGATCGCCTAGTATTTTTAATAAAATTTGGAAATATTTTTTTAAATTTCTTCAAATTTAACTTGGAAAATTTACCTTCTAAGATTCATGATCGCCTGGTATTATTTACAAAATTAGAAATATTTTCTTAAATTCCTTCTAATTTAACTTCGAAAATTTATTTTCTGAGATTCATGATCGCCTAGTATTTTTAATAAAATTTGGAAATATTTTCTTAAATTCCTTCAAGTTCAACTTGGAAAATTTACCTTTTGAGATTCATGAGCGCCTAGTATTTTTAATAAAATTTGGAAATATTTTCTTAAATTTGTTTAAATTTAACTTGGAAAATTTACCTTTTGAGATTCATGATCGCCTAGTATTTTTAATAAAATTTGGAAATATTTTCTTAAATTCGTTCAAATTTAACTTGGAAAATTTACCTTCTAAGGTTCATGATCGCCTAGTATTTTTAATAAAATTTGGAAATATTTTCTTAAATTACTTCAAATTTAACTTGGAAATTTTACCTTCTACGATACATGTTCGCCTGCTAGTTTAAATAAAATTTGGAAATATTTTCTTAAATTCCTTCTAATTTAAATTCGAAAATTTATTTTCTGAGATTCATGATCGCCTAGTATTTTTAATAAAATTTGGAAAGATTTTCTTAAATTACTTCAAATTTAACTTGAAAATTTTACCTTCTACGATACATTATCGCCTGGCATTTTTAATAAAATTTGGAAATATTGTATTAAATTCCTTCTAATTTAGAATCGAAAATTTTCTTTCTGGTATTCATGATCGCCTAGTATATTTAATAAAATTTGGAAATATTTTCTTAAATTCCTTCAATTTCAACTAGGAAAATTTACCTTTTGAGATTCATGATCGCCTAGTATTTTTAATAAAATTTGGAAATATTTTCTTAAATTCGTTCAAATTTAACTTGGAAAATTTACTTTCTGAGATTCATGATCGCGTAGTATTTTTAATAAAATTTGGAAAGATTTTCTTAAATTACTTCAAATTTAACTTGGAAATTTTACCTTCTACGATTCATGATCGCCTGGTATTTTTAATAAAATTTGGAAATATGGTCTTAAATTCCTTCTAATTTAAATTCGAAAATTTATTTTCTTAGAATCATGATCGCCTAGTATTTTTAATAAAATTTGGAAATATTTTCTTAAATTTCTTTAAATTTAACTTGGAAAATTTACCTTCTAAGATTCATGATCGCCTGGTATTATTTACAAAATTTAGATATATTGCCTCAAATTCCTTCTAATTTAACTTCGAAAATTTACTTTCTGGGATTCATGATCGCCTGTTATTCTTAATAACATTTGGAAATATTTTCTTAAATTCCTTCTAATTTAAATTCGAATATTTATTTTCTGAGATTCATGATCGCATATATTTTTAATAAAATTTGGAAATATTTTCTTAAATTCCTTCAAGTTCAACTTGGAAAATTTACCATTTGAGACTCATGCTCGCCTAGTATTTTTAATAAAATTTGGAATTATTTTCTTAAATTCGTTCAAATTTAACTTGGAAAATTTACCTTCTGAGATTCATGATCGCCTAGTATTTTTAATAAAATTTGGAAAGATTTTCTTAAATTACTTCAAATTTAACTTGGAAATTTTACCTTCTACGATACATGATCGCCTAGTATTTTTAATAAATTTTGGAAATATTTTTTTAAATTCCTTCAAGTTCAACTTGGAAAATTTACCTTCTGAGATTCATGATCGCCTAGTATTTTTAATAAATTTTGGAAATATTTTTTTAAATTCCTTCAAGTTCAACTTGGAAAATTTACTTTCTGAGATTCATGATCGCTTAGTATTTTTAATAAAATTTGGAAATATTTTCTTAAATTCGTTCAAATTTAACTTGGAAAATTTACATTCTGGGATTCATGATCGCCTAGTATTTTTAATAAAATTTGGAAATATTTTTTTAAATTGGTTAAAATTTAACTTGGAAAATTTACCTTCTGAGATTCATGATCGCCTAGTATTTTTAATAAAATTTGGAAATATTTTCTTAAATTCTTTCAAATTTAACTTGGAAAATTTACTTTCTGGGATTCATGATCGCCTAGTATTTTTAATAAAATTTGGAAATATTTTCTTAAATTGGTTAAAATTTAACTTGGAAAATTTACCTTCTGAGATTCATGATCGCCTAGTATTTTTAATAAAATTTGGAAATATTTTCTTAAATTCGTTCAAATTTAACTTGGAAAATTTACCTTCTGAGATTCATGATCGCCTAGTATTTTTAATAAAATTTGGAAAGATTTTCTTAAATTACTTCAAATTTAACTTGGAAATTTTACCTTCTACGATACATGATCGCCTAGTATTTTTAATAAATTTTGGAAATATTTTTTTAAATTCCTTCAAGTTCAACTTGGAAAATTTACCTTCTGAGATTCATGATCGCCTAGTATTTTTAATAAATTTTGGAAATATTTTTTTAAATTCCTTCAAGTTCAACTTGGAAAATTTACTTTCTGAGATTCATGATCGCTTAGTATTTTTAATAAAATTTGGAAATATTTTCTTAAATTCGTTCAAATTTAACTTGGAAAATTTACATTCTGGGATTCATGATCGCCTAGTATTTTTAATAAAATTCGGAAATATTTTCTTAAATTGGTTAAAATTTAACTTGAAAAATTTGCCTTCTGAGATTCATGATCGCCTAGTATTTTTAATAAAATTTGGAAATATTTTCTTAAATTCGTTCAAATTTAACTTGGAAAATTTACTTTCTGGGATTCATGATCGCCTAGTATTTTTAATAAAATTTGGAAATATTTTTTTAAATTTCTTCAAATTTAACTTGGAAAATTTAACTTCTAAGTTTCATGATCTCCTGGTATTATTTAGAAAATTAAAAATATTTTCTTAAATTCCTTCCAATTTAACTTCGAAAATTTATTTTCTGAGATTCATGATCGCCTAGTATTTTTAATAAAATTTGGAAATATTTTCTAAAATTCGTTCAAATTTAACTTGGAAAATTTACCTTCTGAGATTCATGATCGCCTAGTATTTTTAATAAAATTTGGAAGGATTTTCTTACTTCAAATTTATATTTTTAATAAAATTTGGAAATATTGTCTTAAATTTCTTCTAATTTAAATTCGAAAATTTATTTTCTGAGATTCATGATCGCCTAGTATTTTTCATAAAATTTGGAAATATTTTCTTAAATTCCTTCAAGTTCAACTTGGAAAATTTACCTTTTGAGATTCATGATCGCCTAGTATTTTTAATAAAATTTGGAAATATTTTCTTAAATTCGTTAAAATTTAACTTGGAAAATTTACCTTCTGAGATTCATAATCGCCTAGTATTTTTAATAAAATTTGGAAAGATTTTCTTAAATTACTTCAAATTTAACTCGAAAATTTTACCTTCTACGATACATGATCGCCTGGTATTTTTCATAAAATTTGGAAATATAGTTTTGAATTTTTCAAATATAACTTAGAAAATTTACCTTCTATGATTCATGCACGCCTGGTATTTTTAATAACAGTTGGAAATATTGTCTTAAATTCCTTTACGTTTAACTTGCAAAATTTACTGTCTGGGATTCATGATCACCTAGTATTTTTAATAAAATTTGGAAATATTTTCTTAAATTTCTTCAAATTTAAATTCGAAAATTTATTTTCTGAGATTCATGATCGCCTAGTATTTTTAATAAAATTTGGAAATATTTTCTTAAATTCATTCAAATTTAACTTGGAATATTTACCTTCTGAGATTCATGATAGCCTAGTATTATTAATAAAATTTGAAAAGATTTTCTTCAATTACTTCAAATTTAACTTGGAAATTTTATCTTCTACGATACATGATCGCCTGGTATTTTTAATAAAATTTGGAAATATTGGCTTAAATTCCTTCTAATTTAAATTCGAAAATTTATTTTCTGAGATTCATGATCGCCTAGTATTTTTAATAAAATTTGGAAATATTTTCTTAAATTCCTTCTAATTTAAATTCGTAAATTTATTTTCTGTGATTCATGATCGCCTAGTATTTTTAATAAAATTAGGAAATATTTTCTTAAATTCGTTCAAATTTAACTTGGAAAATTTGCCTTCTGAGATTCATGATCGCCTAGTATTTTTAATAAAATTTGAAAAGATTTTCTTAAATTACTTCAAATTTAACTTGGAAATTTTACCTTCTACGATACATGATCGCCTGGTATTTTTAATAAAATTTGGAAATATTGGCTAAAATTCCTTCTAGTTTAAATTCGAAAATTTATTTTCTGAGATTCATGATCGCCTAGTATTTTTAATAAAATTTGGAAATATTTTCTTAAATTCCTTCTAATTTAAATTCGAAAATTTATTTTCTGTGATTCATGATCGCCTAGTATTTTTAATAAAATTTGTAAATATTTTCTTAAATTCGTTCAAATTTAACTTGGAAAGTTTACCTTCTGAGATTCATGATCGCCTAGTATTTTTAATAAAATTTGGAAATATTTTCTTAAATTACTTCAAATTTAACTTGGAATTTTTAGCTTCTACGATACATGATCGCCTGGTATTTTTAATAAAATTTGGAAATATTGTCTTAAATTCCTTCTAAATTAAATTCGAAAATTTATTTCCGAGATTCATGATCGCCTAGTATTTTTAATAAAATTTAGAAAGATTTTCTTAAATTACTTCAAATTTAACTTGGAAATTTTACCTTCTACGATACATGATTGCCTGGTATTTTTAATAAAATTTGGAAATATTGTCTTAAATTCCTTCTAATTTAAATTCGAAAATTTATTTTCTGAGATTCATGATCGCCTAGTATTTTTAATAAAATTTGGAAATATTTTCTTAAATTCCTTCTAATTTAAATTCGAAAATTTATTTTCAGTGATTCATGATCGCCTAGTATTTTTAATAAAATTTGGAAATATTTTCTTAAATTCGTTCAAATTTAACTTGGAAAATTTACCTTCTGAGATTCATGATCGCTTAGTATTTTTAATAAAATTTGGAAATATTTTCTTAAATTCCTTCTAATTTAAATTCGAAAATTTATTTTCTCAGATTCATGATCGCCTAGTATTTTTTATAAAATTTGGAAATATTGTCTTAAATTCCTTTCAAGTTCAACTTGGAAAATTTACCTTTTGAGATTCATGATCGCCTAGTATTTTTAATAAAATTTGGAAAGATTTTCTTACTTCAAATTTAACTTGGAAATTTAACCTTCTATGATACATGATCGCCTGGTATTTTTAATAAAATTTGGAAATATTGTCTTAAATTTCCTCTAATTTAAATTCGAAAATTTATGTTCTGAGATTCATGATCGCCTAGTATTTTTAATAAAATTTGGAAATATTTTCTTAAATTCCTTCAAGTTCAACTTGGAAAATTTACCTTTTGAGATTCATGATCGCCTAGTATTTTTAATAAAATTTGGAAATATTTTCTTAAATTCGTTAAAATTTAACTTGGAAAATTTACCTTGTGAGATTCATAATCGCCTAGTATTTTTAATAAAATTTGGAAAGATTTTCTTAAATTACTTCAAATTTAACTCGGAAATTTTCCCTTCTACGATACATGATCGCCTGGTATTTTTCATAAAATTTGGAAATATATTTTTGAATCTTTCAAATATAACTTAGAAAATTTACCTTCTATGATTCATGCACGCCTGGTATTTTTAATAACAGTTGGAAATATTGTCTTAAATTCCTTTACGTTTAACTTGCAAATTTTACTGTCTGGGATTCATGATCGCCTAGTATTTTTAATAAAATTTGGAAATATTTTCTTAAATTTCTTCAAATTTAAATTCGAAAATTTATTTTCTGAGATTCATGATCGCTTAGTATTTTTAATAAAATTTGGAAATATTTTCTTAAATTCATTCAAATTTAACTTGGAAATTTTACCTTCTACGATACATGATCGCCTGGTATTTTTAATTAAATTTGGAAATATTGGCTTAAATTCCTTCTAATTTAAATTCGAAAATTTATTTTCTGAGATTCATGATCGCCTAGTATTTTTAATAAAATTTGGAAATATTTTCTTAAATTCCTTCTAATTTAAATTCGAAAATTTATTTTCAGTGATTCATGATCGCCTAGTATTTTTAATAAAATTTGGAAATATTTTCTTAAATTCGTTCAAATTTAACTTGGAAAATTTACCTTCTGAGATTCATGATCGCTTAGTATTTTTAATAAAATTTGGAAATATTTTCTTAAATTCCTTCTAATTTAAATTCGAAAATTTATTTTCTCAGATTCATGATCGCCTAGTATTTTTTATAAAATTTGGAAATATTGTCTTAAATTCCTTTCAAGTTCAACTTGGAAAATTTACCTTTTGAGATTCATGATCGCCTAGTATTTTTAATAAAATTTGGAAAGATTTTCTTACTTCAAATTTAACTTGGAAATTTAACCTTCTATGATACATGATCGCCTGGTATTTTTAATAAAATTTGGAAATATTGTCTTAAATTTCTTCTAATTTAAATTCGAAAATTTATGTTCTGAGATTCATGATCGCCTTGTATTTTTAATAAAATTTGGAAATATTTTCTTAAATTCCTTCAAGTTCAACTTGGAAAATTTACCTTTTGAGATTCATGATCGCCTAGTATTTTTAATAAAATTTGGAAATATTTTCTTAAATTCGTTAAAATTTAACTTGGAAAATTTACCTTGTGAGATTCATAATCGCCTAGTATTTTTAATAAAATTTGGAAAGATTTTCTTAAATTACTTCAAATTTAACTCGGAAATTTTCCCTTCTACGATACATGATCGCCTGGTATTTTTCATAAAATTTGGAAATATATTTTTGAATCTTTCAAATATAACTTAGAAAATTTACCTTCTATGATTCATGCACGCCTGGTATTTTTAATAACAGTTGGAAATATTGTCTTAAATTCCTTTACGTTTAACTTGCAAATTTTACTGTCTGGGATTCATGATCGCCTAGTATTTTTAATAAAATTTGGAAATATTTTCTTAAATTTCTTCAAATTTAAATTCGAAAATTTATTTTCTGAGATTCATGATCGCTTAGTATTTTTAATAAAATTTGGAAATATTTTCTTAAATTCATTCAAATTTAACTTGGAAATTTTACCTTCTACGATACATGATCGCCTGGTATTTTTAATTAAATTTGGAAATATTGGCTTAAATTCCTTCTAATTTAAATTCGAAAATTTATTTTCTGAGATTCATGATCGCCTAGTATTTTTAATAAAATTTGGAAATATTTTCTTAAATTCCTTCTAATTTAAATTCGAAAATTTATTTTCTGTGATTCATGATCGCCTAGTATTTTTAATAAAATTTAGAAATATTTTCTTAAATTCGTTCAAATTTAACTTGGAAAATTTACCTTCTGAGATTCATGATCGCCTAGTATTTTTAATAAAATTTGAAAAGGTTTTCTTAAATTACTTCAAATTTAACTTGGAAATTTTATCTTCTACGATACATCATCGCCTGGTATTTTTAATAAAATTTGGAAATATTGGCTTAAATTCATTTTAGTTTAAATTCGAAAATTTATTTTCTGAGATTCATGATCGCCTAGTATTTTTAATAAAATTTGGAAATATTTTCTTAAATTCCTTCAAGTTCAACTTGGAAAAATTAACTATTTAGATTCATGATCGCCTACTATTTTTAAAAAAATTTGGAAATATTTTCTTAAATTCGTTTAAATTTAACTTAGAAAATTTACCTTCTGAGATTCATGATCGCCTAGTATTTTTAATAAAATTTGGAAATATTTTCTTAAATTCCTTCAAGTTTAACTTGGAAAATTTATCTTTTGAGATTCATGATCGCCTGGTATTTTTGATAAAATTTGGAAATATTTTTTTGAATGTTTCAAATATAACTTGGAAAATTTACCCTCTATGATTCATGCACGCCTGGTATTTTTAATAACAGTTGGAAATATTGTCTTAAATTCCTTCACGTTTAACTTGCAAAATTTACTTTCTGGGATTCATGGTCGCCTAGTATTTTTAATAAAATTTGGAAATATTTTCTTAAATTTCTTCAAATTTAACTTGGAAAATTTACCTTCTAAGATTCATGATCGCCTGGTATTATTTACAAAATTTAGAAATATTTTCTTAAATTCCTTCTAATTTAGCTTCGAAAATTTACTTTCTGGGATTCATAATCGCCTGTTATTCTTAATAACATTTGGAAATATTTTCTTAAATTCCTTCTAATTTAAATTCGAAAATTTATTTTCTGAGATTCATGATCGCCTAGTATTTTTAATAAAATTTGGAAATATTTTCTTAAATTCGTTCAAATTTAACTTGGGAAATTTACCTTCTGAGATTCATGATCGCCTAGTATTTTTAATAAAATTTGAAAAGATTTTCTAAAATTACTTCAAATTTAACTTGGAAATTTTATCTTCTACGATACATGATCGCCTGGTATTTTTAATAAAATTTGGAAATATTGGCTTAAATTCATTCTAGTTTAAATTCGAAAATTTATTTTCTGAGATTCATGATCGCCTAGTATTTTTAATAAAATTTGGAAATATTTTCTTAAATTCCGTCTAATTTAAATTCGAAAATTTATTTTCTGTGATTCATGATCGCCTAGTATTTTTAATAAAATTTGGAAATATTTTCTTAAATTCGTTCAAATTTAACTTGGAAAATTTACCTTCTGAGATTCATGATCGCCTGGTATTTTTAATAAAATTTGGAAATATTGGCTTAAATTCATTCTAGTTTAAATTCGAAAATTTATTTTCTGAGATTCATGATCGCCTAGTATTTTTAATAAAATTTGGAAATATTTTCTTAAATTCCTTCAAGTTCAACTTGGAAAAATTAACTTTTTAGATTCATGATCGCCTACTATTTTTAAAAAAATTTGGAAATATTTTCTTAAATTCGTTTAAATTTAACTTAGAAAATTTACCTTCTGAGATTCATGATCGCCTAGTATTTTTAAAAAAATTTGGAAATATTTTCTTAAATTCCTTCAACTTTAACTTGGAAAATTTATCTTTTGAGATTCATGATCGCCTGGTATTTTTGATAAAATTTGGAAATATTTTTTTGAATGTTTCAAATATAACTTGGAAAATTTACGCTCTATGATTCATGCACGCCTGGTATTTTTAATAACAGTTGGAAATATTGTCTTAAATTCCTTCACGTTTAACTTGCAAAATTTACTTTCTGGGATTCATGGTCGCCTAGTATTTTTAATAAAATTTGGAAATATTTTCTTAAATTCGTTCAAATTCAACTTGGAAAATTTACCTTCTGAGATTCATGATCGCCTAGTATTTTTAATAAAATTTGGAAAGATTTTCTTAAATTACTTCAAATTTCACTTGGAAATTTTAGCTTCTACGATACATGATCGCCTGGTATTTTAAATAAAATTTGGAAATATTGTCTTAAATTCCTTCTAATTTAAATTCGAAAATTTATTTCCGAGATTCATGATCGCCTAGTGTTTTTAATAAAATTTAGAAAGATTTTCTTAAATTACTTCAAATTTAACTTGGAAATTTTACCTTCTACGATACATGATCGCCTGGTATTTTTAATAAAATTTGGAAATATTGTCTTAAATTCCTTCTAATTTAAATTCGAAAATTTATTTTCTGAGATTCATGATCGCCTTGAATTTTTAATAAAATTTGGAAATATTTTCTTAAATTCCTTCAAGTTCAACTTGGAAAATTTACCTTTTGAGATTCATGATCGCCTAGTATTTTTAATAAAATTTGGAAATATTTTCTTAAATTCGTTCAAATTTAACTTGGAAAATTTACCTTCTGAGATTCATGATCGCCTAGTATTTTTAATAAAATTTGGAAAGATTTTCTTAAATTACTTCAAATTTAACTTGGAAATTTTACCTTCTACGATTCATGATCGCCTGTTAGTTTTAATAAAATTTGAAAATATTTTCTTAAATTCCTTGTAATTTAAATTCGAAAATTTATTTTCTGAGATTCATGATCGCCTAGTATTTTTTATAAAATTTGGAAATATTGTCTTAAATTCCTTCAAGTTCAACTTGGAAAATTTACCTTTTGAGATTCATGATCGCCTAGTATTTTTAATAAAATTTCGAAAGATTTTCTTAAATTACTTCAAATTTAACTTGGAAATTTTACCTTCTACGATACATGATCGCCTGGTATTTTTAATAAAATTTGGAAATATTGTATTAAATTCCTTCTAATTTAAAATCGAAAATTTACTTTCTGGGATTCATGATCGCCTAGTATTTTTAATAAAATTTGGAAATATTTTCTTAAATTCGTTAAAATTTAACTTGGAAAATTTACCTTCTGAGATTCATAATCGCCTAGTATTCTTAATAAAATTTGGAAAGATTTTCTTAAATTTCTTCAATTTTAACTTGGAAAATTTACCTTCTAAGATTCATGATCGCCTGAAAAAGGCTTTAACAAGAGCAAGATTTTTGGTATCTACATGTTGGCATTTAAGAGCAACATTTTTGGTATCTACATGTTGGAAGTTGAAAAAGGTTTTAACAAGAGCAACATTTTTGGTATCTACATGTTGGCATTTATATATTTTAAATTAAACATTATATCTTTTTTTGTAGTATATTCTTTATATTTTTTTTTTTGATTTTTTTTTTGTGAAATAATTAATTACGTAAGCATATATTTTCTTTTATAAATTTTTGGTGTTTTTATGTTTGAAAAATAAGAAGTTTAAAACAAATTTTTTTTTTTATTTTTTAGTTATATTTAGTTAACAATTTAATTATTTTTTTGCACAAAGTACATTTTTTGCATTCAAACTTTAAATTAATTTTTAATAAATTTGTATTTAAATTATTTTTATACATGATTTTTTGTTTTTTTCTTTGTGTATTTTATGTTTTTTTTTCTTTTTTTTTGGTTTTATGGAAATAATTATTATGGTTTATATGTTTTTTAGTGTTCAAAAAAGTTAATTCTCAAATAAAAATTATAGTTTTTATTTTTTCTTGGTGCGTGTGGTTCGTTATAGAAAAAAAAAGAATATTTTATATTTTGGAAAAAAAAGATTGATGGAATTTTTTTTTTTTTAAATTTTATGTTGAGGATGCTGTTTAAATATAAAATATGACTTTTATTTTACTCAAATTTGAAGAGAATTAACCACCAAAAAAAAATGAAAATAAAACAATGGTAAATGAAAAAAAAAATTACCTAATATAAAAAAAAATTAATTTAATGACACGCGCACAAATTGGCGGGTAAAAAATTTTTAAAGTTTTTTTTCTTTTTTTTTTATAATAATATTTCCTAAATTTCCTGCAATTTAATTTTTTACTTTTTAAATTTTCTTTTCTTTTTTTTTTGCTTTTTAATGGGAAAGAAAATTTTAATTAATAAAAGAAAATCTATTTAGAAACAAAAACAAACAAAATAAAGTTAAAATTAAATTGAAACTTGTTATAAAAAGAATGTATTTAAAATGTGAAATAATTATTATAATTATTATAATATTTAATACAAAAAAATAAAATTTAAGTGCAGGTCGTTTTACTTCTTTTTTTAATTAAAGTTTTTTATTCGAGTTTTTTTTTATAAATGTTTTTTTTTTATTTTGAAGTTTTTTCTTTTTTTTTTTTTTGTGAAAACTAATATAAAAAAATTTACATTATTAAGGTAAAAATTCCTTTTTGTTATTTTTAAGCCACGCCTCCCGCTTCTCTCTCCAGACGCAAAAAAAAAATTGGAGAATGTTAAAGAGAGTCATTTTTTTTTTTATATGCTTTTAAATAGAGGAAATATCTTTTATTACAAAATTTTATGTAATATTAAAAGTCATACATAGAGAGAATGAGAAAGTCAAAGAGAGAGATAGAGAGAGAAAGAGAGATTGAGAGAGTGATAGATAAATAGAGATGGAGATAAAGAGATTATATAAAATAATTCTTTTAATTAAATTTTTAATGCAAAATTTTAAATTTTTCTGAATTTGATTTTTATGTTTTTTTTTTTTATGTTTTTTGTTTATATATATTTACATATATAATTTTTTTTTGTGTTTATAATTTTTCCATTTATAGTATATATTTTTTATCTTAAAGATACAAATTTTTTTTTTACAATTTTTTTTTTTTTTATTTTCTTTATTTTTTCCTTAAATAACGCGAGGAAAAAAAAACGACGACGACGAAGAATTTGTTGTTTTTTTTTTTTGTTTATGAATCAGCAGTCATATAAACATTAACAGAGAATGAAGCAAATGTTTCACCTTTTTTACCAATAGCTTTAGCTTGATATTGACCAACATCAGACATTGCACATTTAACAATTTCAAATGTATAATGATTATTTGTTGTTTTTGTAAATTTATATCTTTGACTTGTTTCATCAATTTGTTTACCATCTTTTAACCATGTTAATTGTAATGGTTCATCTAATGTTTCACTATTAAATTTAATTGATTCATTTTCATTACATGTTACTGATATTGGAAATTTAATAAATTGTGGTTGTTTTGGTTCTTCGCCTGGTACTAATACATTTATTGTACATGTACTAAAACTTTCACCAGCATCATTAAATGCTTCACATGTATATGTACCAGAATCTTCTGGGAATATTTCAGCTATTTGTAATTTATATATATTTGCTTCATTTGTATATTGAAAATCTTTAGATGGCTTTATTTCTTTATTATTATGTAACCATAATACATCAAATTGATTAGCACCAATAATACGACATGCTAATGTTACAGATTCACCATCTTTAACAAATCTTGATTCTAAATGACTTACAATTTTTGGTGGTTTATCAATGCTAGTTGTATGTTTTGCTAAACCATTATCCATTGCTAAGAAAAATAATTAAAAAAAAAAACAAATAAACATAAAAATATTTTTATTTTAAAAATTATTTAAAAAAAATAAAAACATAATTTATTTTAATTTAAAAAAAAAAGTTTTGAGATATATTAGCAAAACCTGGTCAGAATTTAAAAAAATGTTATATACATATATTTATTATAAGTTTATTAAAGTATAATCTCCGTCCGTCAACAATAATTCATTCATTCAATCTAACCATATACAACTCGAAACTATGGTTTCAACCATTTTCCATTAGAATATTAAAAAAATGTCAAAATTACATCATCTGATGAAAAGCGATAAAAAGTAGCTAAAGGTCGAGCCAAACTAACTCCGACTAATAAGTTGAATTATTCAATTAATTAAACCTTATTAAACTGTATATGAAGAAGCATTATCCTAATATAAAAGTAAACTCCGTATATTTGAAGAGCCACGAAGTAATTCTGGAAAACATATTATTATTTACCAATTAGATATAACTGACTTATGTCGCTCCAACTTAATTGAGTGAAACAGTAGAGCGCGGGCTCTCGCAGCTGAGGTATAAGCACGTTATCTCTTTTCGCCTCTCTATACAACGTCATGTTTACATCTCCTAATGAGTCGTGCCGACACTAATTCGGTCACCATTACAGGTATCCTGTGGTTTGAAGCAGTACTCATTAGCATGTTTTTTTTCCCACAACCAGTAATAATGACACTATTTGATTGACCGAAAAGTTACTCAAGATTTCATTGAGCTGTTTACCACCCACAAATAATTATTATTAATAAAGTTCTAATTGATGTACAAAACTTACACTAAGAACAGTAAATGTAACAGTTTTCTAATATCTCAAAAACTTAACTAAATACGTACATATATTAGTGATATACTTACGTTTAATAGTTAATTTAGATTTTGTATCAACTGAACCAATTGAATTTGTTGCTGTACATGTAAATGTACCTTCATCTTCTGGGAAAACTTCATTTATTGTTAATGTTGCAATACCATTTTTATATTTTAAATCCATTATTTCAGATGAGGATATTGCTTTACCATTTTTCGACCATGTTATTTGTGGTTCAGGATCACCTTTAACAATACAACTCAATACTAATTGTTCACCATCGCGAATCGTAATATCTTCAAGTGTTTTTGAAAATTCTGGCTTACACATTAATGAATCATCTGGTGGATCTGCGAATGATTATACAAAAAAAAAAAAAAAAACAAGAAATTTTATTTTATTTTATTTTATATTATTTTATTTTATATTTTTACGTATTAATTCCTTAGTCGCACTACGTGATCTTGATGGACTACCTGGTGCATCTAATTTACCATATTTTTTTTTCGAACTGCTTGTTGTGTCTGAAATGCTTGACGATGAAAAGGAACTCGTATTGTTATTAACAGTCTATAAGAGAGCAATTAATTATCGCAAATAAAAAAAGAATTAAATTAAATTAAATTATGAATTTAAAAAAATTTAAATATAAGGTCTAACGGAAAATGATATTCATTGATTTACCTGTAACTTATGCCCTTGATAAACTGTAAAATGAGCTAGCATGGAGGAATATGTCAAAAGTTTATGGAATAGATACAATTTCTGAAGAGTTTCGCGAAAATAATTCAAGAAATTTTAGAACTGAGCTTTTAGCATTGACAATGAAGAGCAAAAGACCTTCTGCAATCAATGATTATATTGATCCCATCAAGTTGGAGGATGACCATATGTTTATCAACATCAGGGATCTCATCCTTTTTGGCTTGGTGTAGGGCTAACTTACTTCCTATTCCGATCTCAATAGGAAGTAAGTTAACCCTACACCAAGACAAAATAAACCACTTGTTTGTTTATCGACCCTAAACAACAAACAAACAAAAAAACAACAACAAAAAAACAGTTTGGAAACTTAGTACCTCTTCACTACAAATTATTTCTTGTTCTGCAAATTTTTCTTAATGAAATAAAGTTTCACCAAGATCAAACTGGAGGAGTTTTCACCTTCTAGGAAAGAATCATTTTATCGTAGAGGTATAATTAAATTTGCCATTACAAAATGCACTAATAATAATAATGGAAATTATACAGAAAATTAAATATTAATAAGGATTATCAAAAATTATTAACTTTCCGGTAGACCTAATATATTTTAATATATTACTTATTTTATATAATTTTACCTTATTTGAACTATTATGTGATGATGATTGTATATTAGATGTTACTTGTCGCACTGTTACAATTGGTGGTGGTGCAGGTTTAATCGGTTGTTCAATATATTTTCGATCTATATTTACATATTTAATCAACACATCAATTATATTTATTGACATAAGTGATAAATATAGGAAAGTAGATGAAAATATATAAAAAAAAAAACATATAAGAAAATTTTTTATTAAAATAAATAAATAATATAAATAGCTTAATTATTAAAAGCATAATAATTAAACTATTTACATAATTTTTTTTCTTGTTGGTTTTTATGTAATACTGAAATAATATTAACTATACATAATTATTTTATAAACTCATGCATAAATATTTGTTATATAATATGTGAAATATTAATTTATAAATTGGAATATATTTATATATAAATAGTTAATTTATTGATTATCAATTTCGAAATTATTATTATTATTATTATATATAATTATTTGTTTTAAAATAATTTTTTTTTTAATATTTATTAGAAGTACCCATAAATAATTAAATTATTTTAAAATAAAATGACATATGTTCCACATCCGGCAGTAAAAAAACAAAAACAAGATTAACATTTAAAGCCACATTCTCCACATAAATATTATAAAGTTTCTTTATTATCATTGTTAGATTAGATTCCATATGAAAATGAAACTTGACAAGTATATCTATGTCCTTTTTTTTATTTTTATAGGCCAATAAAATAAAGGAAATATGATAGGCTTCATTGAATAAACATCTATATAACATGCCTATAATATCTACAGAACTCTCGTCCTATAAGATGACGACCAACTGTACAAATTTTCCACATAATATGTAAAATTGTGAATTGTCGATATCCACACGGCTCAGACACCACTATGAATATATTATATTACAATTTTCGGAAATGAGAAGCAAACTATTAAATGATTTTCTTTGATACTATTTTCCGGTAACATAAAAAGACACTATGGAGGTGGCAGATAGAATAGAATCGGCTAATCAAATAAAGTTAATTAAAAAGAATTTACTGGAATTATAAATACTAGTATAACAGATCTACGATCGAAGTGTATCACAATTTTCAAATTAATTAACGAATAATGTCTTCCCTGATTAGAAAACTCCGAACTTTAATTCAACAAAAAAGAAAAAAAATTGAAAATATAAATTTGAAAATAATTAATTATTTATAGTTATCCCCCCTTCCATTAATACATGCATATTATATCTTTATATATTTTAATTTATCCTACTAATATTTGTAGATTTTAATGAAAATGTTATTTTATTATTAAATTTATTATAATTTTATGGTTCGTCATGCAAGGATTATACATAAAAAAAATTAATTAATATATATAATCTAATTATTATTAGTTTAAATTATTTTATTTATATAAATTATTTTTAATTAATATTTAAAAAATATAATATAATACATTTAATTCTGTTTTTATACGAATTTAAATTTTACACTAAAAAATAATAGAAAATAAAATTAATTTCGTTTCTTTTTTTTTTTCAAGAAGTATATTACATTTCAGTTAAAAAAGGATTCCGAAATTCGGAAATAAAATTTCTGCTCATAAAAAGATTGTAACAGTTCAAAAATTCACTTCTTTTTTCTAAGATACACGGTGGTTTTTTTTTTACGAGATAGAAACAGAATTAGGTGTAATTGCTATTATTATATTTTTGGAGGGATGAAATTTAAGATTGATTTATTTAATATACAATTTTAAGTTTTTAATTAAATTTATTATAAATATTTTTAAAATGTGGAAACTTTTTCGATTTAACATAAAATATAATTATTATTATTAATTTATTGGTTTTTTTTTTGTTTTTTATTTTAAATAATGTTTATAAGTTTTATTATATATATAGTTTTTACCTCCTGAATACAAGAAATTATGAGCAAGTTGTGCCTGCTCAGGTGTAACCCATTGTCCTACAAAAAATTTATTTATTTTTAGTTTTATATATTTTATGTATTTTATGTTGTTTTGTTTTTTTAAATTATGTAACTATTTTTTTTTATATTAAGAGTTTGTTTTATGTATTTTTTTTTTTCAATTAAAATTTTAAATTTATTTGTAATTTTGAAAGTTTAATTTCTTATTTATATATTGTGTATTTTGTTTTTTAATTATTTTTATAATATGACAAGTTTAAGTTCTGTAGATTATTTTTCAAAAAAAAAAAAAAAAAAAAAATAGAAGAGATTTTCTTTATATTTTTTTTTCACTTACCTTCAACAATAACAACACATTCTGTTTCATCTGTACCATGACAATTTGTAGCAACACAACGATATTTACCAGAATCTTCTGGTTTACAATCAATAATTTCCATTGTAACAACACCATCTGAATGTGTCATTGAATATTCATATTTACTTAATTCTCTACGATCCTTATACCATTTAACTGTTGGTACTGGTTTACCACTAAGACAGCATAATAATTTACATGTATCACGTGCTTGCATAACACGTGGTCGCAATAGGAATGTAAAACTAGGTGCTGTTTCAGATTCCTCTTGCCAGAATGTATATGGTAATGGTTCACGTCGTCTAATTGGTTGTTCTTCATGTTTATACATTGGTGGTTGTTTTGGTAATGGTTGTACATTTAAAAATACAACTTCTTCACGTGATCCATAATGATTTTCTGCACGTATTATATATTCACCACGATCATCTAATTTAACACGATTTATTATGAAATAATAATCATCACCAATATAACGTTTCATATATTTAACACTTTGTCGTAATTCTTGATTATTATGTGACCATGTTAATGTTGGTGTTGCTATTGCAATAACACGACAATAAAATTTAACACTTTGTCCTTCATAACAAAATTGTGATTGTGGTTTAATAACAAAACGTGGTGCAGCTTGTCGACGATCAAATGATGTATCATATATTTTATATTTTTCAATTAATAATTTACGTAATGATGAATATTCTGATAAACGTCCAATTGGTAATAAATATTTATTAAAGTCTTCATATTTTTTGCGAAGTTTGTCACGGAATGCCAAATAACGTTCTCTGGCTATTTGATGTGTACGATCACTATGATCTCCGGTTAACCATGGATGTAATAAACATTCATGTGCGGTTAAACGTTTTTCCTTATTTGCCACTAATAAACGACGTATAAAGTCCTTACCCTCTTCAGATATATGACGGAAAGTTTCATCATCAAATTCCCAATCACATGCTTTAACATTTTTTAGTGTAGCTACATCATTATCGCCAGCAAATGGTGACAATCCACTTAGTCTTAACCGATAATTTTATAAAAAATATTATTAAATGAAATAAATAGAAAAAATATATATATAATTTTATATAAATATAATGTTAAAACAAATATATATAAAATGATGCCTAACAGAATTACCAAGCATTTAGTTTTACTCTGTATTATCTTTCGATCGAAGGCTCTAACATTAATTACAAACGAAACATACCATGTAAAAAATTTAATTTTAAAATTATTATAAATACATTTTTCACAGCAGTACTTCTATAGGCAAAAATTTCAGTTTAAGTAAACTGCTACTTTCAATACCTTACCAATGTGATGTTTATTATCAATTGTGGGTAATATTTACTATGTTAAATTGTAACTTTTTATTGAAAAACACGTTTTTGCAAAATGCGAATTACGCCTACCGGCCCATCTTAAAATAATTTTGACTTTCATCTGATATCAAAACCTTTAAATTTTTCAAGGTGGTGTCGCGCAATATTTTATGTGCATATTTAATATGCTATATTATAAATTGAAAAAATTTAAACCCACATGAACGGACAGATGGAATGCAAACCCCTAAAATATAGGATTTTTTTTAAATCCCTAAAAAATATACTTACAGAACATATGCCAATACACCAACAGCCCACATATCTGTATAAAAACCAACTGGTTCACGATTAACTATTTCTGGTGCTGCAAATTCAGCTGTACCAGTTGATATTTTAACAACTTCATTTGGATCTAATCTTGTTGCTAAACCAAAATCAATTAATTTAACATTAGTACTTTTTCTGGTTTGACACATAATATTTTCTGGTTTAACATCTAAATGTATTATATTCTTTTCATGCATATGTTTAACACCATCACATATTTGTCTCATATAATTAATAACTTCAGCTTCAGACATTGTATAACCTTCAGCTGTAATTCTTTCAAATAATTCACCACCAGATAAAAATTCATATATTAATACCATTTCATCATCATCCTCAAATGCATCATGTAAATTAATTAATTTTTGATGATGCAATTGGTTCATAATATCAATTTCTTTACGAATTAATTCTTTTTCCATTGCATGGGATACTGGTATAAATTTAGCAGCAAATATATTACCAGTTGAACGTTCCCGGCAACGATGTACAACACCAAATGCACCAGTACCAATTTCTTCTAATATCTCATAACGATCGTAAACACTATCATGTGATATATCAACTGGTTGTGGTACAAATTTAGAATATATATCAAATACATATGAATCATAATCTTTAATTGGTCCATCTGCTTTTCCACGTATCTTTTTACCATTTTCATCAATTTCATATTTTTTCGTTTTATCTTTTTTCTTTGGTTGACCTTTAGTTGCTACTAATGTACTAACTTCTGATGGATCTGATCTACCATAAACATTTTCAGCATATACACGGAATTCATATTGTTTGCCGGGTGTTAAACCATTAATTGCCATTGAGGTAAATCGTGTATTACCAACTCGTATCCATGATGACATTGGATGTTCACGTTTCTCAACCATATAATTAGTAATATTTGAACCGCCATCCCAAACTGGTGCTTTCCAGCTTAAAGATAATGAATCAAGGCCAATATTCTCAACTAATGGGAACCGTGGAGGATCTGGTCGATCACTAATTTGTATTTTAATGATAGCAGTATCGGATCCAAGTTCATTTTCAGCTGTTATTCTGTATGGTCCGGAATCTAATTTAGAGCCATCACGTATTGTTAGAATTGCATGTCGTTCTTTAGTTTCAACATTATAATGGCCACCAGATTCAATTGTTTCACCTTCTCTTACCCATGTTATACGAGGCTTTGGATGTCCAGTAAATGGTATCTTAATAACTACATTTTCACCTTTATCGAAATAGGCAGTATCGCGGAATCGCGGTGGAACATTTAATTTTGGTGCAGCTATAAATATATATTAATAAATTAAAATAAAACTGGCACAATGCGAATATACAAAAATAAACTTACTCATAATATTAAGGGAAGCTTTAGTTGATTTAGCACCACCCTTATTAACAGCACGACATTGATACTCATCAGCATCTTCACCAAAAACATCCATTACTGTTAAATTATATGTATCTCCTTCAGCATATATACGATGTCTGGCACCATTTGTAATTTCCCGAGCACCTTTATACCATGTTATTGTCGGTTTGGGAACACCAGTAATTGTGCAAGTAAATTGTGCATTATGATTCTGTATACAGTTAGCGTCACGTAATGGTTTAACAATAATTGGCGGTTGTGCTGCTTTTGGATCTGTAACTTTAATACTTGATGAATTGCTAGATTCTTTTGATAAACCAGCTTCATTTTGGGCAAACACTCTAAATTCATATTGGCGACCTTCAATTAAGTTGGGACAATTTATTTGTGTTGACGGGCAAATTGATATATTAACACGTTGCCATGTGTTGCTACCAACTTCACGTTTATCAATCCAATAACCTTGAATACGAGTACCACCATCCCATTCTGGTTTATCCCATTCTAAATGAACAAAATCATCACCAACTTCTGTTACTTTTGGTATACCAGGTGGTGATGGTGGATCGAATGGTGCCTTTGCACGTATCGGATTCAATCCTTCTAATGGTAATCCCATACCGTTATCGTTAACAGCCATTACACGGAATATATATTCTTGATTTTCAGTAAGTCCCTGTACGACATAACTTAAATCTTTACAGAAACTAGATACAGTTATCCAATGTGATAAAGAAACGTCCTTACGTTCAACAACATAATGTGTTACTTTAAGGCCACCATCATATGATGGTGGGCGCCATGCTAATGTACACGAATGCTTAGTAATACTAGACATACCCATAGGTCCAGTTGGTGGTCCGGGTAAGCCAGTTATATATGCATTAAATGTACCAGTTGCTGTTCCACTATCATTTTTAAATTCAATATTGTATAATCCGCCATCATCTTTATAAATATCTTTAACGAAGATTGCAACATAATCGTCGAAAATTGTTAGTTTAATATGTGGTGAATCTTTAATGACATTTCCGTTCTTAGATAGTGTAACTTCCATTGGCTGGTCACCAGAATAGTAAATTTTAACTTTTGTGTTATCTTCTTCTGGCCAATATACTTCAGTGGGAATACGATTAATAACCGGTGGTGAACCAATTTTCATATGTCCAGTTGTATGGACAAATCCTAGAGAATTAATTGCTTCACATGTATAGTCACCATCATCTCCTGGTTGGATTTCGGATATATGTAACCTAAATTCACCATCTTTACAGTCTGTAGTGAACCTGCCTCCCATTGTTATTTCTCTACCATTCTTTAACCATCTAGCAGTTGGTTCTGGCTTACCTGTCGCTTTACATGATAACATATAATATTTACCCATTGGAGCAACAGTGTCCTTTAATCTGTTCACCCATTCTGGTTTTTCTCCTCCTAAAACTTCACATACCTTAATTGGCATTGTGCATAAGCTTGGCTCAGAGCGCCCAGCAGCATTAACAGCAAATATACGGAATTCGTATTCACCCATTTCCATCAGATTTAATACAGTATAGTCTAAATCCATAACGTTATAATCATTACATTTCACCCAAATAGCTCCACCAGCATCCCGTCTTTCAATTATATACCCAGTTATACGTGAACCACCATCACTTTGAGGTGCTTCCCATTTCAAGTCAACATAGTTCTTACCGACCTTAACAACTTGTGGTGTTCCAGGTGGAGATGGTACAGTAAATTTACCCTTTAATTTGAATCTAGTTGAAGGTGGTGATGGTTTACTAAATCCAGCTGCATTTTTAGCTTTTACGCGGAATTCATATTCATGTCCATTTGCCAAATTGTATACTTGGTATTTCGTATCTTTAATCAACCATTCTACATTATTCCATGATGCATCATCTGCAACATCACGATACTCAATTCTGTAGCCTTGAATACGTGATCCACCATCTGAATGAGGTCTATCCCAAATTAATGTTACATTACCAGAGTCCCAATCAATAACACGTGGTTGACCTGGTGCATCTGGCACAGTAAATGAATAAGAAGCTGTAACTGGTTCATCCATTGTCAAAGGTTCACCACAGCCATATTGATTTTCTGCTCTCACTCTAAAGTAGTATTTGCGATTTGGTTCTAAACCCATAACATCATAGTGACAACCACGTACAAAACTGCTAACCTTGACCCATATTCCATTGTTATCCATTTTTTCTACTACATAATTTGTAATTGGAGATCCACCGTCATCTAATGGTGGTTTCCATGATAATGAACATGTATCTGGAGTAATATCGTATGCCATTAATGGCCCTTGTGGAATACCTGGCTTATCGACAACTGTAACATGACATGTAGCTGAATCTGAACCTTCCGAATTAGTTAGTTGAATTGTGTATGATCCAGTTTCTGATCTCTTAGCGCATTTGTTATGATATACAGTACTGTAATCATTAGTGTCAAATTTAATGCGTTCATCCTGAATAACTTCGTTTCCGTTTATTGTCCATGAAGGTTTCGGCCGTGGATTGGCATTATATGGAACTGTTATTTTAAAATCTTCTCCAGCAATAACTGTCATATCCCTAATTGTAAGGTCTGATGTAATTTTGGGTGCACATGGAGGTGCTCTACACCAAATTGGATCTGACGATGAACTCCATGGCCCTTGACCAGCTGCATTAAGAGCAGCTACGCGGAATTCATATTGTTGATTTTCAATCAATGCTGGTACTCTGTAAAAGAAGATATATGCATGAAGATTATTTACATTTTTTTGGTCTATTTTATACAATGATTAATCATAATTATTTTTTATGTTGATTTAATAACTTACTTGCATGTCAAATCTGGGATATTTGCATGGGTTGCTCTTGTCCATTTATCTTCAGATATTAATCTTTTCTCAACGACATATCCAGTAATAGGTGAGCCCCCATCATGTCTAGGCTTAGTCCATGTAACGGTAATTGAATCCTCTGAAGAGTCAATTCCTCTTGGTGGTCCAGGTGGTCCAGGAACATCAAATGGATGTCTTGCTCTAATTGGTTGATCTGTTACAGCTGGATCTGATTGTCCATATTGATTTTCAGCCACTACTCTAAATTCATAATCACGTCCTATTGTCAAATTTCTGACACGTACAAATGGCGTTGTACAATAACTGCTGACTTTAGTCCATGTGGGACTACGAGCTTCTCTTTTTTCCACGACATAGTTTGTAATTGGTGATCCGCCATCATCTTTTGGTGGATTCCAATATAATGTTAGGGATTCGCCTGCAAATTCATCTGCACGCAAATTAGTTGGTGGTTTTGGACGGTCAAGTACGCGAACATTTAATGTAGCGGTATCGAAACCTGATGGATTTTTTAATTGCAATCGATATTGTCCAGCATCTTCACGTTTAGAATTCTTCACGACCAAACTAGCAGCATCATCTGTTAAGTTTTGGAATATTCTTGTGTCATCATCTAATATTTTATCATTAGCAAACCAAGCAGCTGTTGGTTTTGGGAAACCAACATACGGAATATGTATGCTGAAATCTTCACCAGCTCGTATTGTAATATCACGTACACCACTCAAATCCAAACATGGCTTATTTGGTTGTTCTTCAATGATAATTGGTCCTGATGGTTTCGATGGATCCGATTTTCCTACTTCATTCATTGCAATAACACGGAAGTTGTATTCTTCTCCCTCTTTTAGTTTAGGAACAGTATATACGGTATTATGTATTGGTAAATCATTAACGTCGCTCCAATCTTTATCACCCTTTGCTTTCTTCTGTAAGAAATATCCTTTGATCTTTGATTTTCCATCATTTCTAGGTGGTCTCCATGATAAAGTCACACTATCCTTAGTAATTCTATCCGGTTTAGGTGGTTCCGGAGGATCTGGCCTATATCTTTGTAATTGCGCTGTAATTGGTTCAGATGGCTTACTTGGTTTACCTGGCCCAGCTTCATTAACTGCGGTAACACGGAATTCATACCGATTACCTTCCCGCAGATCTTGAGCAGTGAAGCTTGTGTTTGGAGTTGGGTAATTATTACATTTAATCCATTCACCTCCACGTTCTCGCTTCTCTACAATATATCCAGTTATCGGTTTACCACCACAATACTCTGGTGGATGCCATTCTAAACTTGCTGAGTTTGGTGTATAAGAAACAACATTAGGTTGACTAGGAGCGTCTGGTGGGTCGAATGGACATTTGGCAACAACAGGTTTACCTTCAAGAGGTTCAGATACACCATAAATATTTTCTGCTCGTGTACGTACAACGTACTTCTTGCCTTCTGTTAGCCCCTTAATAGTAAATGCACATTTTGGACAATAGCCTGGTACTGGACGCCAGTCGTCGACACCAAATTCAGATATTTCTACGATATATCCTGTTATTTCGCCTCCACCATCGTCTTTTGGAGGATTCCAGGAGCAGGAAATAGTATCTTGTGTAGTTTCAGTGTAAGTCAATGGGCCTTCTGGAGGTCCTGGCTTATCAACAACAATAATTTCAATATCAGCAGAGTCTTTACCAAATTCATTAGAAGCTGTAACAGTGTAAGTGCCAGCATCAGGTCTTACCGAATCTTCAATACGTAGTACTGTTTTGTCTGATTTTGTATCAGTGGATAATCGATGTGATTCAGGCAATCTTAGTCCAGCCTTAGTCCATTCAACAGTTGGTGTGGGAGCACCAGTAATAGGAATATTTATATTGATTGGTTCTCCAGCACGAACTTTAACTTTTCGGCCGATTAATCCATCCAACCAAAGTTTAGGTTTTTCTTTCATAGGTTTGGCAGTAAGGATTGCAGAAGGTTCTGATGGTTTACCATTACCTGCTGCATTAACAGCTGAAACTCTATATTCATATTGGTGGCCTTCAGCAACTCGTTCGTCTGTATATTCGGCCCTCGGTTGAGGTTCAGCATTTAATTTTATCCAACGTCCCGTAGCTTTATCGCGTCTTTCTATATCATAACCCTTAATTGGTGATCCACCATTACTAATTGGCGGTGTCCATTTAATTGTAATATGATCTTTGTCGCTGTCTACCAATTCAGGTTTTCCGGGTTGGCCAGGAACATTGTATTGATTCTTTGCTACAACAGGTGAATCGGATGTTAAGGGATCTGATCTGCCTTGTAAATTCTCAGCCATAACACGGAACTCATATTTAGTGCCCTCGAGTAATCTAGGTACTACGGCATGATTGTATTTAGCATTTACATATGTTACAGCTGGTACCCAACCACCTCCATGTGTCAAATCACGCTTCTCAATGACATATGCAGTGATTTCAGAACCACCATTATCTTTTGGAGGTTTCCACGACAATGTAACGCTATTAGCAGTTACTTCTTCATAATCTAATGGACCAGTTGGTGGTCCCGGTCTATCGAGTACAATTAATTGGAATGATCCTTCATCAATACCAGAATCGTTACGTAACAATAAATGGTAAATACCAGAATCTCCACGGTTGCAATTGACTGTGTGTACAACGGTATGATGTCCAATGGATGTAACTGTCGTCCTATCTGTTGTTTCTAGTGGTAATGATGAACGATCCCATATAACTTCCGGGGCTGGTTCACCAATAAAATCAATATCAATATGGAAAATAAGTCCGGCTTTAATACGAATATCATGAAGAGGAGTAATAATTTTGGGAGCTAAATATCGTGCTTTAGCTGTAACTAAATCGGATGGCTCTGATGGTTCTGATTGTCCTGCTTGATTTGTTGCAATAATGCGGAATTCGTATTCCTGTCCTTCAGTCAAATCGGGAACAGTCGCCCCAGTTTTATTTGGTGGAACATGTACAGCATTTACCCAATATGGACTGCCCTTTTCTTTTTTCTGGATAATGTAACCAGTAAGTGGCGCACCACCATCAGATTTTGGTGGAGTCCATTGTAAATCAACATGATCTTTGTCCCAATCGACAACTGCTGGTTTTCCTGGCGCATCAGGTTCATCAAATTCATTTTTAGCAATAATACTCTTATTTGCTTCAAGTGGTTCAGATTCTCCAATTGCATTTACTGCTTTTACACGGAATAAATATTCTTTTCGGTGTACTAATCGTGAGACATCATGGGCTAAATTTGTGCTCATGCCAGCATCTGACCATGTACCTCGTGAAAGGTCCATTTTTTCAATAACGTAATGAAGAATTGGTGAGCCACCATCATCCTTGGGTGCTCTCCATGCCAAATGACAACCTTCTTTAGTTATATTGGATATAGCAAGAGGACCTTCTGGGGCAGCCGGTTTATCTAAGACAGTTGCATTGGCAGATGCTGAAAATTCTCCCAATTCATTCTTTAATGTTAATGTATAACGCCCTGTATCAGAGCGAGTTGAGAAAGGAATTTCAAACGTTAAATCATTTTGGAACAAGTTCATGTCAACTCTGTTGCCTGGCTCTATCTTCTTGCCATCAACAGTCCATGTATATGTCGGTCTTGGTGATGCTTCTATAGGTATTTTCCAACCTAAACGTTTACCTGCATGTACAGTAATATCCTGTAAGAACGAAGGATCAAAGTGTGGTTTAACAAATCTAGGTTTAGCAATAACTGGCAAAGATGCATCGCTTGGGTCTCCTGGACCTCCCTTATTAACAGCAATTACACGGAACTCATATTCTTCACCTTCAGTCAAATCTGGTACGGTAGCAGCGGTACAATCAGCTGGAACTTCAATAGCTTTTTCCCATTGTCCAAATTTCGGTCTTTTCTCGACAATGTAGCCAGTAATTGGTGATCCTCCATCTTTCTTTGGAGGAGTCCATTGCAAATCAACATGATCTTTATCCCAATCAGTAGCTTGAGGCTGGCCAGGTTTGTCAGGACGTCCGAATGGATCTTTTGCCGTGATAGCTTGCGTTGTAGATAGAGGTTGTGATTCTCCTAATTTATTAACTGCGCGAACTCTGAAATTATAGTCATGTCCTTCAATCAAATTATCAGCGCGAATTGTCGTTCCTGCACAATCTCCAACTGGTACCCAACGCATTGTTTCTGCATCCATTTTTTCAACTGTATAATGCGAAATCTCTGCTCCCCCATCATCCTTGGGTGGTCTCCATTTAAGTGTAATACCATTTTTAGTTATTTCTTCTGGTCGCAGAGGACCTTCTGGTGGTGATGGTATATCTAGAACAGTTACCTTAAGTGTCGCTTTATCTGTTCCGTTAATATTGCGGGCAACTAATGTGTACTCTCCGGTATCAGCACGTTTTGCATCTATAACACGTACCTTTGTTTTATAGTCTTCATTTGTAATCTTAACGCGATCAGTATTTATGACCATATTATCTTTGTGCGACCATTCTTTTGACGGTGGTGGTTCCCCAATGACAGGAACTTCAAATTCAAATGTTTGTCCGGCGCGTACTTTCACATCAATCATAAAGTTGCGATCAATCTTTGGCGCTAAGTTTTTAGGTCTGGCAATATGAATACCTGTGGAGTCACTTGCTTCTCCAGGGCCAGCTTTATTTACACCACGAACACGGAATTCATATTGAACACCTTCAATCAAATCTGGTATTCTTCCAATTGTTACGTCTCCTTCAACATCAGCACATTTTTCCCAATCAGGACTATATTTATCTTTCTTTTCCAGAACATATCCTATAATAGGTGACCCACCGTCGTTTTCTGGACGAGTCCATTCCAATTCAACAAAATCTTTGTCATAATCTTTAATTACTGGTGTTCCAGGCTTACTAGGTTCATCGTATGGATTCTTAGCTTCAGTAGCATGTGGTGTTGTTAGAGGCTCAGATGTTCCTTGCTTATTGCGTGCGCGAACCCTGAATTTGTATTTATGACCAGGAGTAAGACCTTTCAGATCAAATGATGTTACTGGGCCGTCAGTTTCTCCTGCTGGTACCCACCTACCTGTATTTTCATCCATTTTTTCTAATGTATAGTTTTCGACAGGTTGTCCGCCATCATCTTCTGGTGGGTTCCACTTCAATGTACATCCATCAGCATGAACATCTTGTACCTTAAGTGGTCCACTTGGAGGTGACGGTTTATCTAAGACAATTACTTTAACATCAGCAGTATCAGTGCCATTAATATTCTCTGCAGATACGGTATATGTACCAGAATCTGCTCTTGTAGCATTGCGAATTGACAATTTTGTATTGTAGTCGACATGTGTTACCTTAACGTTATCTTTAGGGCGAACTTCTTTTTTATTAAGTTGCCATTTTGTAGTTGGAGCTGGTTCCCCAGACACTTTACAATCGAATACAAAATTTTGCCCAGCTCTAATGCGTACTTCAATAAGATTTGTTCGATCAATCAATGGAGCTTGATTACGTGCTTTAGCAATTATTGGTCCAGTTGGATCACTAGGTTCACCAGGACCGGCTTGGTTAACAGCAAGAACTCGGAACTCGTACGTTTGACCCTCAATTAAATCCGGCACAGTTGCTTTATTTTGATCAGCTGGTACTTCAAGTGCCTTTTCCCATTGTCCATATTTATCTTTCTTTTCGATAATATAACCAGTTATAGGTGAACCACCATCTTCAAGAGGAGATGTCCATGCTAAATCAACATGATCTTTATCCCAATCAGTTGCACGAAGATTTCCTGGTTTACCGGGCTCATCTATAAAGTGAATGAAAATACAGATTTTAAAGAAAACCATTTATAATAAATAGAAAATTAAATTTAAATTACCGAAGGGATTTTTAGCAATTATTGTTTCATCAGCAACCAAAGGAGCAGATTCGCCTTCAGCATTCACAGCAGAAACTCTAAATTTATATTCGCCACCAGGTGTTAACCCAGTAACATCGGCCTGTGGTTCATTAGAGCGGCCACATGGTACCCAACAACCGGTTTCGGGATCCATTTTATCAATCTGGAAATATTCTATTGGAGTGCCACCATCATCTTTTGGCCGTTTCCATTTTAGATGGCATCCTTCTTTATGTACATCAGATATTTGTAATGGTCCTTCAGGTGCTGTCGGTTTATCGGTTACGACAACATTAACTGTAACAGTATCCTTTCCACTGGTATTTGTAGCTGTAACTGTATATTCCCCAGAATCACCACGTTGTGCGGGACGAATTACCAATTTTGTATAGTAATCTGGTGATTCAATAGAAACATTCTTTCCAGAATGCAATGGGCAATTCGAAAATTTCCATTCGACTTTTGGTGCAGGTTCACCTGTAATATTAGCATCAAATTTAATTGGATTTCCAGCAGAAATTGTCAGATCACGGAGATTGCGGCGATCAATTTTAGGTGCTAAATAACGTGGTTTGGCAATAAAGTTTTTGCCTGCTTCAGATGGTTCTGACTGCCCAGCTTTATTTACTGCAATAACACGGAATTGATATTCATTGCCTTCAATTAAACCAGTTACATTTGCAACCGGGGTAGCAGTAGTAGTTTCTAGGGCCTTTTCCCACATTGGACTATATTTATCTTTCTTTTCAATTATATATCCTGTAATAGGACTACCTCCATCGGAAGCTGGTTCAGCCCATATTAACTCAACATGATTTGCAGACCAATCTGCCGGTTCTGGTGCTCCAGGCTTTGAAGCAGTTGTAAATGGATCCTTGGCAACAATGGTTCCAAGTGTCTCCAAGGGTTCAGATTCACCTTCCTTATTCAAAGCCTTAACACGGAATTTATATTCATGCCCTGGGATTAATCCATCAACTTCAAATTCAGGTATGTCACTCTTTCCAACTGGTAACCAAATACCAGTATCTGGATCGAATTTTTCTACCAAATAACCTTCAATCGGTTGTCCACCATCATCTTTAGGTTTCTTCCATTTCAATTTACATCCTTCTTTATGTATGTCCGAAACTTCTAGTGGTCCTTCCGGTTTTCCTGGTTTACCTGAGAAATAATGTTCAAATTTCGTAATTCATGATCAAGATAACTAACACGTCTGGAGAGATATCATGAAACTAATAGACCGACACGCATACCGAGTATTATCTGCAAAATTAAAATCCAATTCGCGTCGAATTACTCTACTATGAAATTAAAATTTCTGATATTAAAATCGATGTTCATGCTAGACACAACATTGATGCATTCTGATATTCATTGAAGAATGGTCAATTTTTTACAATATAAAAGTACGAATCACAAAAGCATAAAACCATAAAGTCCGTAAGCGCCGTAAATTAAGGTTTATGGTAAAGCGGATCAATCGATTCGCGTCAAATATAATTACTTAATACTACCAAAATTAGATATTGGATATACAAAATGCACCCATTTTGTTCATGGTACACTCCCTATCTTGTTTAAAATTACTTACAAATGACATTGATCTCGAATTCGACGGTATCTTGTCCATATTTATTATGCGCAACAATCTTGTAAGTGCCAGTATGTTTACGTTCAGGATTATCATTAAAGAACTTGCTGTTATACGGTACATTCGTTACACGACAATGAGCTGTATCAGGCATTGATTTTCCATTATGGCTCCATGTAACTTCTGGAGCTGGTTCACCAGAAACTTTAATATCCAAAAATATTGGTTCACCCTCTTTAACATTATAGGTTTTGATGTTCCTTCGATCGATTTTAGGTGCCACTGAAATTTTAATTCTTATGAGCAAAGAAATTGTGTAAATTGTTATAAATAAAGTATACATTTTCTAGGTTTACAGATAACTGAATGGCTAGCATCACTTGGTTCACCGGGACCCGCCGCATTAATTGCCTTAATTCGGAATTCGTATTCTTGTCCTTCATCTAAATTAGGTACAGTTGCTTTGCATTCATTGATACCACCAGCAGGTACTTCTAAAGCTTTTACCCATTTACCACTTCCCTTTTCACGTTTTTCAACAGCGTATGCAGTAACTGGAGATCCTCCATCATTAACTGGTGGTGTCCATTTCAAGTCGACATGATCTTTATCCCAATCAGTTGCTTCAGGTCTTCCAGGTTTTCCGGGCTCATCTTGTTTTTGAAAAAATACATATAATATAAATATATAAATCACAATAATTTTTATATTTACCGAATGGATTTTTCGCAATAATTGACTTCTCTGCTTCAAGTGGTTCAGATTCACCCTCAGCATTAACTGCAAGAACTCGGAATTTATATTCTTGTCCTGGTACCAAATTATTTAATTCTGTATGGGGATCTCGTGATTTTGCAGCTGGAAGCCATCTTCCACTTTCAACATCCATTTTTTCAACGATATAGTGGTCAATTGGTACACCGCCATCATCCATAGGTGGATTCCATTTAAGTTTACATCCCTCTTTGTGAACATCACTAATTCTTAATGGACCTTCTGGTTTTCCAGGCTTATCAAGAACTGTTATTTCTATTGAAGCTTCATCATGGCCGGAATCATTTTCTGCTTTCAACACATATTTACCAGTATGTGCTCTAGTTGCATGTGGAATACTAAGTTTAATACGATATGGCTCAACGTCAATTGGTACATCTTCGCGATCTTCAATTCTAGCTTTGTTGTGGAACCAAGTTTTAGTTGGTGGTGGTTCCCCAGAAACTTTAACATCAAGACGTACATTTTGTCCAGCCTTAATAGTGATATCCCTAAGATTTGCACGATCGATTTTCGGTGCAGCAAATCTGTCTTTTGCTAGTAATGTATCAGATGGTTCTGATGGTTTACTTTGGCCAGCTTTATTAACTGCCTTAATACGGAATTGATATTTTTGTCCCTCTACTAAATCATTTACACGAGCTTCACATTTTGGAGATTTAGTTTCAAGCACTTTTTGCCATTTATTTGTTAAATTGTCCTTCTTTTCAATAATATACCCTGTTACAGGTGCCCCACCATCGCTTTCTGGTTCTTTCCATTTTAAGTCAACATGTTTTCGTGACCAATCTTTAAGTTCTGGCTTACCCGGAGCTGTTGTTGGATCAAATGGATTCTTGGCTGTTGTTGAGTTTTCGGTAGTTAATGGTTCTGATTCGCCTTCAGCATTTACTGCTTTAACACGGAAATGATAATCTTTTCCTTCAGTTAAACCTGTTACATCAGCTTCTGGTGTTTTTGATGTACAGACAGGTACCCATCTTCCCGTTTCTGTATCCATTCTTTCAACGACATAATGATCTACTGGTTCACCACCATCATCATCTGGCTTCTCCCATTTTAAATGCATACCCTCTGCTGTAACTTCAGACACTTTAAGTGGACCATTTGGTTTACTAGGTTTACATAAAACTTCCAATTCTACTTCAACAGTATCCGTTCCAGAATCATTCTTAGCGGTAACGATATAGACGCCTTTATCGGCACGCCTGACCTTTTGTAAAATAAAAGTAGTTTTGTGTTCTTCATTTTCTATTTTCAAACGGTCAGCTGATCGTAAAAGTTCATCTTTATAAGTCCATGTAATTTTTGGTGCAGGTTCTCCTTTCACATCAGCTTCCATTCGTAGCATATTGCCACTACGTAGGACTTTCTTTTGAAGATTTTTACGATCAATTTTTGGTGCTAAGAAACGCGGTTTAGCAATAACTGATTTTGAAACGTCACTAGGTTCACTTGGGCCAGCTTTATTAACAGCAACAACACGGAATTCATATTCATGATTTTCTTCAACACCGTTTACTGTTCCAGATGTACGATCACCGGGAATAGTAGCAGCATCAACCCATTGCCGGCCAGATTTGTCTCGCATTTGTATAATATATTTCTGTATGGGTGCACCACCATCATCTTTTGGTGGTGACCATGATAAATCAACAAAATCTTTATCCCAATTGGTTGGTTCGGGACGCCCTGGTTTATCAGGTTCATCAAATGGATTTTTAGCAATTATTGGCTTTTCAGTTTCTAAATCTTCAGATTCGCCTTCCTTGTTAACAGCACGTACCCTAAATTTATACGGTTTCCCTTCTTGCAGACCAGTAATATTGGCCTCAGGTTCTGTGCTCTTACCACAAGGAACCCATTGTCCAGTATGTGGATCAAGTTTTTCAATTTCATAATAATCAATTGGACAACCACCATCATCATCGGGTTTCTTCCATTTGAGCTTGCAACCATGTTTATGGATATCTGATACATCAAGAGGACCATTTGGTTTAGTTGGTCTGCCCAAAACTGTAATATCAATTTCAGCAGTATCTTCACCAACCTCATTTTTAGCTGTAATAACATATTTTCCAGATTGATTACGTTTTGCTCGCATAATAAAGAACTTCGTATTATAATCCACACTATCTACACGTGTATTATCGTCGGTAATAAGTGGCTGATCAGCGAAGAACCACTCAACCTTTGGTGCTGGTTCACCCTTAATATTAATATCGAGGCTAACGGTAAGGCCAGCTTTTACACTTAAAGCGTTCAAATTCTTACGATCAATATGAGGCTTCACTGTTAATTAAGTAATGATTATATATTTAATTTTCGTTTTTCTTTTAAAATATTAAAATATACTTACAAAATCTTGGTTTAGCTGTATGCCAATTAGTTTGTTCGGATGGGTCAGATGGTCCAGCTTTATTAACTGCTCGTACTCTAAATTTATATTGTTGTCCTTCTTCCAATTTAGGAACGGTACCTTTACAAACTGGTCCAGCGATTTCAACAGCTTTAACAAAGTTTCCAGAATCTTTATCCATCATTTCAATAATATAACCAGTAATTGGTGCACCACCATCTCGAATTGGTGGCTCCCATTTTAGCTTAACATGATGTTCATCCCAATCTTCTAATTCTGGTAAACCAGGTGGTGCTGATATATCATACGGATTTTTAGCAAGAATAGATGATTCAGTTTCAAGTGGTTCTGATTCACCCTCTTCATTTACTGCTTTAATACGGAATTGGTAACGATGATTTGGATCTAAACCTTTAATATCTTGTTCTTCTTTAGATGGATCAACATGACCAGCTGGCACCCAACGTCCAGTTGCAACATCCATTTTTTCAATAACATATCCAGTTAATGGCAAACCACCATCATCTTTTGGTTTTTTCCATTTTAATTTACATCCTTCTTTATGTATATCACTAACTTCTAGTGGTCCTTCTGGTTTTGACGGTTTATCCATAACAATTACTTCAACAGTTACTTCATCAACACCATTAATATTTTCAGCACGTAATGTATATTCGCCAGTATCTTTTCTAGATGGTTCTAAAACTGTCAACTTAGTATTATAATCTTCATTATCTAAACGTACTGTGCCCGTTTGTTCAAGTTCTTTCATTTTAAATGACCATTTAAGAGTTGGTGGTGGTTCACCCCGTACATCAACATCAAATTTAATAGCTTGTCCTGCACGTACTTTTAATGTTTTCATTTTGTCTCTATTAATATGTGGTTTCACTAAAAAAATTTATATATTAGATTAAAATTTAATTAAGAAAATAGATCTCTTAGTCATAAAATAAAATCTGAAAATATAAATAAAAATTGGGAAAAGCGTATACTAAATAAAAGCTTTGTAGGTATTTTTGTTTTATCTCGTATTATTATAAAATTTATTAAATTCGCATTGCAACTAGAAAAAAAAATGTAAACTTTTGTTAAAATATTAATCAGTATTATTAATATTTTTTAAAAATAAATAACCAATTTAATAAAATTCAAAATCTTACAGTTTCTAGCTTTGGCAATATGTGGTTCTGTTGGATCACTTGGTTCACCTGGACCAGCTTTATTAATTGCTCTAATACGGAACTGATATGTATTTCCTTCTTTAAGTCCATCTACTGTAGCTTTTGGTGCGGGTCCCTAATTTATATATTACATAGAAAATTATTAACAAATATAAATCAATAAATAATTGCAACTATACATCGGTTGTAAGAATTTCATCCCAAACTGGTGAGAATTTCTCTTTCTTTTCAATAATATAACCAGAAATAGGTGCTCCGCCATCATTTTTAGGTGGATTCCATTTAAGCTGTACACTATGTTCATCCCAATCTTCTAATTCTGGTTTACTTGGTTTACCAGCAACATCAAATGGATTCTTAGCAATAACAGTTTTATCAGTTTCTAATGGCTCTGATTCACCTTCTTCATTAACTGCTTTAACACGGAATTTATACTCATGTCCTTCCTGTAATCCTTTTACATCTAATTCAGTTTCATCGCCCAAAGTGCGACCAACTGGCACCCAACGGCCTTGTGCCTTATCAAATTTCTCTACTTGATATGCTGTTATTGGTTTGCCACCATCATCCTCCGGTTTGTCCCATTTCAATTTGCAACCATTCTTTGTAACGTCCTTGACTTTTAATGGTCCTTTTGGTTTACCAGGAGATGAAAGAATTGTTACCTCAACATCGGCTTCATCTTCACCATGTTCATTTACTGCACGTATTTTATATAACCCATTTTGGTTACGTTTTGCATCCGTTATAGACAATTTTGTATTATAATCTGAATTCTTGATCTCAACATTATCTTCTGATTTAATTTCATTATCTTTTAGATACCATGTAATTGTTGGTGGTGGTTCACCACGTACATCAATATCATATTTAAATGGTTTACCGGAACGGATTGTAATCGGTTTTAAGTGTGTTCTATCAATTCTTGGTTTCACTAATATTGAATATAAAACAGAAATCAATATTTAAATAATAAATGAAAGATATACAGGTATCACTCCTACAGATAGATTTCTAGAAAATACTGTTTTATGTGAAACTGTATTGTGTGAGAGTAGAAGTTAATCAAACAAGAACGTTTATTTCTCTAATGGTTCAAAATATACCCCAAAAACTGTTTATAATAAATAAGTTTCGTCCACAAGAGCACACACATTACAAATTAAATTTTTTTAATTAATTTTTTTCACGAAATGAAATACATAATTACAAAATGTAATTAAATAATTACAAAATGTGTTAAAATAAAAACATTTTGTAGTAAAACGATGTTATAAAACATAGGACGTTACCTGTATACATATATATTTAATAATTATTATGATTTACTTACATGCTTTATGTTTTATAACTTGAACTTTACTTGGATCAGATGGTGGTGATAAGCCAGCCTTATTAACAGCAATAATACGGAATTGATATTCTCCATATTCTTTCAAATCATCAACTTTGGTTTCTTTAATACTACCAGGTACTTCACCACATTTCTCCCAATCTGGTTTGTTAACATCTTTCTTTTCAATTATATATTTTTCAATCGCAGCACCACCATCAGATTTTGGTGCCTCCCATTTCAAATCAACACTATGATTATCATAATCAACAACTTCTGGTGTACCAGGTTTTAATGGTTCATCATATGGATCCTTTGCCACAACACCAATAAGTGTTTCAAGTGGTTCTGATTCGCCCTCATCATTAATAGCGGTCACACGGAATTTATATTCCGAACCAGGATTCAAACCAGTCACATCAAATTCTGGTGGTACTTTATCGCCAGGTAAACGTCCAACACGTACCCATTTACCAGTAGCTGTGTCCATTTTTTCAATTTCATATTCTTTAATTGGAACACCTCCATCATCTTCTGGTTTTTTCCATTGCAACTTACAACCAGTTGCTGAAACATCGGACACTTCTAATGGACCTTTGGGTGGACTTGGTTTACCTAATACGATAAGTTCAACAGTTTCGATATCGGTACCATTACGATTTTCTGCTTTTAATGTATATTTGCCAGTATCAGAACGTTTAACATTGACAATTTGGAAATCTGTATGGTAATCGATATTATCGATTTTTAATCGATCTGTTGATGTAAGTGGTATATCATCACGCCAACTCCATGTTAATGTTGGAGCTGGTTCACCACTTACATCAACCGACCATTTGTGAGTGCGTCCAGTCTTGAGTGTGACCCGCTTGAATGTAGAGCGATCAATTTGTGGTTTAACTATAAGAATTATCGTAATGAATGAAGGGGTTGGGGGAATGGAAAGGAAAAAAAATATAAAATTTAAAAAAATATATAAACATTTTAAAAAACATTTTTTTTTGTAGAGCGTAAATATTAATAAGAATTACCTTTAAATCTGAAAATTATGACAGAAAACATAGAAATATTAAAAATATAATTTAAGCTTAAGCAAAGCATAATTAGTTTTATATTATAATAGATTCAATTTTTTGTTTAGATTTTTGATCGAACAAATTTCTGGATCGAAATTGAGTATTCTGAAAAATGCAATGGTATAAGTGCTTTATAGCGTAATAAATTTTATATATTTATAAAAAGCTTTTATTTAGTATGCGTGTATGACAAAGCGAAGCTAATTTCAAAAAAAAAAAAAAAAAAAAAAAAAGAAGAATACTTACGATTTTTATGTTTACAAATATGTGGTTCAGTTGGTTCTGATGGTTTTGATTCACCAGCTTTATTGTGTGCCTTAACCCTAAATTGATATGTTTGTTTTTCTTTTAATCCAGGAACTTTAGCCTCACAAAGTGGACCATCTGTATCCATTACTTTAATCCAATCAGGTGAGAATTTATCTTTCATTTCAACAGAATAATGTGTAATTGGTCTTCCACCATCATTTTCTGGTCGGTCCCATTTTAATGTAACACTACTATTATCGTAATCATCAATTTTTGGTTTACCAGGTGATGATGGTTCATCATATGGATTTCTAGCAGTTATTGAATCTGTTGTTTCTAATGGATCAGATTCACCTTCTTTATTAACAGCTTTGACACGGAATTTATATTTTTTATTTGGTGTAAGTCCTTTAAATGTAAATGAATCATCATCTGGTCCAACTTCACCAGCTGGTATCCATCTTCCTGTATCTTCATCCATTTTTTCAAGTACATAACCAGTAATATCGCAACCACCATTATCTTCTGGTTTTTGCCATTTAACTTTAACATGATCTGAACGTACTTCTTCTGGTACCAATGGTCCTTTTGGTGCTGTCGGACGATCTAATACAACAACAGTTGCTTTAGACTCAAATTTACCAGATGAATTTGATAAAACAATTTTATATGGTCCACTATCTGAACGTATTGCCTTTTTAATTGTAATTCCTGAATTTCGTTCAGATTGATCTAAAACAATACGATTTCCATCAATATTAAGATCATCATTTCCTTTAACCCAAGCAGCTGTTGGTGCTGGTTCACCATCATATTTAATATCAAAACGTATTGTTTGTCCTTTTTTAACTGTAACATTTTTCAGTTCATCACCAACAATAAATGGTTTAACAAATCTACATTTAGCAATAATAGGTTTAGTAGCATCACTTGGTTCTCCGGGTCCAGCTTTATTAACAGCACGTATACGAAATTCATATTGTTGACCTTCTTTTAAGCCATCAACAGTAGCTGCTAAACAATCAGCTGGTACATCTTTAGCCTTAACCCAATCATTACTAAATTTATCTTTATATTCAATTTGATAGCCTTCTATTGGTGCACCACCATCATTATCTGGTTTTTCCCATGTTAAATCGGCATGATCTTTATCCCAATCAACAACTTCGACATTCTTTGGTTTACTAGCTTCATCCCATGGATCTTTAGCTAAAATTGTATTTTTAAATGTAGCCGGTTCACCAGGTCCTAATTTATTAACAGCACGTATACGAAATTTGTATTGTTTTTTTGGTATTAAATCTTCAATTTTCTTTTTCATTGGTTGATTTGCTTGAACTTCAGCTACATTTTCCCATTGTGCTTTTTTACTTAAATCTTGTCTTTCAATAACATATTTTTGTATTGGTGTACCACCATCATCAGTTGGTGGTTTCCAACTAACAACACATGATGTTTGATAAACATCTGTTACATCAACATCTTGTGGTGGTTGTGGTACATCTTGCATTGTAATTGTTACATCTTTAACATCTTCACCTTGTCCATTTGATAATTTAATTTGATATGGTCCGGATTGGTCTCGTGTTGGTTTCTTTATTTTGAAAATAACTTTTCCATCAGATACAGCTACTTCAACATCTTTAACTGGTAATGGTTTACCATCTTTTATTAATTTAGCTTCAATTGGTGTCTGTTTGGTACCGTCAACTAATAAATAATAATAATTATTATTAATAATTTTTTTTTTTAAATTAATAATTACGTTTAAATGGCACTTCAAATGTTAATGGTTGACTAATTGGTCCAGCAATATCTTCCGGACAATCAATTTCTGGTTTACTTTCACCTTTAGCAACATTTAATTTACATGTTGAACTTAATTTACCAGATTCACATGTAATTTCACCATCATCTGCCATTTCGAGATTATTGAAAATGAGTTGGTGTTTACCACCACCTAAATTCTTAATCTCGATACGGTCATTTGGTACAATTGGTTCACCATTAAATTTCCAATCACATGGTGCAGTTTGATCTTGTAATTCAACATCTAATACAAGTTTTTCACGTTCCACAGCATTTGTATCTTTTAATTTCTTATTGAAACGATTTTGATCTATATTTTAAAATAATTATACACATATTATATTATTAGAAAATTATATAAAATAAACATTTAATAATAATATACTTACAATTAACAATAAGTTCAGCTTCAGTTTTATCTGCATTTGTTGTACATTTATACATACCAGCATCAGTAACTTTAGCATCATTAATAATTAATTTACATTTTCTACCTTCTTTAATAATTTTTAAACGTTTATCTGGTTTAATTTCTTCATCACCCTTAAACCATTGTACATCACCAGCAGCATCATCAATTTCACATGCCATTGTAACACTATCTTTTTCAATTAATTGTTGTGATTTTAATACTTTAACAAATTTATAAGGATATTCAACAATTTTAACATTAGTTTCAGTTTTATCAGGTTGTCTAGTAATACGACATGAATATTTACCAGAATCTTGTAATCTACAATCTTTTATTACTAATTTACAACCACCTGATAAATCTTTACCAATTAAATATTGATCACCACTTTCTAATTTCTTTTCATCTTTATACCATTCAACAATTGCTAATGAATTACTAACAGTACATTCAAGTGTTGTTTCATGTGATGTAAAACCATCATATTTTTTTTTTAATGGTTTTGTAAATGTATAAACTGGATCAGCTTCTTCAACACTTAAAAATGCTGTTGATGATACTGTACCAATTTCAATTGTATATTTACCACCATCTTCAGTTTTTGGATTCATAATTATTAACTGATATGTATCATTTTCATTTTTAAATTTATATTTACTACCAGTAAATAATTCCTTTAAACAAAAACATTTTTTATTTTTCATTTTCATTTTAAAACAAAAAAAAATTACTTACATCTTTTCTTAATAACCATTTTGGTTTACAATTTGGTTTACTGAATCCAGCCTCAAATACAACCTTTTTATCTTTGCCCTCCTTTGCAAACTGATCAATCAATGGTCGTAAAAATGATTCTTGTTTCTAAATTTTCGGTATGTTTAGGTGTGTAAGTGTTTGTGTGGTGAAATTAATAATAAATATTTTTAAAAAAAAAAATTTTTATTAAAAAAATGAAATATAATTAATTTTTTTATAGAAAATATATTTTCAACTAAAAATAATATATAATAAATATTAAAAAAAATAAATATATTTTTTTTAAAAAAAATAAAATTTATGTTTAAATGTCAAAATCTCACAAAAAAAAAAAACAAAATTTTTAAAATCATCATATATGCTTTAAATATATGATTTAGAAAATTATTTTATATTTTATGTGTACCAAAAATATATAAATTTATACCCAAAAAAAAAAAAAAAAAAATTTTATTTAGAAAAAATTTTCATTTTGTTTTTGGAGCAAACTTGCTCCCCAAACCCCCTGCAACAAAAAAAAAAAAACAAATCAAATCAAAATAGTAAAAAAAACCAATTTTAGATAAAAAGATATTTTTTATAAATTTTAAGCCATAAAAAAGATAAAAAAAACTACAAAATTATGTTTACTCTTTTGTCTGAAACATTTTTTTTTTTTTACAAATTTTTTTATGATATTTGTTTTAAATATTTTGTTCATAAAAAAGAATACAAAAAAAAAACCCAAAAATATTACATAAATTCTGTTCAAAATTTTAAATTGTCATAATTCTACATTAAAATTGTCATAATTCTAATGAAAATTTGCCAGAACATGATATATTTTACAACATAATTAACAGTAAAAAAAATTTCTTAAGAAAAATTTTGGTAAATTTAAAGATTAAATGATAAAAACACAAATTATCATAATTTTTGGCAAATTTTCACAGAATTATTATTTATTTAAAATCCATAAGTTTAAGAGAGTCGTCAAAATTTATACCACCTCAAAAAGGTATAATTTTTAAGATGCAAGTTTTTTGCCATAATATGACAATTTTGACAAATAAATTCGACATTGAGAAAATAATTTATTTTTCTGATAATATATGTATATTTATAACCATTATTACTCCATTAGACATATTTTAAGCCATGACTAGATCAATATATACTATTGGCAAAATTGAAAAGTGGTATGATTTAGGTGACTCTCCATTCCTTATAGTTTTTTGTTTTGAATTATTATCAAACTTTTTTACAAAAAAAAAAAACACGTAAGCGATAACACAATAAAAAAAATGTACACGCAAATTTAATAAATTTATAAATAAAAAAAAAACTGATTTGTAAAATTTGGCCAAAAATCCCAATTGAATTTTTTTGCACAAATTAAAATAAACCAAAAACTAATTTTTATGGAACTAGACGAGAGACGAAAAAAAAATATTCGCCATTCTAACCAATCTCCAGCTCCAACAAAAAAAAAAAACAATAATCAAAAAGAATTATCGAAATAAACATTAAATTTTTCTGACAAAACATTGTCTTCATATGACAAAACATTATGACATTAAACCGCTAATTATTTGAAAAAAAAATTACCATGTTTGAAGCCTTACGAGCTCATAAATATCACAATAAAAAAAAAAAAAACTTCAAAGCAAAAATCCAAATTAAAAAAATTAAATGATTTATCTCGTTTTTCGCCCCATAAGGACGCCACTGCTGAACCCCTTTCAAAATTATTATAAAAATAAAATTTATAAACAAAAAAAAAAATAAAAATTAAGAATTTCCCAAAAGTGAAAAGAAAATTCAAAAGAAAATATATAAAAAAATTTCCTGTTTTTTTTTTTTTGCAGGAAAATTTAGAAGAAAAATTAATAAATTGAAAATTTTTTGTGGTGTGTGCACATATCAAAAAGAAGAGAGTGAAGAAAAAAATTTTAGGAAGAAGAAGAAGAAAATACAGTGAAGAAAAATTATAGTGAAAAATTATTGAATAAAAAAAAAGCTTAAAAATATAATTGTTTTTGTTTTTTTTTTTTATGTGTGTGTGTGTGTGAAAAGACTGGGTACAATCAAAAAGTTTTTCACCAACACAAAAACAAAAAATTCAAAAAATTAAATTTTTTTTTTTTTTTTTTTTGTAGAAAAGGAGTGCGAAAATTTTTGTTTTTCTGTTCGTTGCGTGTGTATGTAATTTTTTTTTTTTATAGTACGTCTACTTTTATAGTACGTCTACTTTTGGAATGGTCGAACCTCCTCACGGCGGAATGGATGTAATGTTGGCCAATCTGGTATCAATTCAGCTAATGATGGACGTCTCGATGCAATTCCCTATTTTGGAAATATACATAAATAAAATATATGTTTTGGTTTTGTTTTTTTTTTTGTAATTTTATTTTTAGCTGGCACAAATTTTTTATTTTAACTAATTTTTCTTGTAATTATTTTAAAATTAAGAAAATTTTATATTTTAAATAATAAAAAATCATAAAAAAATCATTTTTTTTATGGGACACGATTATTATACTTTTAATTCCGGTTGTCCATTAACCGGATTTGCTGTACATAAAATAATTTTTATGGGTATTATAGGTTGGTGTGTTTGTGTGTGTGTGTGCATGTGTCAAGTGAAGAAATAATGTATGTATTTGCAAATGAAATGGACAACACAACAGGAATTACATTAATAATGACAAAATTTTTCGACAAAATTTCGAATTTTATTAAATTATTCAGATTATTTGTTTTAACTGTAAAAATGACAAAAAAATAATATTGATATATTCAGTTATTTGCTGCACACCATCTAAATTATGATAAAATTTAAAAAAAAAAGGTAAAAATATATGTTCACTGCTTAAAGTCCCTGTCAACAAAACAAAAAATTATTATTAAATATTTTTTTCTCTGTGGAACGAAGAAAAAATCTGACTTTCTGGAGAGACAACAAACCATATGAGGAGATGCGCAATTTTTTTACAGTAGACTCTCTAAAAGTTACATATATGAAAATATTAAAACACCAAAAAAAAAAAAAAATGATGACAAACAAAACAGGTGGATATACAAAATCCTGAAATTAAAATTTTCTTATTTTTACAATTTCTACATCACATTAACAGGATAAATTAACGAGATAGTTTTTGGTAGCTATTTGCAATATTACTTAATAATAAGTATCGCTATCATGCAACATTATTTATTTTTTTTAAAATATAAACAATTTGCCAATCTGGATGATTCTCTTTCTATATAATTAAATTATTAAATATTTACCGGCTTGAATAAAAAATGATGTCAGTGAAGAGTAAATAATAGAGTTGAGAATTTGGAAACCCTGATGTAAGTGGTAACCAGTTATCGAGAGTCTACTGTACACAACAAAATTAATTTCATATAATTTTTTTTATATAATTTCCCAAAAATAACTTAAATGAAATGAAATTACGTCAAAAATTATTTATTTAACAAAAACCTAATGAATAATTTTTTTAAGAACCACGAAAATACAATTCTTTTTACATAAAACACAAAATTACTTACTTTCAGATATTTTTGTGTTTTTCATATTTCATATTTTGTGAAAACAAAAAAAAAATGTCCAAAAAAAACCAAATAAAATCTTAAAAACAAAATGGCATTCAAAACAAAATTTGCAAAAAAAAAATTTTTTTCGAAAAACCAGAAAAACCAAAAAAAAACTTTCCACAAAATTAAATTTTAAACCAAAAAAAAAAAAAACAAAAAACCATTTCGCGAAACCCCAGCAACTGCAATTGGCAGTAAATTACTCTCATTTTACTATAATTTGGAACAATAATGATACCACACAGAGACGACCCTTCTTAACATACTACATTTCTGCTATTTGTAGTGAAATTTTTCTTTCGTTGGGTTTCCTCGTCTCAAAATGAATAAAAGCATCCATTCTAAGTACTTATTTAAGGATAATGTACACTAATTGTTATCCCTGACCATTTTCTCTCTGATTATAAAATTTTATCCACTAATGGTGCCACAAAAGAAAAAAAAAAAATGAAAACCATTGAGATATAAATTTAAAATTTTTTGGCTTTAGGAAGCCTTGCTCAAAGGAGACTGTATCTTCATATACCAAACATAGAGGATGTGCTCAGTTGTCTTATTGTGCTTTGCCACAAATTCTACAGAGAAAATTGATGGTATTATTAAGCCGACACTTGCTCCTTATAGAAAATCAGTTTAGAAGCGAACTTTGAAGCGAATTGAATGAAATTATTAACTCATTGTTATAAAAAAGATTTATGGGAGTCTCTGAGTAGCCATGAGTCTTACAAAACTCCGTTAAGAAAAACTGTTAAGAATTTTCTTTTCTCGTTGAATATATTTTCTATTTCAAATAGTTTTTATTTACAGGAATTTAAGTGTAGTATATTGAAAGAAAATAATTCTTAAGGATGGCAGCTTTAACTGGGGAAATGTTAATTTTATAATAGAAACTCCGACCTTAATGTAATATCCCCAAACTTCTCTTCAAGAAAACCTTAAGAGATAAGAAAACCTTAAGAGATAATCTTAAGACTTTTAAGAAAACCTTAAGAGATAATCTTAAGACTTTAGATTAGATTAGATTAGATTATCAACTTGAAGATTGATTTCCATAAATTATATTCTAAAAACAATTCCCTTAGGATTAAACAAGCCACACCCTTCCCCGAACAGTTTTCAATCTAATAGTTTTCAACCTTAAAAAAAAAAGCATGTAAATCATTACGTTGCGTAACTGTTAAATTAAATTCAAATTTTGTACTAATTAATTAAAAAAATTTTAAAAAAAATAAAATTAATAAGCCATTAATTTATAAAATTAATACTTAAATTAATATTTTTAATTTTTTTTAACCCACTGAAAATTTTTTCCACATTTTTTTTTTTTTTTTTTTTTTTATGTTTCCGTACCACAAACAGTTAATTTTTTAATGATTTTGATTTTTTTCCCCCCAAAATTTTTATTTGTTTTCAATTTATTTCTATTTACATAATTAATGAATTTTTTTTTTGTTTTTTGTTGATTACATACCCTTTCAACTTTTTTCAGTGCTGGTACTGGTGCTTCAGTTTTATTTAAATCACCCCAATCTGGATCACCCTTATCTTTATCCCATGTAGCATATTTACGTTTTTTCAACATAGCACGGAAATCCATACCACTTGAATCGGATACAAATAATTGCATTTCAGCTGAATCCTCACCATGTATATTTGATACAACAATTTTAAATTTACCCTCATCTTGAGGTTTTGATTTACGTAAACATAATGTGATTGAATTTGTTTTACCATCAGTTAAGAATTTAAATCGACCACCTTCAATTATTTCACTAACACCTTTGTAGAATTTAAATGTTGGTGCTGGATTACCTTCAACAGCAACTGTCATATATGCAGTTGAATCTATTTTTTTTGTTTTTTTGTTGTAATTGAAAACCACCCAAGATGATAAAGTATTATATATATATATATATAGATATTTTTTTTGTTTTATTTTAATAAAAAAAAATCACACACACACAAATCAAAAATTTTATTAAAAGCATAAAATTTAATAAAAATCAAAAAAAAAATTACAAAAACATTGCATATTGTTAATTATTCTTTAGTTTATCTTATAAACTGATATGAGTGAATGGGTCCTTAAATCATTTAACACATTCGGAACGCGACAAATTTTTAACTAAACTTTTGATATTCTAATTATTATTTAATTTTACTATTTTTTAATGATGGCTCTTCAAAACAACCATCCATTACGAAAACTGACTGTATACTATAATGTACTATTTTAAGTTTGAAAAATTTTTAAGTATAAATATATGTGCATTGTAGAGTGCCCTCTATAAACAAAAATTTGAATAAAAATGAATTGTAGAATTCAAGAAAAAAAAAAAAGAAACACAATAATAAATATTCAAATTTGTAAGAACCATTTGTTTAAAATATAGTTATTAATTACTGATTGTATATTTTGTTATATTCTCTCCCGAACTACTCCCGAACCGAGAAACAAAAAAAAACAGAGTGGTAACAAAAGGATTAGCACACAAAAAAAAAAAAATATCCTTAAAATATTTTATGAAAAAAAAAAAAACATAGTCCAACCCCATCAAAAAACAACCCAAATTTTTTGTTTAAAAATATAATAAAAGTGTGTCTAGAAAATAGGATACGCCTTTCAATAACCTGCCCCGCCCACAAAAATAAGCAAATAATATAAAAAAAAAAAAAAAAAAAGAAAAGAAAACAGCATCGAATGGTTGTCTTGTGCTACGCGCGTAATTTTTTGTTGTACGCATAAAGATTTTGGCATACAACAAAGCCGAGTGAGCGCGCAGCACACTCGAACTCACACTAACACACAAATCATAAATAACAAAAAAAAAAAAAAAAAAAAAAAAAAAAAGAAAAAAAAAAAAAAAAAAAAAAAAAATTGATTTTACCTTCAACCGCTGTGTACGTTTCTTGTACATCAACAATAGATGGTGGGCCACCCTCACCAATATCTTTAAGTGGTGTTGATGGTTTATTTATTAAATCTTCTAAATCTTGGACACTAGGACGTCTAACATCGACCGAAGGTCGTCTCTTCTATTATTATTTATTTATATTTTTGTGAAAAATCAAGTGCACACAAACATATCAGTGCATAATTTTCCATAATTTATTCATCACAAAAGATATTTTTGAGGGTGATTTTTTGTAGTTGTTGTTGTTGTTGTTATTGTTGTGTACATTTTAAATAATTTATAGCATGTACCCGCCCCCCCAACAACAATATTGTTGATAAACAAAAATCACAATTATAATAATAATAATAATAATAAAAACATTGAATAAACACAAACACATATACAACAACAAAAAAAAACAAAATAAAACACAATTTATAATGTAATAAAGTGTATGTAAACAAAACACAACAAAATGTCATATTTAACAGCATTTTAATCCGCCATTTTTTAGCCGCCATTTTGTTTTTGTGTTTGTTGTTGTTGTTGTTGTGTTGTAGATGCACCCAATAAATTTTTGTTTTTTTGTTTTTGATAAATTATGTTTTGTGTTGTATTTATTTTTATTTTTTTTTTACATTTATGACACATGTCATATCACACACAAATAGTTTGTTTTGGCAAAACGTCATTGTAACCGGAATATTTTTGTTGTTGTTGTTGTTGTTGTTGTTGTTGTTGTAATTCGATGAAACATATACATAAAAAAACACACACACAACCACGATATACGTTGTGATTATCCCAGGATTCCGGTTGAAATGTAGAGATGGAGAGAAAGAGAGCGTACAAAAAAAAAACCAATAGAAATGTGTATGTTTTGTTGATGTTTTTTTTTAATTATTTTGTTGTTCAAAGTTGACAGCACCAAAACAGGATCAATTTTATTTTGATGATTTTTTTTTTTATAGATAGATGTATATATATATATATATATATATGAAATACATACAATATACACATACACATAAAATCAGATAAAATTGGAAAAAAAAAAAAGAAAATTTATATTTAATAAAGTTTTAATAAAATTTGAATAATAATATAATTTAATATTGTGAATTTTTTTGAAAATTAAAAAAAAAAAAACATAAATATATTTTTAAAAAGAAGAAAATTAACACAAAAACAAAATCAAAAATTAAAAAAAAATAAACGAAACAAATTGAAAAAATAAAATATATATATTTGGAATATAATAAAGAAATAAAACATTATTTTATATAAAATTTAATATATTATATAAACTTAAAATAAAATAAAATAAATAAACATTAAAATTTTTTATATATTATATAGTTGTGAGCAAAATAATATAGTTATGACAAAAAAAAAAAACGAAATAGGGGAACAGAGTTGTCAAAATCATATAAAATACATTCTATATTTGGTACAAAATTTTAAAATAATAGTTTCAGTAGCAAATTAAACATAATCTATATTTAGTTTCTCAGTTTTTTTTTCTTTTTTTGGCAGAAAAATTCATTTTAAAAATTGAAACAATTTATATAAATAAACAATTGACAATTGGCAATTTTTAAAATACTACTAAAACTACTGAATTTAAATTAAAATTAAAAATCTTCAAAATATTTAATTTAAAAAAAAGAAGATATTTCTTATGCATTTTATATAACTCAAGTTTTGACAAAAAAAAATTTTGTCAATTTTGTCAAAAGTTTTGTCAATTGTAGTTTTGACAAAAATTAATTTTTTTTTTTTTTTAGAAGTTTTTTTGATTGCGGTGGAAATTGTGTACCAACAAAAATATATAATCAACAATCAACTCTCCCCTATATTAAATTAAAATTTAAGATGAATAGTAAAATTAATGAATGAATGAAGCGAGAGAAAGAGAGAGAAGGATATAAATATATATAGATATATATAATCTATAATATATAATTGAATTATGATTACATATGAATTAACATATAAAAGCATATAAACAAAACAATAATGATTTTAATGTTGTCAGTTTTGTTGTTGTTGTTGAAAAAATGACGGGTAGTGTGACATTTTTTTTTTTTATTTAACTTAATAAAAGACAGGCTAAAAAAATAAAAAATATGATAAGAAAAATATAAATAAAGGATGAGAGAGAGAGAGAGAAAAAAGATATAAAGTAAATTATACACATAAAGAGAGCATAAAGATATAGCATACAAAATAAAAAAAAAATTGTTTTTTTTTATATTTTTTAAAAAATTTAAATGAAAATGAAAAATGACAAAAAAAATGAATGAATGTATTTAAAAGTTTGTTATAGTTTTTCTTATACAACAAAAAAAAATGCGTTTCCTTTTGTTTTTTTTTTTTTAAAAAGCAAAATTAAAAAACAGGAACGTCATTTCATATTTTTTTTGTTCAAAAAATGGGAACGGATTAAAAAAATTAAAATATTATAGTGTTATATACGTTTCCACCTATATTACACCCCTATTAAGTCATTTTTTTATAGGGTTTTATTTATATTAAAATTTAATTACTAACTAAATTTATAAATTATTTAATTTTTATTTATATTATATTATTTTTTATTTTTTTTTTGTGTTAATTATTTATATTTTATTTGTTTTTATTTTATTTATTATTATTTTTTCTTAATTGGGAAAAAATATAAAAGTAGTTTGATCCAAATCCCTGCAAAAGTATTTTTTTTTTTAATTTTAGGCATAAATATATGTTTTAAACAAAATACATGACATTATTTACATAATTATGAATTTTATGTTTTACCAGCATAAATATAGCTATAAAAAAAATTTTTTTTTAAATAAACCGAAGAAATATTTACAAAATAAAAAAGAAAGAATTTATTATACATTTAAGAAAAATCTACTCTATTTTTACTACATGACTATAGGATTTACTAACAACTACTTATTTATATATATATATATATTATACAGTGTACTGAAGACGGTGAATAGAGAGAGAGAGAGAGAGAGAGAGAGAGTGAGATCAGATCAATATCCGCAGATAGTATCAAGTTTATTAACAAAAAATATTAATTGTAACGAAAAAATTACAAAAAACTCCACCCCTCTATGTGGGCGTGGAAATTTTTACATATTGCGTACCAAAGTAAAATAAACAAATACAAAATAACTCCACCCTTGTAGGAAAAAAAGGAGGGGCATGTAAAAATTTTCAATTATTAATGACTGACTATTTTAAATTAATTATGGAATATATTTTACTTATTATATACTCTCAAAAAAAATCAAAATGACTCTCTTTCATTTTGTAATAAAATTTATCAGCACTGTAGTTATAATATATATATATATATATATATTATTCTAATCACTACATAGGCTTTCTTGTATATATGTATATATAATTATATTTAAACAAAATATATTAATTAATTATTTATTAAGTAATTTTTTTTTTTTATTTTATGAACATCTAAGAGAAAAATAAATCAAAATAAAAATTTAATAAAAAAAAATAAAACAAAAATTTAAAAAAAATGTTTTTTTTGTTTTCTTCTACCCCCCAACATAAAAAGGGACTCAAAGAGAGCAGAGACAGAGAGCGAGAGCAAGAAATTGAGAAAGAGAAACAGAAAGAATAAATGGAAAAATAAAAAAAATATTTTACAAAAATTAAAAAAAAATTAAAATAAAATGAAATTAAAATAATTTAAAATTGAAGTCGATAAAAAGACCTGTTTTGTAGTATCCAACTCCCCAGGACGTGCTCCCTTTTTCTATAAAAATTTTTATTATTTATAATAAATATATAATATAATATAAAAAAAAAAAAAAAAAAAAATTATTATTATTATTTATTGTGTGAGAGTGCAGCTTTCATTAGATACAGTCTCTGGAAGATAAGTTTCATTTAAAATATATATATATACATATACCTATTATTATTTCTATATTTCAATACTAATCCTTATAAAATATCTATTTTCAAAAAAATTAAAATCCTAACCCTAATTTATCCTGAAGTATAGTCATTTTATTTTTAAAAAAATAAATTATGTGAAATAAACTAATCATATTTTTTTATTGTTAATTACAAATCCTTAAAAATAAAAACAAATCCTTTTTTTTTTATTTATAATAATTTTATTATTTTTATATTTTTTTTATTTATTTATTTTTTTTTTTTACTATTATTTTTATTATTAATTTAGTATTTTTTGTTATTATTTTATTATTATTTTATTTAGTTTTATTAATGAAATAATTTTATAACAAAAAAGAAAAAAAAAATTTCTTTTTCTCTTCTCTTTTTTTTTAATTGCAAAAAAAAAAAAAAGAGAGAGAAAAAAAACATCAAAAATATTAAAAAAAATTAAACAAAAAAAAATTTAATTAATTCAAAAATAAATAAAAAAAAAATTATTATTTTGTTTTTTTTTCAAAAACGCATCCTTTGAATAAATTTTTTATTTTTGGTCATAACAACTCAGTCAAAGAGAAAAGAGAGAGAAAGTAAATAAAATGAGAGAGAGACAGGATTCTCACCTGAAGTTCTGCTAATTCTCCTGGTCTCAATAACTGTAAAAAGTATTTTTTTTTGTTTTTTTTTATGGTTTGTTTGTAATATAAAAAAATAAAAAAACAACAACAAAAAAAAAAAAAAGAGAAAAAAAAGAAAATTTCTCTTTTTTTTTTTTTTGTTGTTGTTGTTGTTTGGGATAAATGAAAAACAAAATCAACAGGAAAAAAAAAATTACTAAAATTTTTCTACGAATTTTAAAGAAACAGAAACAAAAAAAATATCTATAAACTATTTAAAAAAAAAAAGAAGTCAGTCATTTTGCAAAAAAAAAAAATTCAAAATGGCTGACATTAATATCGATTGTTTTCTTTTTTTTAGTACTGCATATTACTATATTATTTATATATTAAATAGTAACTGGATGTGTGTATCACGTATTTTTATTTATATTTATATTAATTTATGTTTTAATGTTGCGATTATGTAATTTTATTGCCAATTTTAAGTTTTTGTTTAAATTTTAAAAAAATTTTAATTATACTGTTTTTTTTTTTATTATTATTTTATTGATATGTATTATGGGCGTCACATTATCATGTTTAAGAATATTGTTGAACCAGCTTTCTTTTTGGGTGGTCTATAAACTAAATAGCCAACTTACTTGAGATTTTTTATTTTTCGAGATATCGAGATTTTCATATTTTATGAATCAAAATTTCGAGATTTTCTTTTTTAGGTCTCGAAAGTCACGAGAATTCTCGAGACTATTTTCTCATACAAAATAAAATAGAAAAATTACCAAAAAAAATTATTAGTAATAATTAAAATATAAAAACCAAAAAAAATTAACCTGATCACCTGATCTTGATCGTAACAAGGATCAGGACAATAATCAGGATCAGAACAAGGACCACAGAATATTCTTTCAAATTCTTAGTATAGGATGTTCTTTGATATTCTCCAGAATATAGTGTTGACCGCTCCGCTCAACTCTATGTTCTTTTGCCAAAATTTTCCTTAACTAAGAACTTTGAGAATCGCAAAGAACGTCATATACTAAGAATTTGAAAGAATATTTAATCACATCAAAGAGATCATTTGTTTTCTTAGTATTAGGAGTGCCTCAGGAAAGTTTAATGTACCGTAACAATAATTAGAAATTTAAAATTTCACCAGTAGATGATTTTTTTTATCATTTCTTTGAAGGAGTTACTAAATGGTTTAATTATTCAATTGAATAAAATTGCAATAATCTAAATGACTTTTTGGTTCCTGTGACATTTATTATTAGCAGATGGGGATAACCGTTATTTTTCCCAGTCGTAAATTACATTTTATTGTTGTTAATTTTATTACTGGTGGGTATTAATTTAAAGCTGGAGTAAATATAGATTAATATCGATTTCACTGATCGGAGTTTAACCGAAAATCATTAAACAACAAATTAAATTTAAACAAGATAATGTAACTAGGCTTTATATATATATATATATATGTTTGTATATATTTATTTAAATTAATTTAATTTATTTTGTGTTATTTATTATAATTATATTTAAATATTAATTTTATTAAGAATAAACCAATTTTTTTTTGTGAAACCAAAATATCAAAAAAACAAAATGTTTTGGTTTAAAATTGGTTTTCATTAAAACAAAAATAAATATATTTTTTTTTTTTAATAATTTTTTTATATTTTTATGTATGTGTATGTGTTTGTGTGTATGTATGGTGTAGTAAGTATGATATATAATTTTTTTTTTCAAAATTAATTAATAAGTGACATTTTTAAAAAAAAATTCCCAAAAAAAAAGAAACATTAATGTTTTGATGAAGAATTTTCATTTTAATGTTTTTTTTTGTTTGTTTTTTTTTTGTTTGCAAGCATTTAGAAAGAAATAGATATAGTAAATTTTGACATTTGATAGAATTATATCTCTCTTTCACGCAAAATATATCAAAAAAAAAAATTGTACATTAAAAATCAAATCTAAAATACGTTTGACAGACGATGATTTTATTTTTTCAAGATCATTTAACGAAAATATTATTTTAACCATTAATGATCATTAAGTAATAAGCCTTAGCCATTAATGATCATTAATTATAATAATTATATAATTTTTTTCCTACTAATTACGTTCTGAGAACATACTTCAAAAAAATAATTATAATGATTAACCGAAATAATGATTTTTTTTAATTGTATAAAATTATATTTAAGTCATTTAATGATCATTAAAAAAATAATCTAATCTGTCGAATGTATTATTCTTAATTTTATATTTGAGCCTTGTTTTGTTTTTTTTTTTTTTTTGCATTAGCATTTTTTTTAATGTCAACATAAAAGTTTGCAAAATTTTTATGTAATTTAAACAAAGAGACACAGATAGATAAGAGAAAAATAGAGCGGCGAAAAAAAATTTTTTTTTTTTTTTGATTAGATAACTAAATCATATTAAATATTTATAATTATAAGATTTAAGTGCAATATTGTGGCTTTGAAAAATTCTATATACATACATATATACTAAAAAAAAAACAAATCTATATTATCTATAAAGATACAATTATGCTTTATACATAAAAAATTATTTTAAATTTGTGTTGTCTTTTAAAAAATGGAAAATCAAATGAAAACATTTTTTAATAATTTTCCAAAGCATATAAATCGACTTATTTTCGTGCTTGTGTAGTCGTAAATATTTTTTTTTTGTCATTTGTAGCTTGGTCCTTTTTTAACTAGAAATAAATTGCTATAACAATTTGTTAGTTAAATATAGATTTTGACAAATGTCTTAATTTGACAATTAATTTGACAAATCTGTTAAATTTATTACAAGGTCCTAAAACTATGAATGACATAACCCATATTTTTTTTTATTGAGAAATGACAATTTACTATATTGACAATTGACAATTTAATATCAAAATTGACAATTTTAATATATTGACAATTGACAATTTTTCAAAATATTAACGAAAATAATTATAATGATTAACCGAAATAATCACCGTATTTAAATTGTATTATCACCGTATTTAAATTGAAATAAAAACTTGAAATATTATCAGGTACTTTAATCTCATGTATTCAATTATGTAATTTTGGCAATCAATGCCGAACGGAAAGGATTATGTCATTTTGGCAATACACAAATATTGTCAAAATTTATTTCTGACAAAACACTATGGTTCGGATTCTCTCCTTATGTAATGTCTTATATTGAAGATGAATAATGTTCTATAATTTTTGTTTTGTTTTTAATTTAACCCCAGAGCTACCGAACTTCAGAAAATTTTAAACTTTCAAGTTAAATTATGGTACGTAAGATTTAAAATACCAATATAAAAATTGCAGCTCTGGTATTTTTATAGTGTAAAAATTGTAACCGGTTATACTGGTAATACATATATATATATATATATATATATCTGTCAACGTTTTTGGTATAAAGCGTCCGGCGACACGAATTGCTTGAAAAATACTCGAGACTTGTTTTTTTTTTTGTAATATATATAATTTATGCATTTTCTTTTTTAAAATAGCTATTTTAATTTCATTTTTTACCTTTTTCTCATCCATAACTTCACCAGGACGAAGTTTACGTTTACTCTAACGGGGGGTGTTTTTTTTTGTTTTTGTTTTTGTAAAGATATTTTAAGGATTTTTTCCAAATTAAAAAAAAAAAAAAAGAAAACAAAAAAAATTTCCAATTTCCAATTTGTTGTTGAATCGTGCGTGTATGTGTGTGATGTATATATATATATATTGTTGTAGTATAAAATTTCAATCAAATTTTCCAATTATTTTCCAATTTTTTATCCAATTTGTTTTTTTTTTTGTTTTTTGTTTTTGCAATTTTTATTTATTTTGTGACAATTGGTTGGTTGGTTGTTGTTGTTGTTGTAGGTTTTTGAACATTTTCCAATTTGTTGTTGTTGTTTTTTTTTATGTGTGTGAAAATTTTTGGTGTTTATTTGTGTTTTTTTTTTTGTGCACAAAAAAAAACCAATTAACAGAAAAAAAAAAATTCATTTTAATCAAGATGCGCCAAACGATGACGTACCAATATTTTTTTTTGATTAGGGTAAAAGAAGAGTAAAATAGAGAGAAAGAGAGAAAGAGAGAGAGAGAGAGAAAAAAAAAATGAATATAAATTTTTATATAATTTTTTTTTTTATGTTGATTTGAATAATAAAAAAAAAGATTAATTAATATGTTTTTTTTTTGTTGTTGTTGTTGCTGTTGTTTTATGTTAAATATATTTCGAATAAATACAAAAAAAAAAAACAAAATTAACCCTGTAACTACTTTACGTCTGTCAAAAAAAAATTTTCCAAAAAATATTTGAAATAAAAAAAAAAAAAAAAAATTCATGTTTCCCAGCAGTTAAAGGGTTAAATTTATATTAATTTATTTTTTTTTTATTAATATTGTTTTTCTTTTTTTTTTTGTAAAATCTAAACAAACAAAAAAAAAATCATATTTTCTCTGGAAAAAAATTTTCTTGGAGCTATAAAATAATTTAAAAACTAAAAAAAAACCTAATAAATATTCTAATAAATATTAAAAATAATTAAATATTATAAGAAATTGTAATAAAAAAAATAATTGTTTAAATATAAAAAAAAAGGGTAATTAAAATTATTTATATAATAAAAATTATAGTAGAAAAATTCAGAATTTTATCAATAAAATATATAATAATAATGAGTACACCTAACCCTCGTATAACGCGTTATTTACAAATCTCTGAAAGGTTCATAAAGAAAACGGAAAAAGATAGTGAATTGCGACTTACCTTTCCGTTAAAGGTAATTCAACATTGCACGGTATACAATGAAATGAAACCGACTAATCAACTCAACAAGAAAAATGAACCGATCTACGACGACTAACAATGAAGAAGGAACGAACAAGTCGGAGCCATCATAGTTGGATAAAAAATTTAGAGAGAACTGAAATACATTTCCAAAAAATTTTCAGGATGGCGTACCGGTGTAATAGACGATGTATGCACCATTTAGGCAGAAATTTATATTCACCTGGTACGCCAATAACGATATATAGGTAAAATGATTATTAAGAATGTTAAGAATAACCTATTTTAAAAGATTTATATGATATACCAGCAGGGTACTGGGAAGTACTCCGCAAAGAGTATTATTAAAAAAGTGTTGAAGAAGCATTTATGGGCTTTTTTGTGGGGGAATTCTGAGAAATATTGTACCAAAATAAGGTTTCCTTGTTCACTATACAGTTTTTGTTGTGGTTTTCTTTTTCACTCCACTGGAAAGAGCATAGTTATCTATACTCAGTGCAGAGTTATCTGTACTACACTTTGCTTAACATTATTTTTTTTATTGCAATTTGGACCTACTAATTTTATATGAATTCCGAATAATATTAAAGAAACCTTTTAATTTGAATCATGACTCTGTTGTTAGCAGATTACCATTCATTTCTTTTTTTTCCCCAAATTTTAAAATTATATTTTACTGTAGTTTTATTTGGTGGATATTTTTTCAGTCAATTAAACTTAGACCAACATCGATGTCTCGGACAGGAATAGAACCCACTGTACCATAGCTTGTACAGTTATCATTAAGCCACCATTTGTAGTACTATAAATTATGAAATAAGATAAATTTGTGACCAAAAAAAAAAAAAAAGAATTATAATTTTAAAAAAATTCCCGAATTATGTCAAAATTCCTGATTTATACAGATGGACTGTATTATATTTTCGCAATCTACGAGTACTGATTGATAATTACGTGGAGTACCACACGAACTTCGTTTTTATCCATTTTTAAAAAAATTAAATTAAACGTAAACTAAATAAGATATCAACTTATTTAGTATTATATTATCCGTAATTTTAAATTATCGTGTTACAAGAGGGTTAAAAGTGTATAATTTAATAATAATAAAAAAAAATATATTGTTTATCTTTTTTAATTTAATCAATTATAAATAAATTATTTAAATTAAATATAAAAGTTGAAAAAAAATCTAATAATCTATCTAAATTTAAATGAACTGTAAAATATATAAATAATATAATTTGGTTAACATAACATACCTCATCATTAATAATTAAACTTGGACGACGTGCTGGTTCTTCTGGTGGTATTAATGAACCACGTCTTGATGGTGGACCAGAAGCTGGTGCTAATGATGGTTTACGATCTGGTTTCTCACGTATTACTTCAATTTTCGGTGTTTCTAATGTTGGTGGTGCCTTAATTTGTGGTACTTTTGGTTTATCATCCTAAATTAATAAGATTTTTTTTTTTAATTTTTATTTTAATTATTAATTTTAATTATTAATTTCAATTTTAATTTTAATTATTAATTTTAATTGTAATTTTAATTTTAATTTTAATTTTGTGGTTAAATAAAATATTTCAGAATTTAGGTTATGGTGAAGAATTCAGTCAATTCTTAGCTTTTTATTAAAAGTTAATTAATAGTCTAGAAATAGTCATTTTGATAATTGTAACGACTGTTTATTATTTTCTAAATTACAATATTTTAATAGCTATTTTAAATATTTTAATTGACTTTTGGCATAAATTGTCCAGTGTTTGAATTCTTGACCGTACCCTTAATTCTAAAAAAAAAAAAAAAAAAAAATTTATAGCCTTAGACACAAAGATTTAATTTTTATAGGCAGTTTAAGATTCTTATATCAAATGGAGAATTTATATACTCAGTCCTTTCAAATTAATCAAAATCTTCTATCCAAGCACAAACATTTTTATGCAACAACTTTTATGTCATTTGTATACTCCAGCAACTTTTATGAATAGATTTGCTGTAATTTCGAAAACGCCTTATAAATTTCAAAATTTTATTGTGTCTAAGGGATTACATTTTATTTTTATTAACTCCTCTTTTTTTTTTTTTTTTAATTTTAAAAAACAGTCCATCACCGTTTTTTTATGTTTAACAGAAAAATAAATAAATAAATAAAACTTTCAAAAAAAAAAATTACTATGTGCATTTAAAAAATAACTGACCACCACCCAAAATACAATTTTTTACACGAACACCACCTCCTCCATCCCATCCGCCCCTCCAACCACTTTTTAAAAATTTCAGTAATTTTACAAAGGAGCAAAATAAAATATAAGAAATATTTTCGATTTAGGGAAATAAAAAATCACAAAATGGCCGATGAATTTAATTACCTTCTTTTTTAATAATGACGCCATTTTTTTTTTTTAGATGGAATGATTTAAAGTTTTTTTTTTTTATTATTATTATTGTTTTTAATTGAACTTTTTATTTTCACATTTTTTTTCTAAGAAAACTTTTGAGCAGAATTTCGAAAAATTTTCGAAAAATGAAAAAAAAAACCGTGTCACAATAAAAAAAATAGTATTATAAAAAATATTAACATTATAATTATGATTTGAATAAATTTTAAGATTTTAGTCTCCCCTTTTTCCCCAATAAGATTTTCCAAAAAAATCATATTTAGACATTATTTATATATTTGAATATTCGGAATCATATATATTTTTTCAGAGTATGTTACGAAACATAAATTAGTGATCGGAAATGATGTCGACTATTTTTTTTTGTAATTTTAATAGTTACGTATTTACAAGCAGAGATTAAAGTCTCAGAAATAAATTTTCCTACCGTGAAGGGAGGTTAACAATGCTTATACTCATATTTTACAACAATGTTTATGCAACAATGTTTATACTCATTTAAAAATTTCATTATAAATTTAAATTTTATAATTCCATAATTAAATTATAGTGTAAGATCTTAATTTATTATTATTAATTATATAATGTATAAGGAAATACAAATAATATAAAAATAGCAATGCCCGGGTTAAATAATTTTTTTTAAAAAAAAAGGAACACCTAAATCCATTTCAAATTCCCTCCTCCCACCATTCATCCCCCTCCCAAAGGACTTTAATAAATTTTTTTTAAATCTATATCCTTATAACACTTTCATTATCACTCTAACCCTTATTCAAGATCTAATTATCATCCATTTATTATATTTTGTAACGAGGTTGGATTTAAATTTTCTTTTCTAATTAATTTTTTAATTAATTAATTAATTTTTTTTATTGTTTTAATAAAATTATATATTTTTTTATTGCATTTCAAATTTTCAAAGACCAAAAAAAAAAATAAACCACAATTAATATTAATTGGTCCACCCTCCACCTCCCACAGTATAAAACTACACTACGCACTTTCTCACAAAAAAAAAAAAAAAAATGTTTAAAGCAACGCCACAACACGGTTAACACAGTGGCACATTAATTATTTCCACAAAAAAAAATTAAACGGAAGGAAATTTAAAAACAATTTAATTGAAAATTGAAGAAACGTCAACGCGATGATCGTCACTTTATCTCTGATCTAATGATGACAAAAATTTGATGAATACTGATTTATTTTTAATAATTTTAATAAAAAAAAAAATTAAAAAAAACTTTATTTTTTAAAAATGGACCACAGAGAAACAACCCCAGCGCTGCCACCACAAATAATAAAAATAATAATAATAATTATAATATAAAAAAAAAATTAAATAAATTATGAAAATTAAAATAAAAATAATAAAATATTTTTTTATTATTTTAAATTTATTTTATTTTGTTTTATTTTAGTTTTTTTTTTAACCCCTCCCTTATTATCCGCTTGGACACAATAAAAACAACAACAAAAAAAATTAATATTTAAAATAAAAAAAATCTAACATATCCCTGCCCCCCCCCCCCGTTTTTTTACCACCACTTATTTTTTTTTTGTTTTTTTTATTAAATAACCCTCCCACCTTCCTCTCTCTCTTCCACCAATAACAAATCATAAAAATTAAAAATTTATTTTATTTTATTAAAAATAAATGCCAAAAAAAAAAAATAAATTAATAATTTTTATTAAAAACATTAAATTTTATGCTACAAAAAATATTGTTGTTTTGTGTGTAAAACAAACAAAGAGGAGGAGGTTAGGTGGGGGCTTGAGTGACAGAAAATATTTTAAATTAATGATCCCCAGAAATTATAAATATTTTTTATTAGATTATTATTATTATTATGATTATTATTAAAATAAGCATAGCCGCACCGAACACCATTCATTTTTTTTTAAGGTTACGCAACATGAAACACAACATTTTCAAATGTTGTGCAACAAAAAATATTATTTTTAATTTTTTAATTTGAAACATTTTTCCTTTGTTTTAAAAAAAAAAAAAAATTGGGTAAATAAATTACCAAAATAAAGAATCATTTCAAGATGAATAATCCATGTTAAAATGTTTTTAATCATCAATTTCAAAATTTCCAAAATATATGTTTACTGGAAAGCATCTAAACAATATTATATATATATTTTGAAATGTTGCGCAACATGAAGCATAGATTATTATTATGGATTTTAGGATGTATTAATGTAAACACCATTTTTTTTTTTATTACTCCTAGAAATTTACTCCTATAGAGTTTTTTGGTTTTTTATGTAAATCAATTTAATCACGTGTTCATCAAAGGAGGGCGTGGCTACATAATACTTTTTATCATTCATTTAGAACTTATTTAATCTGCAAAATTCTGAAAAAACATTTTTGTTTTTTAGTGAAATACCAAGTACATATTAATAAAAAAAAAAAAAATGGTGGTGGAGTAATAAAAAGTAAAAAAAAAAATGGTTGGCGGAGTAACAAAAAAAAAAATTAAGGGGCGGCAGCTAAAGGCTAGAAAAAACAAATGGCTTTTTTTTTTATTATTATTATTTCTCTCACCTTTTTATCCTTTTCGGTTTTATCAAATTCAGGTTTAATATATTTTTCTAATTGGGAACGTTCATAATCCTTTGGTAATTTATCAAATTCAAATTTATCATAAGTTTCTAATTCGGCTGGGTCATGATCGGGTATCGAAGGTAATTTTCCATATTTTTGTACAGGTGTTAATTTTGCAAATTTAGCATCTTTGCCTTCGACAACATTCATAACTGCATTTTGCTGTATTATTTAATTTATGGTTTTTTTTTTTTTTTTGGTTTTTTGAAGATAATATCAAGTCCACAAAACGTAAATATGTATATGTGTATTGTTGTTTTTTTTTTTTGTATGTGTGTAATAAATAATTTATCCATTTTTCACGCATTTATAGAATTTAACACGTTTTATTTATATAGATACGCGATCAGGTGTGTATTTTGTATATAATTTTTTTTTTTTGTATGACATCGCGTATCATTTTTATGATCGAATGCGTGTTTGTGTGTGTGTATGTGTGTGCACATAAGGAGAAGGAAAAATTACCAAAAAAAATAAATAAATAAAAATAAAAAATAATAAATAAAAATGAAATTAAAAAAAAAAAATTGTACAAAAAAAAAAGAAACTAAAGGAAAATAAAGCTTTTCTTAAAAAAAGGAAAATGTGTTTTTTTTTTTTTATAAGTTTTTATCTGCAAAATATATTTCTTTTTTGGTTTTTCTTTAAACATAATTTGAATTTGGCGTCTCCATACAAAAAGAATTTGTATTAAAATGCTATTTCTACCATCCAACCCCCCTCCCACTTAAAAACATACCTAACACATGACTAAAAAAATTAATAAATTTCTATCAAATAAATATAATTAAAATTAAGGTAAATAATTTAAAAGGACAGGTGTACAAAACAAAAAAGTTAAATTTAAATAAAAATAATAAATTTTTAAATCACAATGAAATATGATGCGAGAAGAAATATATTGACACCCCGCCCCCTTCCCAGCCAACAAAATTAAATAACACTCCCATAAGAATTCATTAATTATGTTTAAAGTTTTTTGTTTTCCATAATAATTTACCTATACACAAAAAAAAACTATGTTTATTTGCTATCTTAACATAAAAACTATCTTAACATAAAAACTATCTTAACATAAAAACTATCTTAACATAAAAACTATCTTAACAGAAAAACTATCTTAACATAAAAACTATCTTAACATAAAAACTATCTTAACATAAAAACTATCTTAACATCAAACCTAAAAAATTTTTATTTTGTTTTTCAATATTTTTTCTTGGCTTCAGATTTTTGGTTTTTTTTTTATGAAATAAATTATTAAATTAAATGTTTTCTTGTTATGTTTTTTTTTTTGGTTGGCATAATTAAAATCACATTAAAGAATCTTTTATATAAAAAAAAAAAACAAAAAAAGATAGAAATAAAAATTAAAATATGTTTAAAAATGTTAATGAGATAATTCTATAAATAAAATTTTTATAATACATAATATTTTTATTATGTGTATATTTTATGATACTAATTAATGCCGCGCGCACGATCTTTAAAACATATTTTGACAATTCGTCATAATAGTAATTTCTAAAAAAAAAAAAAAAATACCAATTTAAAAACAATTTTCTTTGACAAAAAAAAACTCACTAAAATAATTTAAATTCATTTTATGTTTTTCGAAAAAAAAAAAATAAATCTAAAAATACATATTTTTTTTTTGTTAACCCTGCAAGTGCCAAAATTTTATTTTTAAATTAATTATTTATGAGCCAAAATTATCTAAATTTATATATTATCTTATTTATTTATATTATTTTAAATTAAAAAAAAAAATAATTATTAAGATATTTAATTAAAATTTAATTCTCATTAATTTTTATGTCATAAATTATAAATAAATAAAATATAATAATGATATTTATAATAATTTTCATATTTTCACGATAACTAAAATAAATGGAATCAATAATAAAAAGAATTTCAGAAATTTCAGATATTTTTTTGTTTTAAAATTAATGTAAATAAGGCCAAATTTTAATTTTATTGTATCTGACTTAAAATAAAATCATTTTTAATTGCATTTATGATAAAATAATAAATTTCCATTTCTAAATGTTTATTTTATCAAATCCCCCAACGAAGATTATATGAAAAAAAACCAAAAAAAAATTTAAATAAAATATATTTGCAGATTTTAAAACCTTATAAAATAATCTTAATTCATATTAGGCCTAATTTTAATGAACCAAAAATGTTGTTTATGTTGTGATGCAAGAAATAGATATATTATAATTTTACATTAAGCAAAAATAGATCACTGTAAAAATATAACTATCTCTTTTTGGTTTCACGACACAAGCAAGGTTTTTTTTGTTTTTTTTTGTACATTAGAACCCGTGTAAGGCCGGGTTCTAATGTACAAAAAAAAAATATAATTAAGGATGTTATTTCGTGTTGTCAATAAACAATACCTTAATCACATTAATACGTGGTAAATGATGAATTAAGTGATAAAGAAAAGCAATAAAAATTAAAAAAAAAAAAACATTAGATTAGAAAAAGCACACAGCACTTTTAAAGTGAGAATATTTTTTTTGTGTAGGAAAGAGTGTTTTGTGATAAAAGCAAAATTAAAGTAATAATTTAAAAACAAAAAAATTAAATTTTGTCGAGACAAGAGAGAGATGCAAAGATTTTTGTCGAGACAAGAGAGAGAGATGCTATTTTTTTTTATGTTTTTTTTTTTTTGACCAAACATGGAAGAAAACTTCAAAAATTTTTTTTTTTGCTAAATTATTTTGGAAAAAGAAGCAATTTTTGACAGATGTCAGTGCTAAAAGATTAGATTTTTTATTTCTATATAAAAGCTCAAAAAAAAAAAAAAATTTGTTTGAAATTTTTTTTTGAAGACAGTGACATAGAGCGAGAGAGAGAGAGAGAGAGAGAAAACGCAAGAGAAAGAGAGAGAGAAAAACAAGAGAGAGAGTGAAATGTAAAAATATAAAACCAACGCAGACAGATAGATTAGAGAAAAGAGAGAGATAGAGAGATACATTCCAACTTTTTTTTTTTTGGTCCTTTAAAGATTTTTTTTACCTTTAACATAAGTTCACCCCTTTGAGGTTTAGCAGCATCGCGTACATCTTTAACGACAGGTTTTAATTGTACTTTAAGAAAACTTTCATTGGGTACTGGTTCAATAAACATAAACGACGAACGTCGTCTTGGTTTCAGCTTTTCTGGTGGTGGTGCCATTATTGTATCAAGTGGTAATTCTTCTTCAATTGGCTTAGTCGTAGATGAAGTAGTATTCTAATTTTGTTTTATTTATTTTATTTTTATGTTAAGAAGAAAAATAATTTACGCAATATTCAACCGAAAACTAATATCCGTATTTTGTTTTTAACCCATATATGCCTACAACTATTTTTTTATCATTATTACCAAAATACAGTAGGCTTTGAAATATTAATTTTTTTTCAAACTTCATAAAATTGATTAAAATCATTGAATCATGAATGATTTTTTATTTGTAAGACAGTGGTCATATATGGGTTAATTTTTTGTAAACTTAAGATTAAGTAATTAAGAATATTATTTAGTAAAAAAAAAATTATTTACATAAGTTGGTGTTTCAATTTATACATATATATATCGTACAACAATTTTCTAGATTCGTATTTTCAAATACACGAGAGGGTTAACCGCATTACAATTTAGAATATTACTAAGTCTAAGTCACCATTCACATATATATATATAAATTATGAAACACCATTATAATACTTGAATATACGAGTATCATAAATTATTTTATGGCAATAATTATTGTCATTTAATTGTCAATTGTCAATTTAATTGTCAATTTATTTATTTTGTTTTTATGTGTATTTTTAAATTTTACTTACAACTTGTTTATGATCCTATAGTTTTGTATAAAATGTTACCAAACATATAATCATGTGGTTTTGATTGATGTTTATTGATTTTGGTATTGATTTTTATGTGGGTGTTTGTGTGCATATTGTAAAGATACAAAAAAAGGAACGTTTATATGAAAAAAATACAAAAAAAAATTCTAAATCACAACAATTTTAAATACTTTACCTCTGGTTCAATAATAACTGGTCTAAGAGTTGGTTTAGTTTCTGCTGGTTTCTCTTCTGGTAATTTTCCTTTACCAATTTGAAAACCTTTTGGTTTTTCTTCTTCAATTGGTTTAATTTCTTCTTTCTAATTTTTTTTTTTTGGTTTAAAAAACAACAAATATTAAACATTAAACATTAAACATAAAAAATTGGAATACTATTTTTGGTAAACATTTAAAAAAACTGTTTTTTTTTTACCTTTGGTAAACCATTCTTTAATATTCCTTGATCTGGTTCTTTTAATGGTGTTTCTAATAATGGTTTTTCCATTTTTTGTGGTATACCTAAATCTCTACTATAATCACCAGGTTGAAATTCTGATTTTTCATATTTTTCTAATTCTGGACGTTCATAATCTGGTATTTCTGGTAAATCATCATATTTTTTATCTTTTGGTTTCTTTTTAATTGATTTTTTCTTTTCATCTTTTGGTTCCTCTTTTGGTTTTTCTGGTACAGAAGTTTTACGTAATTTTGGTAATTCTTCTTTTTCTTCCTCTTTCTATTTTTTTTTTCAACGAACATGTTTTGGTGGTTTTAATTAATTTGGTGGTTTTGGAAAAAAAAACATTGATTTAACATAAATTTATTGACATTGACAACAACAAATTAATTAATATACGAATTAACAAAAGAAAAAAAAACATTGAATTAAATTAACCCCTCCTTTCGAATTGACAAATTTTTTCTCATTGAAATAGGCACCTCCCATATATTAGGTATATAGTAGTTTGAGGACTTGTAATAGAACCTAAATGTCTTAATGGTTGAATTTCTGGCAAACAACTGTAGTACACCTTCATCACATATATACTAGAGTAATCATAATAAGCTCAAATAGCTACGCTTTTGATAAGGTTAATTGTAGGCTCTTACCACAACAAATATTTTTAGGAGCACGTTATGTAATTTTTTCAAAGATCCCAATTTTTGTAGATAACCTCGAAAGGGTTAATAAAATTCAGTTGATTTTTCTTTTTTTTTTAAAGAAGAAGAAGAAGTATTAAGTAAATAAATTAGTAAAAAAAAGGATATATGAAAATTATATTAAAATACTAGCAAAAAAAGATGCAGAAAACTTTACTAAAAGAAAAAAAAATGTTATAAAAGTGCTTGGAAAATTCTATGAAAATTTACGCCAAAAATAAAAACATTTTTTCTGATTTTTCAGATATGATTATTTTGACAATTTATGACCATTAATATATTTGACATGACACACGACTAATAATGGTTTCTTTTTGACAAACAGCATTAGTCGTGTGTCAGTGAAATGTTTTTTTTTTGTTCGTGTAAATTTCCATAAATAGAATGTTAATTAGTTAAGAAATTTAAATAAAATAGAAAAAAGTTGACAGTAAAATAGTTTTTTTTTGACAGATTTTTTATGACAGATTACACTAGAGAGAAAGAGAGCGAGAGAGAGAGATAATAGATTTGAGCATCTAAACTGCAAGATAAATTAGCCAATAAATTTGAAAAAATTTTGTATATTTTTTTTTTTGTCTTCTTTTTTTTTGTTATCTTGTCTCTCACCTTTTGTGAAAGTCGCCTTGTAGCGGCTGGTTTCAATTTTGGTAATTCTTCTTTAATTTCTTGTGGATTTTTATTAGCTGTCAAATTTTTATTATCTATTTCGCTGGGCTAATTTTAGGAAATTATTTTTTTAATTTTTTTTTTTATAGGGTTTTTTTTAATGTTTTATTATTATTATTTTATTGGTTTTGTTGGTTAATTAAATATTTGGAAAAAAAAACAAAAAATGATTAAGAAAATATAAAGAAACAATTTTAGTAAGCCAAAAACACAAACTTTAATTTGAATTTTAATTTGAATTTTGAAAATTTTTAATTTATGCGCGCAATTTTGTATTTTTTTTAGTTGTTATAATTAAATTTTCTTAATGCAAAAAAAAATATTCAAATTTAAATTTAACTGTCCAATAAATTTAAAATTAAGGTTGGATAGAGTCTCTGAAATCGTATCACTTTCTAAATCATGGCATTTTTTTATTGGTTTTGTTTCAATTTAAACGGAAACAAATTTGTCCTACAAATGGTTAATATATTTTTGAATGTTTTCTTAGATCCGTTTATTTTTACATATATAAATAATTTTTCTGTGTTATTTTGGAGTATGCATCACAACAGTTTGCCCAATAAACCAAATAATGGGTAAACCGAATTTAAAAATCCATTCAGAGAAAAGTATATATTATTTCCGGTTTTCCGGAGCCATTTAGTCATTAATTTCATTGGAAAATCGGAAATAATAATTTGAAAAATTTGATTTTTTATGAAATTTTGTTCGTATTCAGTTAGCAATATTTCCTTAAATTGATATTAAATTCTGATTTCCGTAAGATATATCTCTGAATGTAATAAAGACGTTTTCAAGGAGCCCTTATTCGAATATACAGCCCGGTGTTTTTTTTTCCCCTGATAAATTTAAAATGGTACATTAATGTCTCAAATTGAAATGGATTATCCTATGACACTGACAGCTTAATACAACATAATCATCCCCATTTTTTTTTTACATTATGTAAAATAAATGCAAAAGGAAAATTGGAAGAAAAAGTGATACGATTATAAAAAGCCAGACTTGTATTTCTCTTAATAAACTTTTTTTGTCAAGTTTTTGTTTTGGGAAGAGGAAAATTTCTGATGAAACACATTTTCAGTTTTTCGTATTTTTTTTGGTTAATTACTTTTGCTTACCTTTATTGATGTTTTCCTAGAAGAAGATTTCTTTTCTTCATTGGTTGTTAATTTTGAAATAGCTAAACTACTTTTATTACTATTATTAATTTTACTTGTTTCTTCAACAATAATTTGTTGTTGTTGCTGTTGTTGTTGTTGAACTGTTAATGATGATTTTCTTAATATACTCTTTTGTTCTGTTATTGATGATTTCCTTGACATATTTTCTTCTTCAGTTATTATTTGTTGTGTTATTGATGATTTACGTTGTATTTCCATTTTACTTTCTTGTTTAATATTTGAAATTTCCTTTTTTGGGGTTTTTTTTTTTGGGTTGGAGGTTTTTTTTTTTATATAATAAAATTATTTTTAAAAAAATATAATTTCTCCAAATAAAACAAAAAAAAAAAATGAAATCCACACACAAAAAAACACTTTTCCAATCCAAAATTAATCAAAAAACCAAAAAAATTAATTTCACAAAAAAAGAAAACAATGAAAAATGTCTAAAAAAAAATGTGTTTTCAGTTTATTTGTTTTTTTTTTCTTATTCTAATGGAGGGGGGAGGGGGGTGGGAGATGTAGGGAAGAAAGATCATTGTTTTATTTAATATCGCACCCGTAATTAGAATAATCATTTTCTCTTATTTACGAAAATACAGATTATGAAAATTATCACTCTCGTAATATTCTTCTTTCAAATATACTATTATTACTCACGAATTTTTATATTGAATTCCGTGAGTCGTATAAAAATTCTTTTCATTTAGTGGTAAAAGTTAATTTTTTTTATTGCAAGCTAAATGGTTTCGTGAAACTAAATGGTTTCATGAGACTAAAACAGTTAGATGTAAATTTTTATTTTATTTTTTTTTCCCTAATCCGCCTAAAAATTATATTTTGATTATTTTGATTAAATCCAAGTTAACATAACTGAAATTTTATTTCACAACAGATAGCATACTAAGCTTTATTCAAGTACTCAAGTATTATCTGTACAACAATAAATAATTTTACGAATGCGATAGGAAATTTATTTAGGAAATTTAGTTAAATTAATATTAATTATGTTTAGTAACTAATTATTAAAAAAATTAAACAAAATAATAATAATATTTTGGTATATAATTGTTTTTATGTTGTTTTTGTTTACCTCTTGTTGTAAGTCAGGTTGTTCACTATCTGCTTCACTAGGCGTTTTTGAACCCTGATTTTTTTTTTTTGTTTTTTTTGTTTTTTTGTAGTGTGTGGATATTTTTGATAAGTTTTTGTTAAATTTTTGTATTTTAATTTAATTTTTCGGTTTTAACATAAAATGAAAAAAGTAAAAATATATATTTAAAAAAAAATAGAAATAAATGATTAAACATATTTTTTGTTTATAAATTTCGTAAAAAAAAAATAAAACAAGCTCTTTTTTTATGAAGTTTTCGCATAAATAAATTTGTCGGAAAACCTTAAAGTTAACCCAGTAAAAAAAAAATAAAAAAAATAAAAAGAAAAATATAAAATAAATTAGCTGCACAACAGACTTAAATTATGTGCAGTGATATTTTAATATTAATGGGCTTTTTGTTTTTATTGTATATTTACTAATAATTCAAATTAAATTAACACGTTAAATAATTACGTCCGGCCCTAATCACATAATATACACGGTATCAAAAGTGTATTTCGAATTTTCGATATTTACAAATTTCGAAAATAAAACAAAAAGCCCGAAAATTTAATTTAAACATAATATATATATATATATATTTTAAATAATATTTACCTTTCGTTCAAATTTCTTTAGGCCAATTTCGTCCTTGGTTTGTTTCTTCATAATTGAATTCGAAAAAAAAATAGAAAAAATGTTGTTAAATTATTGCAACAAAAAAAAAAATTAAAATTATTTTATTTAAAATTATTTTAAAATTGTATAATTGACTATGTATAGATATTTTGTATAATATTGGATTTTATATACATTTAATTTCGAAAAATAAACAATATTTTCAGATCAAAAATATTACTAAAATTTTACCAAAAAAAAAAGCAAAACAACACTTAAATTCAATTAAAAAAAAAAAACCTTTTTCGAAATTTACAATTTAAATTTAAAAAAAACTTTTTCGAAATTAAAAATTTCCTTAATTTAATAAAAAAGTATTTGTTTTTTTGTTTTGTTTTATGCAGAAAATTCGGAATTTCAATAAAAAATCATTCTTTTACCACGCAAATATATTTTATTTTTCGAAATTTTAAGTTTTCGAAATTTCGAAAAAAAAAAATTAATTTTTTCCAAGTTTAATAAAAACAAAAAAAAAATATTTTTTTTCGGAATTCATAAATTTCGAAAATCATAATTTTCGAAAATCATAATTTTCGAAAATCATAATTTTCGAAAATCATAATTTTCGAAAATCATAATTTTCGAAAATCATTTATAATAGAATTTAAATGAATATATTTCTTTGATATTATATTTTGTATAATTGTGTATAATACCTCTGGTTTATCTAATGCTCCATTTTCTATAAGGATTGGTTCTGCATCCTATAAAAGTGTATTTATTTGTTTATAAACATATTTTTTTTTTTTGTATGTTATATGATTTATAATTTATATTTTTCTCTGTTGTATCACTAAATTTTATATTTTGTGCAAATGTGTTTAATTGTGTTTTTCTTTATACATTTATAGTCAATTTACAATTGAAAAAAAAATAATTATTATAAAAATATAAATAAACATAATTTAAACATCTAAGAAAAATAAAAATAAAAAATATCTATATATATTTTTTTATATATATTCTCACAATTTATAATTTCTATTTTCGCAGGTTAATTAAATGTATCTATGCTTTCAATTAAATTTATTATTTTTTTTTTTTTTAAAAAAAGTAAAAAGATATTTGGACAAAATAAAAAATAATAAAAAACAAAAAATTATTAGTAAAATGAATGTGAATTAAAAGCAAAAAAAAATATAGAATTTACAATAACAACAGAGGATTTTTTTTTTTTTTTTTTTTGAATATTAGTGTGTATTTTGATAAATATTATTTATTATAAAGCTTACCTCAATTAATTCTTTCTTATCAATTTTCTTATCTTCTACCTTTTTCTTTTCCAATTCTTTCTTTTTCTTTTCTTCATCTTTCTTTTTCTTTTCTACTTCGATTTTCTTTTCTTCGTCGTCTTTCTTTTTCTTTTCCTCTTCGTCTTTCTTCTTTTTCTTTTCTACTTCGATTTTCTTTTCTTCGTCTTCTTTCTTTTTCTTTTCCTCTTCGTCTTTCTTCTTTTTCTTTTCTACTTCGATTTTCTTTTCTTCTTCTTCTTTCTTTTTCTTCTCTTCATCTTTCTTTTTCTTTTCTACTTCGATTTTCTTTTCTTCGTCTTTCTTTTTCTTTTCTTCTTCATCTTTCTTTTTCTTTTCTACTTCGATTTTCTTTTCTTCGTCTTTCTTTTTCTTTTCTTCTTCATCTTTCTTTTTCTTTTCTACTTCGATTTTCTTTTCTTCTTCTTCTTTCTTTTTCTTTTCTACTTCAGCTTTCTTTTCGTCATCCTTCTTTTTCTTTTCAATTTCATCTTTCTTCTTCTTTTCTACTTCAGCTTTCTTTTCGTCATCCTTCTTTTTCTTTTCAATTTCATCTTTCTTTTTCTTTTCAACATCTTTCTTTTTCTTTTCTTCAATTTTATTCTCTTCTTCAATTTTCTTCTCTTCTTCAATTTTCTTTTCTTCTGCAATCTTTATTTCTTCTTCAATTTTCTTTTGTTCTTCTTCAATCTTTAATGCTTCAGCTGCTTGTTTCTCTTCTTCTTCTATCTTTTTCTTTTCAGCTTCTTCTTCTTCGGCCTATGATTTCGGATTGTTTTTTGTTGTTGTTGTTGTTGTTGTTGTTGATACAATTAAATCGGGCACAACCCCGTATATAAATATGTTTTCAAATGTATAATTGTAGTGTTATAATAGGGGGGTGTGGTATGAGGAATCAAGGATGGTATACAAAAATACACAAATAATGTAATAACAAAAAAAAAAAAATATATAGGGGATACAAAAAAAATAATAAATAAAAAATATTTGTATTAGTTTAATTTGTTAATAAATATCTTTAAAAAAAAAAATATTAATAAACCTCTATAATTAAAAAGTATTATGAATACCACTTCTAGAATGAATCTAAATTAATAAATTAGATTGTTTATATCGACACATTCCCGCCACCAAAGAAAAAAACCAATTATAGTTTTTTGAATGAAATGTCATATACCATATTTAACAGTTATAATATGCTCTGTGTTCTAATAAATTCCAGTCATAAAAACTTTGAAAAAATTCTACTTTTAACTAATAAGATTTTGTCATTTTAGCTTACTGGACAAATAATTAAAATATGTTATTTAATTTACCATTTTATGCGGGAAATTAGTCGATATATAAATAATTAAATATATTTTAGAAAAAAAATACCCACATCTATAAAATATAAAATAAATTAAATTAAAAATATGACATCTAATTTCGAAAAAGAAAATCTAATTGAAAATAATATATTAAATAAAATTCTAACCTCATCTGAATTTTTTTTTGAAGTTGGTTTTAATTTAACATCAAATATAGTTTTTCCACCCTTATTCAATTTATTATCATCCTCATTTTTATTATTTTTATTATTATTATCTTTATTTTTAATTTTTATTTGTACCTTTCTTTTTTCAGCTTCTTCTTCTTGTTTCTTTTTCTTTTTTTCTTCTTCATCTTTTTTTTTTTGTTTTTCATCTTTCTTTTCCACAATTATTTTAGCAATTGATTCGTCTTTACCTAATTCATTTGATATAACTACTTTATATGTACCACTATTTTCAATTTTTGATGAACTAAATGTTAAACGTGCTGTTAAACCATCAAATGTTGTTGTTATATTATTAGTTTCATTTATAATTTGTGTATCTTTATACCATAATATTTTACATTTTTTATCATTTTGTTTAATTTGTACTAATAATTCAAATGTTTCATTAATATCAATTTTTTGATCATATAATTTTTTAATAATTTCTGGTTTAATTTGTTTCTTTTCTTCTTCTGGTATATCAGTTAAATGTACTGTTTGTGATACAGCTTCACCTTTTTCATTACTAGCAATTAATTTATATGAACCCTTATCATTATCATGTATATCATTTATTTCTAATTTAACATTAAATTCACCATCATGGGTTTGTTGTATAATAACAACATGTTTTTCAGTTTCTTTAATTGCTTCAGTTTCTTTATACCATGTACATTTTGGTTCAAATTTAGATGCAACTGTACATTCAATAATAACTGTACGTTTTTTAATAATTTTTATTATTTTTGGTTTATCTTTAATAACAGGTACAACTGAAAATAATAATAAAAAAATATATATTTCGGATTACCCACTACAGCACATACCCTTAACTTTCATTTTCCATAAGTAATCAATTATTTATCAAAGATGTATTCTAAACACTTAAAAAATTCGACCAGTAAAAAAATATTTTAAGGGTTTCGATACCGGTCATGACCGATAAATCCCAAAACCGGATCGGACTAAACTGTCACTTTCGTTCAACGTTTAGTCAATAAAAATTTTTGTGTTAGTGATTTAGAAACTTTCCAACAGTCATCTAAATTGAAGATCAATTGATTTTGAAAATGACAGTTTAGAATCTCAATAGTTATGTCCGATTGGATGGTTATAAGTAGGATTTATGAAGAAATATTGGAACCAAACTGGATAAAGGTAACTAAATCATGTTTATCAAGTCACATCAATTATCGGAGTCCAAAAAAAAAAAGCAAACGTTAATAACGTACGCAGCCACCAAATTTCTACAGACAAATTTTTAATATAAATGACAAAGTGTAATTAATAATGACAGAGACTCTAATTGATTACTTATGCGGGCACTACACTAATTTATATAAATTATATAATATACTTACTTTCAATATTAAGTGTAAGATTTGCATTTAATTCACCCAAATTATTTTTAATATTACATTTATATAAACCAGAATCTTCTAATTGTGGATCAATTAATTCTAATTTAATATAATATATATCACCTCTCTCTTCAATTGACATTTTTATTTTATTATTCTCTTTAACAATTTCACCATCTCTAGTCCATAATATATCTGGTTTTGGATCTGCTTTAACTTTACATTCCATTATTACTAATTTACCATTATTTTCGGATACAATTCTTGGTTTCTCAACAAATGTTGGACCTTCACCTTCTGGTTCTGGTTCAGCTTCAATATTGAGATTAAGATTTGCATTTGATTCGCCAAATTCGTTTTGTACATGACATCTATATGTACCGCCATCAGCTGCACCTGGATCCTAATATAAATTTTTTTTAAAAAAAATAATTATTATAGACAATATTTTTAGATGATTTAACCGGAGGTTAAAAATCAGAAACATTATATTTCGGATAAAAATTTTAATTTGATATCCTATATTTTCCGAAATTCTAATTTATGGATGTCAGTAACGTTTTAAGTGAAATACAATTTTCATTATCCGATAGCATAAAACTAATTAAAATTCTAATTAAAATTTTCCACAAAATTTTTCTGTACAGAAAAAAGAGAAGAGCAAAAAAAAGTTATTATATGAAATAAAGAGTCCGGAGGATATTTTCTCTTCATTTCTAAGGATAAAACAGTTTCATCATTTAAAGTATATAATATAAGAACTAAGGGTGAATTAAGTATCTCCTTATTTTAGTCAAAATATTTAATTAATTTATTAATTTACCTTAATTTCAAGTGTTAATTCATATAAATCTTCACCAGCTGCAGTCGATTTAATTTTAATCTTATCAGATTCTGTTACTTTATCTTGTCCTCTATACCATGTTACAGTCGGTTCTGGTTTAGCTTTACATTTACATTTCATCGTTATCAGTGTTCCAGATTCGTTAGGGATAATTTTTGGTTTTTCGGTAAATGATGGTGCAAATCCATTTGCATCATCAGCACCTAATTTTTTTTTTTTTTTGTTTTTTTTTTATATAGTTAAAAATTTGGTGGAAGAGGAAGAGTGGATTTGTACAAAAATTAAAATAATAAAATGGTAAAGAAGAAAAAAAAACAAATTAATTAGAAAAATTATTATAAAATTTTGTATTTGTTTGAAAAAAAAAAAAAAAACTCTATAATATAATCGAAGAATTTGAGAGGATAAAGATTTTAAGTGACATATTATTATTTGGAGTAAATAGCACTTTTAAAGCTTCCACTAGTATGCCTAAAAAAGTCTATGTTGCACCAGGAAGAACAAAAGTTTTTTTACAAAAAGAAAAAAAACCCAGTTTACTTGTAGTTTACTGCAACTGCAAATCATTTACAATAACCATTTAAAATGATTACAAGAAATGTTTTACACTAAATTGGCAAAACTTTCATTATCATTCAATTTCCGCCAAAAATTCAATACATTTTTTTGAGCCAATGTACTGAAATGCCTGGCATAAGCAAAGCTAAATGATACTAGTTAGTCGGGTAGCTGTTGTCCTTTTGCTCATTTCAATTTTCAAAGTTTACCATCACCAAAAAAAAAAAATATTACAATTTAAATTTTTTTTGCAAACTATAAATGAAAAGATTTATTGAGAGCGAGAGAGGGAGAGAGAGAGAGAGAGAGAGAGAGAGAGAAAAAAAATTTGTTATTAACAAATAATTTCAAAAAAAGCCCCAATGACAAAATTACATTTTATTATAATTTTATTACTGATTTGTAGACATTTTAAAGCTGGAATAAAATTAGAGCAGTCCAATAAACTTCCAGCTTATTCCATATACCATAAATCGTAACGTAACACAAGCCTTAGGCATACTATAACATTAAGCCAACGCTAGTATTTTATATTAAATTTTAACTCATTATATGTCTTAGGCAGAATATTAAATATCACTTATCATCTTCATCCTCTTAACATTTTCAATAAACTATTTTTACTAATCTAAAAAAAAAAAAAAATCGAATTAAGCTAAATATATTTTTTTTTTATTGTGAAAAGAGTGTGAGTAATTTAATGTGAAAAATAGTTTTTTTGACGTTTAAAAAAATGAGAAATTATTTTTTTTTTTTTGTTATTTTGTATTTTTTTTTTTAATTTTATTTTATTTTAATTCGATTTTTTTTTTTTTTTATTATTATTATTTTAATAATTTATATATATATATACATATATATATATATATATATATATATATATATATTATATGAGTGTATATTGTGTAATACCTGCAAAATTGAGTGCGATGTTAGCATTACTTTCACCATACATATTAAATGCATTGCAACGATAATTACCGCCATCATCATGTGTTGGATTTTTTATTTGTAATGTTAATATATATGAATCTTTAGATGTTGCTTTACGTAACATTTTAATACGATCTGAATCTAAAATTTGTTTATCACCACGATACCATGTTATATCTGGTACAGGATGTGCTTCTAATATACATTCCATTATTAATATATCATCATCTTGACGTATTGTTGGTTTTTTTGGAAAACGTGGTGATTTACCATCAGGAATTCTAAATTTGGTTTTTTTTTTTGACATTTTGACATTTTGACATTTTATTTGACATTTTTTTTATTGTTGAAAAATTTTGATAATAATTCTTTTCAAATATATATATATATATATAGATATTTATGTATATGTTTTTAATACTCGTTTATTTTGGAATGAGTCACCAAAATCTCGTATCGTACTACCTCCTAAATCGTAATATATATTATTTTTGATTCGAGTATTAAAAGTTCATTTTTTCTACACTTGTATTTACTCAGTTTTATTGTCAATTTTGAAGTTAGGTACGTCTCAAAAAAAACCGATTTAGTCTCAACACTTAAGCCTACATAAAAAAAAATACAAAAAACATTTTTTTTTATACCCTGGTTTCATTCCAGCTGTCAAGCTAATCACCCTCTATCTGTGTGTAAACTTTTTTCAAATTATGATTTTGCATAGTAAGTGTAAACAATAAAATACTGACAGACCCCAAAAATTTATGTAATTTGGTATTAGAGAACTGAAAAAAATTACTTTAAAAGAATTCCGTAGGTGGCGTAATTTGACAATTTCAAATTAACAGTTTAAAAAATGACAATTTAAATAATACTCTTTCCTATGCGGAGTAATTTTTTCCGAGCAACAGTTTCGCCGGTAAAATGATTTCATGATTTAATCTAAAAAAGTAAATATGGCTCCTTGAGTTTGACTGGTTATAGCATAAAACTCTAGTTTGTTAAGTACGATTTCTAGAGAAATCTAGAAACTTATACACCCTTTTCTGGTTCCTTCTCTAATTAGAACGCCTTAAATTGAGTATACATATATATATACATATTTGATTTATTATCGTAATTCTTTTATATTTTCCTTACTTTTTGGTAGCACCTTCAAAATTTAAATTAATTGTTGCAACACCTTCACCATGTTTATTTCTAGCTCTAGCACGGTATTCACCTTGATCACCAGTCACAACATTTGTTATTTCCAATTTTGCCATATGATATAATTTTTGATCTAATTCTAAGGACATTTTATATCTGCCAGTTTCCTTTAATTCTTCCTTGCCATGAAACCTTTTTTTTTTTTTGTTTTTTTTTTTTTTGGTTTTAAATGATTTTTCAATTAATTAATTTATTTATTTATTAAAATTTAAATTAATTTTTTTTAATTATATTAAATAAAAATATTTTATTATTAATTTAATTTTCGGTTATTTTTGTTTTTGATAATTAAATTAAAATAATTTAAATTATATTAAAAAAAATGTGGAACGCTCCGAAATAAAAAAAATTGATTGAAAGTTTTTAATTTCTTTATTTTATGTTCAGTTTATGGGCCGCCGAAATTATGAACGAAAATCATTTCATATCAATAATTAAAATATCAGGAATACAAAGGTATTGTTATTACGTAATCGGAACAATATTAAACGCTTGTAATACCCAGACGGAGCAATTGCCTTTTAAGAATAATTAGAAAAAGATTTCGATTGATCTTTTCAAAGAGGGTGGCACTCAAAACCAACCAGGATACAATTATATTCTTTCTGATTATCTAACTTCTTATAAGAAGCTGGTTCAGAATACTGGGAAGCAATGAATTTGAAAATTTTAGAGAAGTTGCTTAGGATTTGTTACGGATGCAAGGTTGATTTTCTTTTTTAAAGAAATTGATTTTGTTGTAGAAAACAAAAAGATAAGTAAGGGCTTAAAAGTAGCCTAGTAGTAGCCGAATATCTTAATCAGAGTGAGTATAACTAACATTTTAACGTAATTTAATTATAAGATTATGTTTCTGTGACGAGTTAAATTGAAATTTAAATTGAATTAAATTGGATAAAAATAGGAAAGCGGAAGTATTTGCAGCGGAAGTATCTTTCCATTTCAATTTCAACACAATTTCTAAAATCAAAATTTTCCGAAAGTTGTCAGACACATTATTATAAATAATAATAGTGAAACTAAAAACTTTTAAAAAAAACTTATGAGCGTTCCACTCCCTGTTTTATTAGTTATTTTTTTTATTTATTTATTTATTTGTTTTATGTACCAGGTAACATTTGGTTTAGGATCTCCAACGCATCTGCATGTAAATGTAATATTACCACCATCTTCGCTTTGTCGAATAACTGGTCGTTCGGTAAATGTTGGTTTAATGCCATCATCTGGAACAGGTGCTTCATCGCCTATATTATTGGTTATGATTATATTTTTTTTTTTAAGTTTATTTTTTTAGTTTTTTTAATTTTTTTTATATTTAATTTAAGTTTTATTCACAGTTGTTTTTTTTTATTTAGATATAATTTCTTTAATTAAATTTATATAAGAAATTTAAATAATGTTTGAAAATCTTAAAGATTGGCTTAATTCAATTTGTATATAATTTACCAAAAAAAAAAATTTATAAAATCCAAAGAACCCATTATTTTTAATGGAAAAATTAAATTTTATTAGACCAAATATCAATTCGAATTTGAATTGGAAATAGTCCGGTCCAGTCAGGGAAAAGTTTTTCTTTGATACTAAAAGTTTCTATACATTCTATTGCAATTTGAACTTATTTTTTATGGATTCCGAACCATCTTTTATACAGTGTGCAAAGAAACTTTAATTGCACTAAGGTAAATGGGTTTTATTACTTATAAATGTAGTAGTTATTTTGAAGAACATAACATAGAAATGCTAATAATTAATTTGACTAATATAGAGATATTTTCGGATAGAAATGAAAATCAGTAGCTTACTGCCACCACATCTTTCATTAAGATTACAACTAAGCCATTTTCAGGCTAAAACTAAATCGTATCGTGTTAGAGGGACGATACGATTTTCAAATATTTTTTGGTAAATTTTAATTTTGAATAAAGCTAAAGATTTTCAATCATTTAAATTGTAACTTATTTTTTTTTAGTAGTTAATATATCGTTATGTGTTTCTTCAGTTTGTGCAGTAGTAGTTATGTAAAAAATTATTTAATACATTAAGGACTGATTAGATTATGGCGAAATTTATTTATAATATAGTGACAATAAAAACGAAATGAAATGATAAAATACCTGTTTTAGGGTGTCTAATTATAGTATAAGATGTGATAGGACATCTTGTCCTATAATTAACACATCTATAATTCGAATTTCGAATTTCGGTATCCCGTATATAATATTATAATTTGACATTTTTGTTTTTCTTAGACGGTTAAATTCGCCAGAATCTTAAACAGATTTCTTTATACAAAAATTTATATTTTATATAACGGTAACCGGTTAATTTTTCTCGCAAACACACACACAAAATTATTCTCACACAATTCTTTATATACGTTCTTTTCTAAAAAAAATTTCTCTACTTATTTGTTTTTCGACAATTTTATTTTGACATATTTTTTTTTTGACAAAGTGTAATATATTTATCTTTTGACAATCAATTGTCATACGAGAAGAATTGTGTTACGATATAAATTATGCGAGAAAAACTAATCTACAACCATTTATATATATTAAAGAATTTGATTAAAAGTATTAGTGGGATGGACAAGTAGGAGTAATGGGATTGGTTGGATGAATGTAGTATTGGATTGGGATTTTTCGAGACATCGAGATTTTTTTTTTTGTCTCGTCATATTTTATGTCTTCAGATTTCGAGATTTTCTTTTTTATGTCTCGAAAGTCACGAGAATTCTCGAGACTATTTTCTCATACAAAATAAAATAGAAAAATTACCAAAAAATTTATTAGTAATAATTAAAATATAAAAACCAAAAAAAATTAACCTGATCACTGATCTTGATCGTAACAAGGATCAGGACAATAATCAGGATCAGAACAAGGACCACAGAATATTCTTTCAAATTCTTAGTATAGGATGTTCTCAAGAACATAGAGTTGACCGCTCCGCTCAACTCTATGTTCTTTTGCCAAAATTTTCTTTAAGTAAGAACTATGAGAATCGCAAAGAACGTCATATACGAAGAATTTGTGAGAATTCCCCGAATAAACTGAATATGTCGATACATTAAAATTGTAAAAGCTTCGAGAATTCTCGAGACTAGAATTCTTGACAAAGTCTCGATCCCATTGTCTAGTGTTGTGAGTATATAAATATGGGGGGGGGCGGGGGAGCAATACCAACAAAGGCTTTAAAAAATTTCTGTTTTTCTGTTTATTTGTTTTAACAAAATTTTATTTAATTATTATTTTTTTAATTGTAAATATTTTTAATTTTAATTTTTAATTTTAATTTTTGTTTGTTGTTTCGTTTTTGTGGTTATGTTTATTTTTTATTTTTATTTTTTCTTTATTTCTTTTTTTACGAAAATTTAATTTAATTTATTTTTATTTAATTTTAATTTAATTTTTTTAATTTTTTTATTTTTTTTTTTTTTTTGTGAATTTTGATGAAATTAATGAAATTTTTTTAAAAAAAACAAAAAATATATTTTATTTTATAATGAATTGTAAAAAAATAATATCGACTGAGTGATATTTTGTCCTAATTAGTTAGGATAAAAATCCTAATTAGTTAGGATCGTATAGCACTATTTTTTTTTACTCTCTAATCCAAGTTTGGCTATAGAAAAAATATTAAAATAATTTAAGCAACTAATTAACTTCCACTGATTTTTTTTTTTTAATTAAGAATCATTAGAATCAGAAAGTTTGTCCAAAATATAACAATGAGTGTGTGTATATATGACAATTACAGATTGTCATATGACACGAAAATATCACAGTGCAATTATTATTATACCAAATTATAGTTAAATGACAGTAATTTACTGACAATTCGTTGAATTTGTGTTACGCGATAGTGTTAATTTTGCATTACTAAAATAAATACTAAAAATGTTAAAAAATTTAGTATAAAACACATTTTTTTTGTTGTTTTAGTAAATGTTAAATAAATTTTATGAATTTCACCAACCCCAAAAACCACCAAGGAAAATACAATAATAATATGTTAAATTTTAATGTTAAAGTAATAAGAAGAGGAAAATTTCTTGGCTGTCATTTTTAATGAATATTTTTTTTTATTTTTCTGTTTATTTTAAATGAAATATTATAATTTTTTTTTGTTGTTGTGTACTTACTGTCGAAATTTAAACTAATTGTAGCATTGCTTTCGCCAAGTTCGTTTTTTGCATTCACTTTATATTTGCCAGCATCCTCAACTGTGACATTTTTTATTTCAAGTGATGCAAAATACGAATGTCCATCCTTGTCTACCAGTAGCTAAGAATAATTAAAAGAAATAATAATAATAAATTAATTTAAATTATTTTATTTACAAAAAATGGTTTTTAAGAAAAATAAAAACCAAAAAACTAATCAAAGGTAATTAAAGTCTTATTAAATATGACAGATAATAGTCATAAATATAGTTAAGTTAGTTAATTATATTTATTGAATCTGTCAAACTATTTCACCTTAAATCAGTAATTTTATAATTGTTAAACTATAATTTAAAGCGTTAGTAAATTTAGATTAAGATTAATATTTCGGATTGGAAAATGGAATCCAGTTACCAATTGAACTATAAATTATTAATGATTATTAAATAGTATCGTCTGTCGAAGATATATAAGAATTATTAGATTTTCAAAAATTTTAAAACACACATACACATTTAGCTTCAATAAAATTTCGTGAATTACTTTTAATTTATTATTTCGCAAATTAAACATTTTTATTGATATTTTTTAATTTAATTTAATTTAATTTTAATTAATTTACATTTTTTTTTTTTTTTGTGTAATTAATGTCTGCCAAGTATTTTTTTTTTATTTATATTTTAGACAAAATTCACTTACAATAAAAAAAAAAAAATTTAAATATTTAAAATAAAAAATCAGACCTACTTTTTATTACTGGGGACACCCCCATCTTAACAATTAAAAAGATTGTTATCTTCAAACAAAAAAAAAAAAATTTAATTAAATTAAAAAGCTTTGAAAAGCATACGCACACCCCTAAAAAAAAAAGGTAAGTGAGAAAAAGCATACGCACGCCCCTAAAAAAAATGAAAATATAATATCGTGTTGTTGGTTTTAATTTTCTTTAAAAAAAAAAAAGGCAAAATTATTTAATAACTTCGACCGACGAGACAACATTCTTTAAATATCATTAAACTAAATAATACTTGGGTCATATATTAATGATCATTAATATATTTGACATATGACATTAAATAATGTTTATATTTGAACAATTATTCAAAGGAAATATATATATATTTTTTTTAATACTAATTTCCAAATAATCTTTGCCTAAAAATTTCAATTACTTACCAATTGGACACATCAATATTTAACAGAACATAATTAAAATTATGATCATTAAAAACCCGATATTAAATTATTTAGACATAAGAATTAAAATGAATAATTATACTTTAATTATTAATGATCATTAAATATAGTATCGTTTTATTCAACTGTCACTTTTGATTGATATGTCACTTTTGATTGAAATGTCACTTAAACATGGTTATTAAGTTATTATTTTTTTTTTTTTAAAAAAAAACAACAAACACTTACTTTATGCCTTGGTGATTCTTTAACTTGTGTACCATTATGGAACCAAGTTATTACAGGTTTTGGATCAGCATTTACACGGCATTCAAATAATAGACGTTTACCATCATCTTCTTGTCTAATTGCTGGTTTTTTTGCGAATGTCGGCGCAAAACCGTCGATTTGTCTATGAAATAAATTAAATATAATAATTTTATTTATTTTAAATTTTTTAATTTTAGTTTTTTTTTTGGTTAAATAATTTTGAAGCAAAAACAAACAAACAAAAAAAATTAAAAACAAAGCTAAAATAAAACTTAAAATGTTTTTTATGTTAATTTTGTGTTTTTTTATTTTTCTTATTATTATTTTTTATGTATTGCGGCACAAAACATAAATTTTTTAAACAATTTTACAATAAACAACAACATAAATAAAAACTCACCGCTCATAAAATCTACCATCTTTAAAATATTAATTTTAATTTATTTTATTTTTATTTTTTTTTGAATTAATTAGAAGCAGTTTTTGTTGTTTATTTTTTAATTATTAACACATTAGCGGAGGAGCCATTTTTCAATAAATTTATATAAAAATGAATAAATAAATAAATAAATAAATAAAAAAAAAAATTAATTAAAATTAAATATAAAAGAAAATTTTAATTAATAATATATTTTGTTTTTGTAAATTTAAGAATTTTATAACTCCCCTCTAATCCCACGCCTCCCAACAATTACTTTCTTATTGTGGGAGTGGTAATTAAAATTTCTGTCAATTTTAGAATAAATTTTTTTAAATAAAATTCTGTATTATTGAAGAGGAGAAATTTAATTTCAAATAAGCTTAAAACTGATTTTTATTAGTGAGACGTCAGATATAAACAAAATAGCCATAATCGATAGAATTTCTTTCCAGTCTTAAAATTACATTTCAAAAATTAATTAAGGTCATAAGCCAAGACCACTCATTAAGGATTTCCAAAATTTATAATACCATTAAGTTTTATAGGAATTCCGAATTTTAATTGAATTTATCCAAATGGTTTTTTAAGTGAGATATAATTGTTATTAACAAATCGCCTTCATAATGGTTTATAGCAATTAATTGTCATTTAAATTTATATAAAAATTTAACTGTCATTTTATTACTGGTAATCATTTAGATTAAACTTAGACCAACACCTCGGAAGATAGTGAAAATTATAGAATCTTTCTAAATAATACAAAAAAAAAACCATTATTTTGTTTTTTAACACTTTCGGGTTAGAAAAACCATGGTACTAAAAAAAAAAAATTATTATTATTATTTTTACAAGTTATGGCAGAATGTTTTAATTATTTCCCAGCTAATTAAAGGAAGTTATATAAAAACTTATTTACATAAATCGTTTATATTCAGAGAAGCGGAAAAAATAAATTCATATTAAAAAATTATGCGCAAAGAATTGTAAATATTTTTAAATAAGCAATTTTAAAATTAATTTGCAATTTTTTTTTTCTGACTAAACAACTCACTTTTCTTTAGGTTCGTCTGCCGCTACGGGGTTAAAAAAAAAAAAAATTTATATATGTAATTAAATTTATACCAAAAAAAAAATTTTATAATAAAATAAAATAAATAATTAAATATAATTTTCTAATAATTTCTGTCAATCTAGGCGTGAGTTTTTTTTTTATGGGGTGTGTCTAATAATTTACGCATTTCAAATAATCTAAATTCGAGATTATGTAATTATACTTCTACTGGAATAGTTAATGTAATTTGGCACCATAAAACAAAATCAGTGGTGTTAAGATTTAACTGTCAGTGGAAATAATTAGGATAAAGTTTTTTTGGAATTAAAGGTATAACCTTCAAATAGTTTTGCCCTATTTTAATTAACGATTTATTTATGTTTGTATATGGTTTTTATTTATATTTTTCTTTATATTTTCAGAGAATATCTATTAGATATTCTGCACAAGTCCTTATACTAATTCAAAAAAGTTCTCAAATCTAATTTGAGAAAATTTGAAAAAAAAAATTATATATTTTGAAACTGTTATTTTATATAAATAAATATTCACCAGAAACAAATGTAAAATGATGACATTTCAAGGATAATGAAATATTTTACATGAAAATATATTGTGACACTTCTAATGTCAAATATTTTTAAATATTATTTCCAAAATAACACTTATCATATTTTTATAAATCATTTGACATTAGTAGTGTCAGAATATATTTTCATGTCAAAAAAATCATATTTTTAATATTTGTACAAATAATCCTTGATTTTTTTTGACAGACAGACAAACAAACAAAATTAGATTTTTGAGAACAAAAAAAAAAAACCCTAAAATAATAAAAATATAATTAAAATTTTTTTTGTTTTGTAATATTTTTTTGTTGCCAAACACACTTACGGCTAAAATTCAAATTAATTGATGCTGCAACTTCACCCATTTTATTTTTAGCTTTAACTTTATAAAGTCCAGCATCTGTTTCAATAACATCATCAAGATCTAATATTACTGTAAATTTATTATCACCAATTGGTTGAATTTTAATTTTTGTTCTAGCATCTTCGCATAATAATGTATCGCTACGATACCATTCAATATCTGGTTTTGGTAATGATAATAATTGACATTCAAATATTAAACGATTACCATCATCCTCTTGCCGTAGCTGTGGTTTCTTTATAAAACTGGGTGCGAAATCCTCCGCCACCCCCATCTTTATTTATATAGAAATTAATTTTTGCGGTTTTATATTAATTTTTTTTCGTTCGTATAAAATAATATTTTTGTCCTGTTTTTTTTTTTTATTTGTTTTTAAAACTCTGTGGATGTGTGTATCTGCGGTTTTTTAGAATTTATGTTTTTTTTTTTTTCAAATTTATTTTAGAACACTATTGAGTTTTTATTTTTTTTTTTCAAATTTTATGTCACGCACACTTTCACATAAAATAAACAGGAAAGGATAATAAAAAAAAATAAAAATCTATTAAAATTAAAGAAATACTCTCAGTTAAATAATATGATCCTTTTTAAATAATTTTCTCAGTTATATGCCACACACAGAGAGAGGCAAAAAAATGTTTGGGGAAAATATTTAAAAATTCTTTTTGGCTAAACACAATTTTTATTGAGGATCTGCTGATAAAAATAGGCCAAACTGATCTAAAACAATTAAAATCTATGACAAGGTAGGAAAGAAGGACAGTAATTGGTTTGGTAAAAGAGAATAATTTTAAGAAGAAATTCTGGAGTATGGTCAAAGTTTAAGTGTGTCAGCAAAAACTATGTACGCAAAATCTTTTTAAGCTATTAGGAGACTTGGATTGGAGTAAGTAAGTAGATAATAGCCCAGATATATATATTTATTTCTTTATTAAAAACTATCTATTTAAATTATCTTTTCTACAATATTGCAGCCGAGGTAATTTATTAACAACAAAATTTATGGCCTATATTCAAATAGGCTATAATTTTGATGTTAGTAAATGGCCTCGGCTGCTTAAATAGATAAATTATCTTGTGTACAATATAACAGCCGACAATTTTGTTGTTAGTAAATGACCTACGTTGCTATATTGTGCACAATATAGAAGCCGAGGCCATTTACTAACAATAAAATTAATAGCCTATTTTCAAATGTTACACCGTTTAAATGTTTTAAATGTTACATTAAACATTTAACTATAATTGTACTCTAAATAACAACGAATTGTAATTTAAGACTGGAAAAATAAATATGCTAAGGAGTCTAAGTTATTTCTAAACAACCAAAATATCTAATTCATAAAGCTATTTAGCTTGTTGTTTCAATTAAAGTTTCTTCAGACTTTATAGTTCGGAATTCATATAAAATAAAATGTGATTATAAGTCCAAATTGCAAATGGAATATTTTGAAAAAAATCTTTGTGGGAAAGGGCTAAGCTCGATTTGAGCTGTTGCGCCATAAAAAAATATAAAGAAGAAAGAGAACAGTAATTGAAATAATTCGGGAATAGCTTTTAATTGTCAGATATATTTTTTTTTAAATTTTTGTTATAGCAAATAGAGTTAACCGATATCAATTTTATTTTTCTCCAATCTTAAAATTACATTTTATTGTAAGTTTTTTTTTTATTAACTTGTACTCATTTAAAGGTAAAGTAAAATTATATTAAAATAAACCTATAGTGGGTGGAGTTAAAATAAAATAAACCTATAGTGGGTGGAGTTTAGAGTTTTGAAGTTATTTTATAAAGATTTGACGTAATGACGTTAACGTCCTACACCAAAAAAAAATAAACAATCCTCAAACCAACAAAAAGCGATTTCTTTTTATGAAAAATTTGATCCTGTATAGGGTTACATTGTCGCCAATCAGAATATAGCTTTGTCTATCACATGTAAAAGTTTAACATCTACATTTGCGGTGTAAATAGGATTAATAAAGGATCTGTGAACACGTAAAAAAATATTCAAAATTTATGATGATAAATATTTGAATATTAGTATGTGTCCCTTAGCTTTTAATAGTGAGAGAGAGCGAGAGAGAGAGAGAGAAAGAGCGCGAGAGATAAAGAGAAGGAAAGAAAGAGCGCATAGGGCAGAGGAAGAGAAAAAATAGCATTTCCTCGGCCTTGGCCTACAATTAAAAGTATATCACGCCAATAAACTAAAATTAATGTGTGTAAGGGTGTTTAGCCAAATATTAATCGTTATCCGTTTTACAAAAAAAAAAAAAAATGTGTCCTTAATGTTAAACATTGACATAGTAAACATTTTTTTTGTGTTGATCAATTTTCCTAATAAATATTTCGGATTAAGTAAGTTTTTTTTTGTTTTTTGGCACTCAATCAAATATGTCTTCTTTAATTTTATGTTATTTTTTTTCAAAAATGCATGATTAAAGAAAATTATTTTTAAAAAAGAATTTTTATTTTCTAAAATTAGATTTTTTTTTTTGAAAAATTCGTAATTCTAATGAGAGTGAAATTGTAATATACGGTAAGAGATTACCGTGTCTCTCTCTTCGCTCTCTCGCTCTATGTTGACTTTAGACAATATAAATTTTAAAAAAAAAATACAAATAAATATTAATTTTTTAATGAGAAAATAATTAATTAAAATTAAACACCTACTTCTACCCCCAACACTGACACTGACTCACCAACTACACCCAAAAAAAAAAAAAAACAGCACTAAAAACTCTTCAAAATTTGTAATTTTTCTATAAATAATAAAACTTGAAATTTGAAAAAAAAAAATTCGATCTTTTGGTCTAAGTTTATTCGGATTGGGGGGGGGTGGATAATGTTTTTAGGTAGTGTATAATGGAGAGGTAGGAGAAACAGAAGAAGTTTAACCTAATAAAAAAAAAAAAAAAAAAATCTGTGTCGAGATTATTGAAAAGTTTGGAATTTTTTTTTTTAAATATAAATGATTTACTTTAGAAATTCTTTTATATGAAATGATGCTATGATTCGGACCACCCTCCTACATTTATATTATGCCAAAAACTATTTTAAAAACATTTTTTGGTTTGTGTGCAACAATTTTTAATTTAAAACAAAACGAAAGAAAATTGAAAATTCACAAAAATATTAAAAGAAAAATTTTGGTTTTAAATTTCATTTATTTTCTTTATATATGTATATAAATACATATATATGTATATTTATATTTTTGTAGATATGTGAAGTCAAACACCGCAAATAATCCAGAATTTTATTTTCCTTTTTTTGTTTTTTTTTTCATAAAATCAAGTAAAATTTTCAAGTTTTATTTAAAGCCCATTTTTTTTTAAATTAAAATTTCAATTTTTTTTTGTTTGTGTATTTTTTACTGGAAAATACACAAAAAAATACAAAAAAAAACTAGTTCAAATTTTCTTTAATTCGGTAAATTTGTTATATGCGGTTTATTATTTATTTTTCTATAATGTATTAACTTAAATGCAGTTTTTTACACGATAGATGGACTCCAGAAAATTACGTTCGTGTACAAAACAAAAAGTATAAATAAAACCGTTTAAAACCGGTTTTATAAAATCGGATTAATAAAATCGTATTAATAAAACCGGATTTGAAAAACCGGATTAATAAAACTTTATACAAAAAAAACCGTACAACAACAAAAAATGTAAATAAAAAAAACCGTACAACAACAAAAAAAACCGTACAAGAAAGAAACCGTACAAAAGAAAATGAAACCGTGTCCTTTTTTTATCCAAAATATAGATTTGATTGTACAATGCCTTGTTTTTAAGTGAATGATTTCCTAATTTATTGACTAAAAAAAAAAGAAATAAGAACTGAAATAATTTTTTTTTTAAAAACGGAACGTTTAAAAAAACGTATCAAGCGAAAACACTTTAACATAAAATCACACTTTTTATTTATTTTTTATTTTTTTTTTTGGAATATTTTCTAAAATGCACTTTTTTCTTTTTCTTTTTTTAATAAAATTTTCTAAAAATATTTTTTATGTGTATACGTGTAATCCTTACACAGAAAAAAAAAAAAAAAAAAATGAAAAATGATTAAAATAGAAAATTTTATATAATTTATAATTTTTTTTATAGTTTGGTAAAAACACACTAATTCACAAAAAAAAAACAGTTCTGCTCATTTTTGATGTGTGATTTTTTTAGTAAAAATTTATTTTTAATATCTACTCAAATTTCTTGAAAATAAAAATTTGATTTTTTCACATTTTTTCATTTTTTTTTTTTTTACATTTCACTCTCTCTTTCTCTGTGCACGTCACATTAATATTAATTTTGTAGACTTTTCATTTTTTTTCCAAGAAAAATTCTCAAATTTTTTATAGCACTAAAAAAATTTTTTTTTCTACATATTCATTGGAAAACTCTCCAAAAAAAAAAATAATATATATTTTCATTGGAAAATTCGTTCACCAAAACAATAACAAAAAAAAAAAAAATATTTATTAAATATAAATTTTCTTTAATTGAAAATTATTATTTTTTTTTTGTAGATTTTTGAAAACTTTTAGAAATTTCTCCAAAAAAAAAAAAAAACTTTACTTATGACTATTTTAGTTTTGTTTTTGGATATTTCTCCAAAACCAAAAAACCAAAAAAAAATTAAAGAAGGACCGAAAAAAAAATTAATTAATTGTGAAATCTTTTTTTCTGTAGATTTTTGGAAAATTCAGCAAACTCTCCAAAAATTGACAAATTTTTTAGTTTTTAAATAAATTTTTTTTTTTGGAAAATTCAGAGAATTCTCCAAAATAATTTTAAAAAAATTAGTAACTTAAACAATTTTTTTTTTTGGAGATTTTTTGTTTTTTTTTTGTTGGAAAATTCATAAAACTCTCAAAAATATATTTTAAAATATAAAAAAAAAAAATTTAATTGATTTTTAATTTCCACATCTTGAAATTTTTTAATTTTTTTGCTTTGGAAAATAGAATTTTTTTTTTTTTTTTTAATTAAATTAAATTTTTCCTTTTTTTTTATTTTTCACAGAAAATATTTAAAATTAATTTGGAAAAAATTGAAAAATAATTCATTAATTAGTTATATATATATATATTTATAATTATATATATATATATACAATTACTGTAGTTGTTGTTGTTGTTATTTTTTTTTCTTGTTGCCGTTTTTCCTTGCACTTTTCCCTTTTTTTGTTTTATTTTTATTTTTTTTCAAAAAAATTCTGATCTGTATGCGCGGTTAAGAAAATAACACAAAAAAAAAAAAAGAAAATTCTTCAAATCGCGGCGAAACGCGAACTACAACTGGATACCGAATCGACTGAAAGCTAAAAGCTTATTTCATTTAGTATTTATTGTTTGTAGCTGCTTATTTTAAAGGTGGGAGAGTAAAAAAAAAAAAATTATTTTCTTTCTCAAAAAGTATTAAATAAGATACAAAAAAAAAAACAAAAAAACCAACAAAAACCGAAAAGAGAAACTGAAAATCATTTTCTTTTTATGTGGAAAACCCACAAGAAAAAAAAAATTAAGAAAATTTTCATATAGAATTTCGCTTAAAGAAAATTAATTTTTGAGGAAAAATCTCTTTTACATTAAATTTATTAAAAAAAAAAAAAAAGAAATATTTTACGGAGCGAAATTAACTTTAAATAATTTTTTTGCTGGTGAAAAATACTAAAAATAAAATGGCGACAACGGATAGGATAATTTTTTTAATGTTAATTTTTTTTTATTTTTCGTACGAAAGAGTAAAGAGAAAAATCACCACAATATTTTTAAAATCGTTATTTGTAATTTTTACAATTATTTTTTTTTTTTTTACTTAAAAACAGAGAAATTTCATTCAAAAATTACTGACTTTTACTGAAAAACTAAAAAATTTAATTCAAAAATTACTGACTTTTACTTAAAAACTGAGAAATTTAATTAAAAAATTACGGACTTTTACTAAAAAACTGAAGAATTTAATTCAAAAATTACTGACTTTTACTTAAAAACTGAGAAATTTAATTAAAAAATTACTGACTTTTACTTAAAAACTCAGAAATTTAATTAAAAATTACTGACTCTTACTAAAAGACTAAGAAATTTAATTAAAAAATTACTGACTTTTACTAAAAAAATTAAAAATTTTAATTCAAAAATTACTGACTTTTACTTAAAAACTGAGAAATTTAATTAAAAAATTACGGACTTTTACTAAAAAACTGAAGAATTTAATTCAAAAATTACTGACTTTTACTTAAAAACTGAGAAATTTAATTCAAAAATTACTGACTTTTACTAAAAAACTAAAAAATGTAATTCAAAATTACTGACTCTTACTAAACAACTAAAAAATTTAATTCAAAATTACTGACTTTTACTTAAAAAAATTTTATTCAAAAATTATTAACTTTTACTTAATAACTAATTGTTAAGAATTTTAATCAAATTCAATTATTTTATAGAAAATTTTATTATTTAAATTTTCTTTAAAATAATTGAATTTGATTGAAAATTATGGAATTTTCATTATAAATTTTATTAAAAATTATATAAAATTTTAAAATCAAAATGTTAGAATTTTCTTTATCATTGACTCAGTGATATTTTGTTCAATAACCATAATTTACTTTAAAACTAACTCTTAGCAAGACAGAAATTATATTTTTAAACTCTAAGAAAAATTTTACTAAAACTAGTGTTCAAATAAACTATACATTTATTAACTAAATTAAAGCAACTAAGACTTCAAATGATATTCTAAGATTGATATTGTATTCGATTAATTATTTTTTAAGTAGAATAATTTTGTCGAAATTTATAATCCAGATGATTCAGTTAATATAATAGGGCACTAGTTAGAAAGATCGTGCACTAGTTAAAAAAAAAAATCTAGTTTAAAAAAAACCATTGAAACTAGATGAAATATAAAATTTTATGTAACGTGATTTTTTTTTAGATGGTATAAGCTTTCTTTATATTAAAAACAAATTATATTTTTTACTTAACTAGATCTGTAACTAGACATCTAGTTAAATTTTAATTTAATACACATCTAGTAATTTGAGATCTGACCAAAAAAAAATTTTATGGAATAATAATGAATCAGAATCCGATAAATTTTTTAATACGTGATTTAGAACTGTCAAAATTTTACAATACTAAATTATTAACTAGACATCTAGTTTATTAAAATATATTTAACCAACCACTCTTATTTTAATTTAATAAAAACCCAACTTTGAGCATAACTAGAAATCCTAGTTTAATAAAATTATTTCAATTTTTTTTATCAATTTCAAAGTTGGTTTTCATAAAAATCATGTAATTGTCAGTGTATTATTTTGGGCAAAATAGTTACTCGCTCAATATTGCCATAATTGTCAGAATTAAAAACAATATAAAAAAAAACATAGTATATTTTTATTATGTTTGTTTTGTTTTGTATTTTTAGAAAATATTCTAAATTTATTTTATATGTCAAATTTTTTTTTTAAAATACCTTAAGGATTCTTAAAAGTCATTATTTATGTTTTTGGCAAAATTTGAAAAAAAAATTTGAAAAAAAAATTTACTAAATAAAATTTCCTAATAAATTTTTTTTTCTTTTTTTTTTTAGATAAAATTTCATAAAAAAAAAAAAAAAACAAACATAAAAATCTCAGATAGAAATCATAAAAAATCTCAAATATAATTTTAGACGTGCATTTAAAATTAGATTAAAAGATACACAAAAAAAAAATAGATTCAGATTTTTTTTTTTATATAATATCATTAAAAATTATTTAAAATTATGTTATTATGGTATATTTCACAGATTTAGAATTCAAAAAAAAAAAAAAATATATTTATTTTATTTTTAGCACTCAAAAAAAAATACAAAAAATTTATTCTTAATTAATGCGTGGGAGTATCCTGTATGTTGTACTAATATGTAAAACAATAATAATATAATACATGATACACGATGCCATCCACATAATTTCATAAAACTTATTATTTAATATTAAATTAATTTTTAAAAAAAAAAATTAAATTTTAAGTGAAAAATTTATAAAAACATAAATCAATTTTTTTTCTCCAAGATATAAAATTTTATTTGTCAATAACATAAAAAAAATAAAGATTAATCATAATTTTCTATAAATTTAATGAAATTTTACTTAGTTTACAATGTTTTATGATAAAAAAAAAAAGATTCTAATTAAAAATTATTAGAAAAATGAATTTTTTTTTTTTTTGTCAACTGAAGATTAGTAGAATAGTATGAGATAATTTTACAAAATTCAAATCTTCTTGTTATATAAAAGACCTACAGTCGTTCTCAGCCTGAATTGAACTCTCATATTTGGGCAGGTGTATTACAAATCTGTTTCCAATACTGCTCCGAAGAAATTAAAGAACACTGCTCCGAGTAAATTAAGTGTATTTTTCCAAAACTTTAAGACCAGCAGCAGTCAAGTTTAGAAACTTCTTTATTATTAGAACCAAAAAAATTATCCACCTAATATATTGCCATCAAATTTATAATTTCAATGAGTTTAGGAGGAATGCGAACTATTCCCCTGTTAACCATGCTCCTTTAATTTAACTCATTTCCATTACTAAAATTTTCATTCTTTTACATTGGGATTTGTGTCCATAACCAAAAGCTGATTTATTGAGCATTAAATTTATTTAATACTCAATAAATCAGCCAATATAAGAATACCAGTTAAAAGCTTACCCATTCCGGTAGCCGGAGTAATTTGTTTCTCAGGCACTACACTACAAGGCGTAAAAATTTATAAGGTTTTACTGCAAAGAAAGCTACAGAAGTTTTTGTAACAAACTAGAGTTTCATGCTATAGCCAGTCAAAAAGTATACGTGTCTTACCAACACTCAAGATATCCAAAACAAATTATCATACCGCAAAAAATCAAGGTGGATAAACTAATTAATCTCAACAAAAAGAACATTAGAACCTGAATAGGTTCATGACAGGTCACAGTCCTGTACTATATCACCTCAAGAAAATGGGATCGGCTGAAGAGCCCAGTTGTCGCCTCTGTCAAAATGACAGGAAAACAACGGAACATCTTCTATGCTATTGCGAAGCAGCTGCAAGAAGAAGACTTAATCATCTAAGGAAGGGCATTCTGACCTCAGACGAACTGGTCAAACTGGCTGCCGAAACCATATTAAGGTACTATAGTTCTCTTAAGGTGGTCTAGGGATAGGGGCAGCAAACGCACAATAGATCTACATATAAGTCGCAGTGCTCTCTCGCGTTCCCCTTTTTAAAACAAACATAAATATCCATAAAACATAATTAAAACTAATTTTCACTTATTTAAAGAATAATCATTTAATCTGAAATTTTACACATTGAAAAAAAAAAATTATGCTCAAAAATTTATGAGAGCAAAAAATTTATTTAATTTATGAAATTAAATATAAAAATTATATAAATAAATGGAATTATTATAAGAAAAAAAAAAATTCTCAGCTATTTTTAGAAGATACAGAAAAAAATTTTAAAAAAAATCTTCTCTGCTATCTGATTATTCAAAAATTATGAAAAATGTTATATCATAAACACAAAATTTACTAAGTACTGTTTCTCTTACAATCAACTCTCAAAGAAATTTCTGAAATTCTATTATTTTTAGAGTGTTTTAACACTAGTACTACAAAAAAAAAAACTGAGTCGTCAATTTTTTTAATTCGCCAAATAAAAAAATATTTAATATATTTTTTAATTAACACTTTTATCATAAATTAATTGAAGTCTTTAATTGATTTGTGAGACCTCCTTCCATTCAAATAAACAAATCAACCAACCAAATTTCCTATTAGAATCTCTTGTAACCAATGCTTTCGCAGTTATTATATGACTTAAAGCTTAGTATGCTATCCATCGTAAAATGAAATTTCCATACAAATTTAACATCTCGTAAAAAATTACGTTGACGATTTCATTTTGTGGTACACAGTTTCATCATGAAATAATTTACTTTGCAAAGATAAAAGTTAAGAAAATTTTGCAGAGTAAAAAATCGCTATAGTGAAATAATGTTCAAAACATTATTTCACGGCAGAATTTTGACATTTGATCATATTTGTTTGGTTGGTTTGGTTGTTCGGTTCTAAATAAAATTTGTCAATTTGCTTTTTTTTATACTTTTTCAATACTACTTAATGTTTTCTTCTCCATAAAACTTTTTCACGTTAGTTTTCACGAGGATGATAAATTTCATTTCACGACGGTACGATACTAAGCTTTAAAGAAATTTAATTTAATATTAGGCAAGTTCTCCTTTTAACTGGCTTTTTAAAGAGCCACAGTCACGTTAATTAAGACCAGAAAAATTGCAAAGGATGTGGTCGATCGATTACCACAAAAAATCTTCAGAGCAGAGAGGAACATGTCCTGAAACAATTCAATTGAAGCATATATATATATAGGTCTAATTTATATTATTCATTCGAATGATTCCAATATCATTTGGTTCATATTGATTACAAAGAGCTGATACAAATTGTTTTGAAGAAACATTCCGTCAATTATATAAATATCATACAAATTTTGAAATTTTTTTGTTTTTGGTCACCATTTGAAATTGATTCAATTGCAGTGCTTATACATCTGCAAATGAAAGTAATTGGACCTGGAGTACAATATAGAATTAAAAATTTAACATATGAAAATTTATATTGCACGAATTTTATGTTCATTTAAAACTACACCAACCTCCTGTCTATACCAATCATTATTTTCCTAAATCATTAATTTTGAATTATAACAATTTACCAAAAAAAAAATTTTAATTGAACTAAGCAGGACAATTTGAACAAATTAGTAATTAAAATTATGCTTTGATATTTTTATTATTTTAATGTGTCATCCTATTTAAGAAACTTTAAATATAAACCTATGTGTAATAATGAAAACATTATTCGGACCAACCGACACAAATTCTGCAACAGGCGTCTTATGATTTGAATCATGTGGAAAAAGGTTTTTTTTTTAATATTAACTTTTCTAGTCATTTATGACCATAATTATGACTTATACTATTTAATTATACTATAATTAGTTTTTTTTACTTTTTGGCAAATATTTAATGATGACAACTTTTGTAAATAATTAAATATAATATAAACTTAAAAAAAAAAAATTAATTTAAATTATTTTTATAAAAATTAATCACACAAAATAAAAATGATTAATTTTGTATTATTTTCAACAAAAAAAAGATTCGTCATTTTTATGTTTTTAGACTTAAAATAGATACAAAAAAAAAATATAAATAAATAAATAAATAAATAAATAAATAAAATCACCTGTGCACAAATAAAATTTCTATTCTAAAGTTGCCAGAAATATATTATTCAATTTTTATTGTAAGATTATAAGTATTTTTATTTTAACCTTGAATTTATTTATATTGACTTTGAGATTGAGATTTTTATTTTACTAAATTTCTATCTTATAGATAGAATTTTATCTATTTTACAAAAAAAAACAAATTTTCTATTATTTAACTACAACAAATTATTTCGTTTCAAAATAAAAGCTGACCACACACAAATATGTCAAAAAAAAATTTACATTTTTTCGGCATTTGTGCAAACCAAAAACATTAAATTTCTATATTTTGTTTTTTTTTATTATTATTTTTGTCAAAATTTGACAAGAATTATTTGATTTCTGACATTTGAAGATTATCCAAATTATGTTATAGAATTCAATATTGAGATTTTAAGTAAGATTGGAAAAATTTACGAAGTTTTTGGTGTTTTGAAAAAAAATGACGAAATTTTGATATTGAAAAGTGACGATATTATTGTCATTTTTCTAACTTCGCTTAGAAAAATGACAATAATTTGGTTTTGAAAAAAAAAAATGACGAAATTTTTTTAGTTTTATAAAATGCAAGAAATTTTTGACTTTGAAAAATGACGAACTGTTGAAAATTTTGAAAATGACGAAATGTTGATTTAGAAAAACTATGAAATTTTTCGATTTTGTAAAAATGACGAAATTTTAAAAATTTTGTAAAAATGACGAATATTGGATTATCTAAAATGACGAATTTAATTTATGAAAATGTTAATTTATATATCAATTCCAATAAATAACATATTAATTAACATAATTTCTTTAATATTTCATAATTAATTTAATTTTGGTTTGAAATATTTTTGAATAACATTATATTACTTTTTTTTGTTACAATTGATTCGCGGACTTCTGCGCAGATTTTCTCTTAAACACAAATCTACAAAAACTAAATAATCTGTTTTACAGATGCTTTTATTACAATTATGATATGAAATCTAATGGATTATTTTTTATGTTTATTAAAAATTATTTTTGGGATAAATAAAATACCAAAAAAAAAAGAAAAATTTCCAATAATATGTTTTGGAAAAGCAAATTAATCAAAAAAAAAAAATAGAAAATGAGAAAAATGTAGTTAAAATCCTTGGTAAAAAACAGAAAAATAAATATACTTAGCTAAATTAAGCATGTAGTATATATGCTAAGATACAAAAAAAAAATAAAACATTCCAAAAATAATACAAAAATTCTTTACTATTTTTAACTTATTCTATTTAAAAACTTATATTAACATAAATTTTTTAAGCATAAAAATTATTTTGTTTACACTATATTCTAAAAAAAAAATCTTAAAAGAAACAACTGCTAATAAAATGGGAAGAGTAAATCCACAATAGTTTTTTTTTCTTCGTCTTCATACTTCCTTGGGGTTAAACTTACTAAAATACTTTTTATGTTTTGTTTAATTTATTTAACCGGTTTTTTTCCCGGTTATAATTATTTCTTTATTTAGGTTTCTCTTCCAACCAGTTTTCTTATTGAACCACACTTATTTTTCTATTTGCTTTTTGGTAGTTCAATCTTAAAGCTAAGCGAGATTTATAGAACAAATCAAGTCGCATACATCAAAGAAAATGATAACTTACAGGAAAATTATAGTCCTCCACCATAAATATTTAAGAGTTCCCATAAGAAACGGATTAATTAATTAACTGACGGAATAGCTGTATTAATTAATGATAATCTAGCCGAAAATAAAAAAATATTTTGCAAACCTTAATTATTAAATAGTCGGTGTAGGGGTGAAAAAATTAGAAACCTTATACGTCTCTCTATGGAGGATCATACTCATCCTAGAAAAAAGTATAATCTTTAGCGACTAAAATGGTTTTTATTTGTTTGGAGAGTGTACGAATGGATCTTTATTGGAAATCTCTAGCAATCACCGGTTCGTACAACTCCTTCTAAACCTAACCCAACCAAAGTATGCTAATGTTTATAAACAATTCAATATAAAAGAGTTAAAGAATAAAACTTTTAACAAACTCAGCAGCTTTTAGTTATACAATCTATACAACAACAAGAAAATTTCGCTTAATCTTACAATTTGTTGTTTTTTTTTTTTCCTTACATTCGTTATTCGACCCGCTTACAATCTCACTTTTCTGTGAAATCATATTATCGATTCAAAACAATATTTTTTTGCATATGTAATGGTTTGACCTAAAAAAAAAAATAATAATAATAATAAATTTTGAAGGAAATAATAAGCTGCGAAGCATATTTAATTTTTTATAATTTGTCTTAAAATTAATTTCTCCTTTCATCAGGATTGATCAGTGACGGATTAAGAAATCAATTATTATGCAAGAAAATAAAGAAGCTGTATTCACGCCATTTTGGATTCTACAGAATCTTGAAAGTTGTCTGTTCTATAATCCGTTGTTGCGGTATTAACTGATCTGGCTAAGTTAGCATTCTATGGAACTAGTTTCTTCCACAGAATGTTAACTTTCTGTGGAAGAAACATCTTCCACAGAGAAAATTAATCGATCTGTCCGTCACATATAAAGACTTTGAAGACTAGTTGTTTCTAAAAAAAAAAGTGAGCTACCTGTAACTAAATCAAGAGTATTTTAAAGCTCTTCACACCCTCCCCAATATTTACAATCTGATTCTTATGATTACAGGACATTGATACAGAAAATATACAAGGATATTTTTTCTTATTCTTGGTACCTTTGAAATTTCTGTACGTATTGTTACCGGTTTAGTTTAATTCGAATCTAATGTTACGGGTGCGAATCATAAAAATGCTTTTTTTTTCTTTAATGGTATAAAATGTGACCCAACACCATTTCTACACTTAAAACAATTTTTTTTTTTTTTTTTAAATCATCTGTTGGCCATTTTACTCGCTTTCTCTCTTCTGCAAACCAAAAAATAATTTAATAAAAATAAAAATAATTTTTCAGATACATTTTGGTAATCTAATCTTTTCTCAAAAAATAAAATAAAATTTAAAGCACACACATATAAACAAAACTGCTCATAATACTAAAAGGATAAATAAAATTGTATATATTTTTTATATAGCAAACAAAAATGTTTACATAAAGTATAATTATATATATATATACAAAAATTGTTTGAGTAGGTGTTAGTTCGGCCCAGGTTATAATGTTCAATCCATATATGAGCTGATCGCCTCATATTTAAGAATATTTTTCACAATTTCTGTGCTACAAAAAAAAAAAAACAACAACAACAAGTGTAAAAGAAAAATTTAGAAAAATTAATGCTCGCGCATCCATACGGTTACGATTCTAATACGCTTGCGCACTGTTTGTACTTAAAAATTTGAATGAATTTTTGTATTTTTATTTTTTGGTATCAAATAAAAAAAAATTAATACACAGATTATTAAAAAAAAAATTATAATAATTTAATTTTTCGTAATTAAATTAAATTTTTTTATGCAGCAGAGCAGAAAAATCGAAAATTTAATTTTTTTTTACTAATAATTAATCAATAAACAAGAAATTAAAAAAGATTTTAATTTTATTTTGTATCTAAAAAAATTAAAAACCGGATAATAAATATATTGAACCCGGTAAATTATAATCCGGTTAACCAAAAATTTATATAAGTTATTTTATTTTGATTACTAAGACAAAAAAATGAAAAACCGGATAATAAATAAATTGAAGCCGGGAAAATTATTATCCGGTTAGCCGAAAATTTATATAATTTATTACTAAAAAAAAAAAAAAAATTAAATTGAAAAACCGGATAATAAATAAATTGAACCCGGGAAAATTATAATCCGGTTAGGCTTATAATTATAATCTCGAAAATACTGTGCTTAAACATTACTATGATATATATAAACTAGTTTTGGCATTTAAATGGATTTATTTTGCCATCAAAACTATATTCATAAATACACGTATTGAAGCAGCTTACAAGCCAATTAAAAATTTAAACTAAGCTACCAAACAGCACAGTCTGGGGCGGTATTAAAATTTTAATTTTTAATATTGTTGGCTGTTTCTGGATTATAATGAATAGGAGGATTAGTGAATTCGTAAAACAATTTTAAATAATTTTAAGTATAGTTTCTATTTTTTTATTTCTATAAAAATTTTCATTAATTTTCTTTTTCTTTTTTCGTTGGTTGTCAGAGCAGAAATTCCAAGAATTTTGGCTACTTTAAAAAAAATATGACGAGCCGAATCAATAAAACTATAAAAATAAAAATGAAAAATTACAATAAGTAGAAAAGGCTGCAGTGATAAGAACAGATATTAATTATTCATCTACCAATAAAATTTAATTTAATCCGGAATAGACGAAAAATTCTAATCCGTAAAAATGAAAACAAAAAAGATCTTTTCACTTTAGTAGGTTTTCTAAATTGTAATAATTTTTTTTTTTAAACAGAAAATTTTGAACTTAAGACCCTAGTCCTCCTGTCGAGTGTAATCGTAAATATAGTAATTATTATATGAAATACCAACAATATTTGATTTGAATATGACACAATTTTAACCAACAATCAATCTAATATAGCTATATAGGTTGAACGTAGACACCACATTTAATTATATTACAGCAATAGTTTTAATGTGGTACCTTAGTTTAATAAAATTAATCAAGAGTTAATCAAAAACATTATAGATTTCATATAAATTTATTAATTTAATTATAAATTAATTTACTTAGAAATAATTCCGATATAAATTCTAATATACAAAATATTTCATTCATTTCGGAATATATATATTCCGAAAAATAGTATTTTTTTTTATTATTATTATTCCGATTAAATTAAGATATTATTACGGTTTCAATTTTCAAATAATTTTTAAATAATATCGTAAATTAAATAAAAATATCGTAAGTTCTTTATGAAAATTCTGTAAAAAAAATTTTTGCCAAAAAATATCATAATTACTTGTTGACAAACTTTCTTGAAATAAATTCTGAATCCGAAAATAGTAAATTTTAAAATTGTTGCCAAAAACCAATACACAATATAATAAATAAAAATTTCTTATATTTTGGATTTTGAAAATTGGCAATTTTTAGCAATCGAAATTTGAATTTATTTCAGAAGTTTTGTCAAAACGTTTTTGCCAAATTTTTACAGAATTAATTATAATCCTATATGTGACAGGAAGCAAGCCCATAAAATTCCTAAACATTTTTTGATGTATTGGAAAATGTTGATTTTGAAAATGATCATCTGTCATATAAACGGAAAATTTTTATTTAACCGGAATAATGATTTTAGTATTCCGGTTAAATTGGAAAATTTTCTTTACTATAAAGTTATTATTTTTAATATAATTTAAAATTAAATTTTTATTCAGACATAAATTTGTAAATAATATTTATAAAATTAATTATTTAATTAATTATAACTAAAAATTTGTATGAGTTTACTTAATAGTAAATATGTGTAAATACTAAATATTAATTATATAATATACTAAATATTAATTATATAATATATTTAATAATATATTTAATAAAATAATAAATTTAATTAAATTATATGATAATTTTTTTGTATATAAACTATGATTTTTTAATATTGTATTATTTAAAATATTATTATTATTTATAAATGAATTATTATTTAAATTAATTATATCATTCTTATTATTATTATTATTATTATTATTATTATTATTATTATTATTATTATTATTATTATTATTATTATTATTGTTATTATTATTATTATTATTATTATTATTATTATTATTATTATTATTATTATTATTATTATTGTTATTATTAGTATTATTATCAATTATTGTTGATGTTGTTAAATTAATTTGTTGATTATTATAATATAAATTATCATTTTTTAATTCATTTAATTTAATTAATTTATGCTGATTATTATTATTATTATTATTATTATTAATATTATTATTTGATGATGATGTTGATGTTTGTGATGACGATGATGATGATAATAATGATGATAATAATATTGATGTATTATTTATAATTGTTTTATTATTAATCATTAAATTTATATTAATATCTTGTGTTAAATTTAATGGTAAATTAATTAAATTCTCTTTTTGATTAAAATCATAATCATTTTCATTATTATTATTATTATTATTATTATTATTATTATTATTATTATTATTATTATTATTATTATAATGATTATATGTAGAATGATCTTTATTATTTTCATAAATATTTAATAATTCTTGTTGATTTTTCTGTTCAAATTCCTTTTTTTCATTATGATTATTTTCCCATATTGGTTGTAATTGTTTTGATTGTTCCTGACAAAATGCTACAAAAAAAAAATCGTAATAATAATAATTAATAATATTATAAAATAATATATTTATATATTATAATTAATTTGATTTAATTACCACTTTTATTTAATTCCATTCCATATCTGTATGGATCCATATTTCTTTGACAATGTTCACCAGCTTCTTTAATAAATATTTGATTGTCATTTATCATACCACCAACAAAACATTCATATGTACCAATATCTAATCTTTTTGTATATGCATAAATTAAATCATTTTCTTTCCATTGTCCAAGACATTGATATTTACGTTCTGTATGTAAAATATTAATTAAATTTTTAAATAATAATTTACATAAAAAATAAATTATAATATATAGTTTAATTCTTATGGACTTTTTTTTCCCCCTCCAACTTCCTCATCCACCTCATCTGTACTCTTTATTACATTTTTTTTTGTGAAAATCTTTATTATTTTAAATTTTTCATGTAACCGGTTTATAATTTTCCAATCAACCACATTACAATTTTCCGTATAACCGGATTAGAAATTTCCAAATAAATTTTATATGTTTATAATTTCCGGTTAACCGAATTATAATTATCCGGTTAACTAGATTATAATACTATATTAAATATGTTAAAATTTTAAAATAATTTTACAAAAAAAAAAAGGTTAAACGGACAGACAAATAAACCGGCAATATTTTCATCAAGCCGGTCAAATAAACCGACAATATTTTCATCAATCCTTAAAAAAAAATCGTATAATAAAGTCCCAAGAAATGTTTATATCCATGTGAAACATGGATATAAAGTTATTATAGAGCCTGTGAAATTTTCTAGATCACAGATCCCTATCATATATAAATTTATTTACCTTCATATACTTCATTATAATCACATGTTGATACCTCATAATACATAATATCATCATTTATACATTCTGATATTAATTTTGAACATAAATTTGGTGCATCTGGTATAAAACCAATAAATTCACCATTAATTGGACATGATGAATTATTATATAAATGATCTAAACGTCCTTGTGTTAACCAATGTTCATTATCAAAATTATCATTATTACATATATTTATATTATATATATTTGAAATTTTTTTACCAATTTGAAATTCAATAATATTATAACTACGATAATTAATTTTAATACATTGATATGATTCTTCATTACATTGTGTTCGACTAAATACTAATATATTTAAATTATTATTATTATTATTATTATTATTAATATTAATATGTTCAATACATTTCATTGTATATGATTTAAATGAACTTTGATCACGATATATTAATGTATCATTATTTATAGTTATATGCTCCCAATTACCTTGTAACCATTCTGGATATTTACATATTAAATTTTTATTGGGCCACATTATTGTTTTTATTGGATATAATATTAATTTTTCAATATATTTTACATTATCATCAATATTATTATTATTATTATTATTATTATTATTATTTTGATTATTATTATTATTATTATTATTATTATTAAATTGTTGATTTATTAATAAACATGTTGAATCCTTACTAAATGATATTTCTATAATACCAGTTTGATTATTTTCATTATATATCTAAAAAAAAAAAATTTTAATTAAATATTTTATTATATAAATAAAATAATATATATTTACCGCACAACGATATTGTGATCCTAATTGATTTAAATTATTTATTGAATTCATTAATGCTAAATAATTTTGTTCATTATGTCCTTTCCAATGTCCCAAACATTCAAAACTTATATCTTTAAAATTCATACAAAAAATAAATTATTTGAAATTTAAATTAATATTTTATTATTTATATTTAATTACAGTAAAATCTTATTAATTAAAACTCATTAATTAAATCACATTAATTAATACTTTTTTTAAAAAATTAATCCTGTGTGAAAATTTTTTTATATGGGATTAAAGGATTAATTTTAAATATTTCATTAAAATTAAAATCCTTTAATCAGTAGTACAGAATAGTAAGTACTACTTACTACTTACTATTCCGTACTAATGTTGTTTTTTTATGCCGGATTAACATAAACGATTTAACGTAACCAGATAAACTTAACCATATTAACAATATATATATATTTTTTAAAACGGTATTAACGAAATTGGATTAACAGATATTGAATAACAAAACCGGGTAGCGAAACCGGTTTAACGAAACCGGATTTAAAAAAACCGGATTTAAAAAACCGGATTAAAAAAATATTAACCAAAACGAATTAATGAAAATTTATTAACGAAACTTTACTGCATATATATATATATATATTTTACCATGATTTTCAAATGAACATTTTTTAAATCTTAAATTCATTGCTGAACCAGATGGACAATTATCTAATTCTGAATCTAATGTTAAACATTCTGTAATATTTTCATTACCATCATCATTATTATTATACATAAAATAATATCGACCATTTATTGGACAATATTCTTTTCGTATATGCTGTCCATCTATTTCCATATATTCTAAAATAATTTAAATAATTAATTAATTTTTGTAATTATTATTATTTTACTTACTATATAAAATAATTTCAGTATTTTTTGTTGGATCAATTAATGTTTTATCATTTGGACATGATAATAATGCTTTTTCTTCATTTGCATAACATTTTGATATATAATCTTTTTCAGTTGATGATATCCTTAATATATTACGTGATAATAATTTTAAATTAAAACAACGATAACATGTTGTTTCATCTGAACTAATCATTAATATAACATTATTATTAATACGACGATGACAAATACCCCATATTGGTATTGAATCTTCACTTATATTTATTTTATTATATTGTATATTATTTGGATATATAATAGAACTTTGTGTTATAAATGTACCCTGTAATTCTGGTGAAAAATAACAGGAACAATTATCTAAAAGAGTAACAAACATAAAAAATATAAAAAAAAAATTTGGATTATGAAGATACAACAATCCTAATCTAATAAATAAAAAATATAATATAAGCAAGCATATATTTAGTTTCCGGACTATAAATACGCATAAATTTCTACGATTAAAAAAAAATTATAACAATTTCGTTGAATCTCCCCCTGATATTAATAACCCCAGATATTTATATAAAATCTTTATGTTACTTAATATTACTATATATAGTTTCAGGTGATGACTTTAATATTATACATCCGGAAATCCAAAAAAAAAAAAGGATACATTTTTTGATTTTTTAAAAATTACCCTTATTATGCTAAAAAAAAAAAAATATCACCCCTAATTTCTTTGTACATAATATAGAATTACCAAAAACTATAAAAAAGGGGTTTTCCTGGAATATCGTGTTTTTTTGGCAAAGTTCCACTGATTTTTTTTTTTTTAACAAAATCGTAAAGATGGCAATTTTTTTTTTGTTTTTTTTTTTTTTAAAGCTTAGTATCCTACCGCCGTTAAATGAGATTTTCCACGGTAGTGAATAGTAAAAGTTGTGAAAAAGTTTTATGGGGATGAAAATATTAAGAAGTATTGAAAAAGTATAAAAAAACAAATTGACGAATTTTATTGAACCGAACAACCAAACCAACCAAACAAAAATGATCAAATGTCAAAATTCTGTCGTGAAATTTATTGTTTTGTGAACATTATTTCACTACTCTGCAATATTTTCTTAACTTTTATCTTTGCAAATTAAATTTTGTGGTACACGATGGAACTGTGTACCACAAAATGAAATAATTTCTCACGAGATGTTAAATTTGTATGAAAATTTCATTTCACAATGGATAGCATACTAAGCTTAAATAAAAAAATAATAAAATTATTATACTTTACGAATATCAACTAGAGATCAGGAAATAATCATAATAATTAAAATATACCTGTAACATAAATTCTTACTAATTATTGTAAGTAGGTAATCGAAAAGGAATAATGTCTGTGTATTTGTGTTAAACATGATTTAAACAAAAAGAATCATATTCTCTATTGATATTTTGAAGAAGACCATAAGTAAGGTAAATAAAAAAATCTAATTTATATATACATAAAATTATTTCATGCATCAAAAAATATGATATTTTAGTGAATTTCATTTTTTTTAGTGAATTTAGTGTATATAAAAAGTGGAATTTTTATAAAATTAAATAATATAAAATTTTCTGATCATTTAGAATAAAAAAAATATTTTAAAATATTTAACTTGTTCGTATATAAATAAATTTAATTTTATAAATTATTTAAGTATATTTTTAAATTAACCCTTTACTGAATTTGTTCTATTCAAAAACCTATACTAAATTTTGAATACACTTTATAATATCATTTTTTATTTCCAGGTATTAATGGTTAATAATTGATTTAAATTTAAATTTACCTTCATAGTTAACTGGTTCGTTATGTGAACTAATTAAATTTTGATTGAAACAATGAATATAATTTTATAAATTTGAAATTATATTATTTTAAGTCAAACTTAATATCGTTTTTTTTACAAAATAATTTATTTATTTTGAATTTTAATATAATTGGTCTCTTAACAAACCCTAATTACCGAATTTTTTTTACAATATCGTAACACTTTATTTAATTTTTTTTTTAACGATAAATTTAATTAAATTTAGAATAAATTTAATTAAATAAAAGTGGATTTCTTTGCCTTTCTTTTAATAATCAATAAATTCACCATATTTACAAAGTTTAACAGCAAAAATATGATAATCAGAAAAAAAATTTATTGACATAATCTGACAAAAATTTGACATTTCATCATTTGACAGAAATAATCAAAATAATTATTTTAAAAAAAAAAATTCAATTTGGCCAAAAATGCAGTTTACTTTTTAATTAATATTGACAATTGATATTGACAATTTGTGTTCATAATCATAATTTAGATGAAGTGTAAGGGTTAAAAAAAAAATTTTTAAAAATTTGGATTTTCTCTTTTTAATTGCCAGTTTTTTTTATTTTGGCAAAAAAAAAAGTACACTGCATTTTTGGCCAAATTGAGTTAATTAAAAAAAAAACATATCTTTAATTACTGAAATCAAAAATTTATGTTTAATGTACTTTAATGTACTTACATGTTTTAATGAAAATTATAAATATAAAAATAATAATTATCCATAATTGTTTTTTAATAAATTGTCTTAAAAACATTTTTATTGTAAATTTAATTTTATATTCCTAAAAAAAAAATTCCAACAAATTATCCTTTAAAATACTTAGCAGCGAGGGGAAGATGAAATAACGCGGTGCACTTAATTTTTAAAAAAATATACAACAGTCACGTTTAAATATTTTAAGTGAACTGAATACAAAAAAAAACAAACAAATTTACAAAACATAAAAAATGTATTTTATTTTTATGCGTTGAACGCTGATAGTTTAGTTTAGTTTCATTTAAAAATGGTTTTCTTAACTTTTTTTATGTTGCTTTTCATATTTCATGTATTTCTTTCATTCATTTTTGTTGTTTTTTTTTTACAAAAGAAGAAGAAGAAGAAGAAGAGAAAAAAAACATGTTTTTGTACGTTTTTTTTTTTTTTTCAATCTTGTAGTACGTTGTAAATACATTCAAACAACAAAAAGTAAAAAGAAATTCTCAATTAAAAAAATTTATACTCGAAATACAAGAGATAAAATGAAAAAAACATTTTTTTGTGTGTGTATGTATATGTGTTGTAAAAAATGGTTAATATCTGATATTCTTTTGATTCCTCTTTTGATATCTCGAAAAGATGAAAATTATGAATGAGATCAGTTTACTTACTGAACTATACAACTAAACACGAAAAAAAAACCTCTATAATTTTGTAAATTGTAGAAATATTTTTAACAACTTGCTCGAAAAAAAATTGGCTACTCAGAGAGTTACATATTATAATTTTGATATTTAATCATTAACGATCCAAGTATACTTCTTTCAGATCCAAAGAGAATTTGGCATTTGTTGTCCAAGTATATACTATTTCCAAACAACATAAACACCGTAAAATCAATATTATTATCAGCAACATTTATCAATTTTGTTGACAAAACTAAAAAACAATTAGTTGAGTATTTCCAGAATATAGTCTATGAAATTCATTTAAGGCAAAACTTTTAAGTAGTTTACTCCAATTAAAACAAAAATCTTCAAGTGATCAGATAATTATTTTCATATCACAAATATTATTTACAATATTGCATAATTTACAAAAAAAAATGCAGATTTTCAGGCGCGCACTAATAGTAAATGATGTAATAGCCAGCACAAAATAAAAATTAAATTTAAAGTAAACAAAGTTAAATTAAAATTAACACTTTTTTCAAAACTATAATTAATTATTATACACTGATATAAATTCAAAAAACATAAAACTTTAAAACTTTACAAATTAAATATAATAATTTAATTTAAAATTATATCACAAATTTTTTTTAAATATTTTAAACACTCATATTAACACTAATATATACTAAATAGAATAATTCACTGAAAACTCACTATACTTGGTTACTTTTAAATAAAATAATCAACTCAGGTCATAACTTTAAAGAAGTTATGACCTGTTTTTAATAAGTGAAAAGGATTTGGTAAAAGAAAATAGAAAAAACAATCAACAATATTTTGATATTTTTTACACCACTATACAAAAAAAACCTGGAGTTAATTTTTAGAGGACAGTGTAAATATATTATTTGCTTGTTGTGTATACCGAGACTGCCATCTATTGGTAAAAAATTTGAACGAGATAGTTAAACAATTATAGACGGATATGGAGATAAATGAACAAATCAAAATATCTAAAAAATTGATTAATTAGAAAATTACTTAATATACTTGATTCAAACACCATGAATTAGAATTTGAGCTGCCTTTGGTTGTTAAATAAATAAATTATGAAACAACCAACTGTCCTTCTAATTCCGGAATATATATGAAATTAATTTAAGGTAAAACATTAAAATATTTTACAGCAACTAAAATAGAAATTTTCAAATGATCGGATAATAATTTTCATATATCAAATATTACATAATTTAAAAAAGCATAATTTTAGGTGCACTAATAGTAAATGATGCAATAGCAGAACCTTCGAATTGCAAATTCATATGATTAATAATGAATTTTTGTTATTTATATATTATGTGAAAATTTGAAACTACCAGATATTTATTAATCTTTGGCAATTTTTTGAATTAAAAACTTTTTACAGTTTTCAAATAGTTAAGATTATATGTTTATATTAAAATAATTGTTAAATTATTCGAATATTATTTATTCACAATCCGCAATAATGAATTTTAAAAAGATATAATATACAAATTGTTTACACTAACCTTTGAAGTTCTCAAAGAAAAAAAACAAATTTATATCTGTTTTCTGATAATCCATCAAATATTATTTATACATAATCGTATAAAAAAGATAATCCATAAAATATAATTTATATAAATTAATTATGACCACAAAACTATCAATTTTCTTATTATACCTTTACGGCTTTTTATTGCACTTTAATTTATATTCGCATTTTTTTTTTACATTATACAAATAATTATATTTTCATAATTGAAAAATCACCATTAAATTAATTTATTTTATTCAAAAAAAAAATTTAACACATATTTTCACTTTGACACATCATCTCTTAACCAACAACCAACTAAAAATATTTTTTGCTTTATTATATTGCTACAAGCCCATCAAAATGATGTGCATTAATTAAGGATTTCATAACACAATATTATATATTAATCACTAACATTTTCATCATTTTCACTTCCAAAAAAAAAAAAAAAACACAAAACGAACGACAATACATAATGGACTAAGACATTTGTGTGAAAAGGTTACAAGATGTTTGTATCCTTTTTTTTTCATTTATCCGCACATATTTCTATCAAATTTTATTAATTAATATTTAAATTACCTATTTAACATAAATTTAATTTGAATTTGATAATATTTTACCGATAATTTAAATTTTATATTTTTTATAAACGTTAAAGATGACAATCAAAATAACCACACGACAATTTACTGACATATAAGAAATTTATTTTGATGGTGTTTAGATGGTAAATCGAGAATCGAATGATGTTTAGATGGCAAAGAACGTAGCATGACAATATAGTGCAATTTTTGACTAATGAAAAATGATATTAGTTTACGTAATGTTTCAAATTTTCGTATTCATATATGATTTTATTTTAGATGAATTGGTTTTTTGTTTTTGTAGGAAAGTGGTAAGTTCTGGTAGGGCTTTTCTACAAAAAAAAAGTAATTCAACAGTCATGTATAAACAATAGTAGTTGGAAGTGTATTTGATTACTAAAATCTTAAATCATTACCAACGAATTAGACATATGTGGAACACGCATAAATGTATACAAATTTTTTTAAAATTGGGAATAAAGTTAATGGAAAAAAAAATATTAGGATTTATTTTATTTTAATTGTCTCACAAATAATTAAAATTTCTTTACTATAAAGAATTTTATGGTTCGGTATCCATATAAAATGAGTAGGTCCAAATTGGAATTGTAATAGAATGTTATGAGACACTTTAAGGAGGCCCAGACCCAGTTGCATCGCTAAAGAAAAAAAGGTTTTTACGAAATAACAATAAAAATGTGCTGTCATGCTAATAAAGTTTAATTGTAATATTTGAGAAATATATTTATAAAAGATAAATTATAATTTGCTGTTTTTTTCTCAGATAATAAAATTCTCTTTCGAATATATAAAAATATGATTATCTCTTTCCCGCATCTCAACACAAAAGACATTTTTTGTCCATTAACAGTGAGCCTAATGCGTCTCAAGTCTCAAATTGCGTTTTGACAATATTTTAATTGCTAAGAAACAGACTCAAAATTTTGAAGCCTCTAGGATTAAATAAATAAATATCTTGAGAAGAAAATAAAATATAATAGCATTTTTATTTATATTCACATTAATTGCTTTTATAACTATTATTACATATATAAAAAAAAACTCCATTACAATAATTGTTAAACTATTTTATTAATTTTTGTCCTCAATCCATATTTAAAAAAAAAAAAAAAAAAAAAGAAAAAAAAATAGATAATTATAAAATAGTTTATTTGGAATCCTGTTGATGTCATTCTTCAGGTTCGTCAAATGATGGACTACTAGGTGAATAAGCTGGGCTAGTCGGACTATATCCTTGTGACGCTGACGGTGAATATAGAGGACTTGTCGGTGAATAATTATGTGAAGCTGGTGTATATGTAGGGCTAGTTGGTGAATATTTTGTGCTACTTGGTGAATAGCTAGACATATTTGGTGAATAACGTGGACTGGACGAAGAAAAATTACTAGTACCAGGACTGTATTGATTTGCTGGTGAATGTTGTGGTGAACTTGGTGAATATATTGGAGACGTTGGAGAATATTTCGGACTTGTTGGTGAATATTGTGGACTACCTGGTGTGTATTGTGGACTACCACCATAAGATGGTGACGGTGGTGAATATGTTGGACTTGTTGGTGAATATTTTGGACTTGATTGTGAATAGGATGGTGAAGCTGGTGAATAATGGGGTGACGCTGTATAATTAGGTGAAGATGGTGAATAGAACGGTGTTGCTGGTGTATAATTTGGTGATGAAGGTGAGTAAGACGGTGAAGTTGGTGAATAACAAGGACTTGTTGGTGAATATGATGGAGATGATGGCGAATACGATGGTGAGGATGGTGAATATCGTTGTGAATTTGGTGAATAATGTGGTGATGATGGCGAATATACACTAGCTGGTGAATACAAATTAGAACCATTTGCAGGCGAAGCCGAAGCAGCTTGATAATTTGATGTTGGTGAATAAATTGGTGATGACGGCGAATACAGTGGTGACGTTGGTGAATATTGTGATGATGGTGGATTGAAATGTGGCGAAGACGGTGAATAGCCTGGACTAGCCGAATATCCTTGACTCGTTGGTGAATAATTTGGGGAAGCTGGTGAATAAGTTGGTGAAGCACCACCGGGCGAAGATGCTACATAATTTGGACTTGCTGGTGAATATTGTGGTGATGCGCTTGGAGAGGCTGGACAATATGGTGACATTGAGGGTCCAGGCGAACTTGGCGATGAACCTGGATGACCTGGTGACCATGATGGCGACATACCAGATGCATCTGATGCTGCGGATGGTGAAAAACTAGCACCACCTGGTGTCATACCGCTCACTATTTTAAGTATACAAACATTTTATTTTAAAATAATTTTGAATATAGGATTAAGTACTTACTTGCACCATAAGGTGAATTATATTTAGGTGTTCCTATATTCCATGGTGTCATTTGAGAGTTCGTAGATGGTGTTGAACCAGCTCCAAAAAACATACCTGTACCGATTAAAGATGGTCCCAATGTACTAGGAATTTCAATACCATGCTTACATTTTTCAGCATCCAAAAGTAAATCAAAACATCCTAAAAATTGTAAATATAAAATATAAATAAAAAAATAAAAAACATATTGAGATTATATAAGTACCTGTGCCCATTTTTGGTAATTGTCCCATAATAATATTTTCTGATACACCGCGCATTGGATCTGTTTCAGCATGTGCAGCTGCGTCCATTAATACATCAACAGTTTCTTCGAATGAACATCTCATTAATGCACCAGTATCTTGTCTATTAATACCATGACGAGTTATTGCCATTAAATGTCCTTTAGCTGTCATAACATCACATAATAATGCCAAATGTCTATAGTTAACATATAAACCATAAAATTGTAATACAGCATTCATTTCTTTTTCAACTGATTTTCTAACAGCTTCAATACCTAATACTTGAAATATTTCACATATATCATTACTATAAGTACGTACTGGATCAACATCTCGTTCACTTAATACTTTCATCATTGATGTACCATCTGTTTCTAATAACCATTCACCAATTGCTTTAAATTCACCAGTGTCAGTAATAACAATACGTTTTTTACTATCTGTTTGTGGTAAATGCATATAAACTTTACCAATTGCTTCAATACCTTGTAATGTCATATCAGATAACATATTTGCTTCAATACAACGTAAAAACATATCATCTTCCATTTTATCAATGTTATCATCATCATTATTGTCTTGAAATTTATTATCTTCATTATTCATAATACGTATACGTAATACTAATTTATCAGCATTATCATCATTAAATATACAATTTAAATCATCACCAAAACCAGCATTAATTTTTTCAGCAATTTGTTCCATTGTTAATTTTTTATCAGTCATACGTTTACGATCTAATTCAATACGTAATAACCATGGTGATATCCTAGTTGGATCAAAATCTGGCATTTCATAATATACATTTACAAATTCTTGATCTTCTGATATAACAGTACGTTGTGGATCTGGATCATAATAAATAGCTGTATTTGCTGTTACTTTACGTAATGTTGTATGTTCCAAACGACATAATACATTTTTAGCTTTTTCAGCATCACGTGCCGCACCACCAGTTAAAAATACTGTTAGTGATGGTGCTTTTGGTCTTTTTGATATATTTATAATTTCTTTTAAACGTGGTACACCTAATGTAACATTTTTAGATGATACACCAGCAAAATGAAATGTATTTAATGTCATCTGTGTAGCTGGTTCACCTAATGATTGGGCAGCTAATGCACCAACCATTTCACCAGGATTAACTTGAGCTTGTTGAAAACGTGTTTCAATTTCACCAATTAACCATTCAAATGCTTCACTAGTTAAACGAAATTCTTCAGCTACATATTTGGTACATAATGTTGAACGTATTAAACATTGAAATAATAATGTAGCATTTTCATTAGCTTGTTTTGATATACGATCATTACCAGTTACAATAATACATTTATTTAATAAATCACGTACACCATGTATAATTTTTATTGGTGATAAATCAGTTGGTACACGTTTATTTATATGAAAAATTTTTTGTACGTTCCATATCATACGTTGTAAATTACATGGTAATACAACTTTTGATTCACCACTTGGAAATATTGTACGTAATGCATCACGATCACGACATAATTGATCCCATTCCGATTCTAATTCTTGTATTGAATAACCATTTTCAGTTAATTCTTTAACAACATCTTCATTAAATATTTTTCTCATATAACGTTCATTTGACCAATCGAATTTAAAACGTTTTTCAAATGATTTATTCGATAATTTAATAGTTGGTAAATTTTGGAATTCAACTAATTCTCCACACAAACCATCTTCACCATAACGTAATTGAATTAATTGTCCAACAGAATTACGTATAGTACCATCATAATTAACCATTACAGATTCCATAGCTTTAATTAAACGACGTTGTATATAACCAGTTTCAGCTGTTTTAACAGCTGTATCAATTAAACCTTCTCGACCGCCCATTGCATGAAAATAAAATTCTGATGGTGTTAAACCAGCTAAATATGAATTTTCAACAAAACCACGTGATTCAGGACCATAATCGTCTTTGATAAAATGTGGTAATGTCCGTTTACGAAAACCATATGGTATACGTTTACCTTCAACATTTTGTTGACCAACACATGCAATTACCTGTGATATATTAATATTTGAACCTTTTGAACCAGATACAACCATTGCCTTTAAATTATTATATTCGGTTAATGATTTTTTAGCTGATCCACCAGTTTTATCACGTGCATCATTTAATATACGATTTACTTGATTTTCAAATGTTTGTCGTAATGTATTACCTGGTGTTGGTTCTAATTCCATATTATGTGCTTTTTGTATAACACATATAACATCATCTTTTGCTTTTTTAATTGAACATTGTATTTCATTATATGTTTGTGGATCAGCAATTGTATCACCAATACCAATACTATGTCCCTCTAATAATAACCAATTATTTATAACTGTTTGTATATTACCATAAAAACGACCAGCTATTTCATGTCCTAATTCTAAAAAGCATATATGTAATAATGAACCAGCTGATGTACCTAACGATTTTTTACATAATATACCCATTATTAAATCACCATGCTCAACCATTACTTTTGTATCACCTGGTGATATCCATTTATATGAACCCTCATCTTCATCATCTGGATGTGTTGAATGGGTACGTATCATATTAACATTACCAGGTATTATTAATGAAAATAATTGTTTACCAGTCCATAATGGTTTTGGTTTTAATATACATGGTTGTGGCATTTTACCATCCCATGTTGGTAAAAACATTAATAAATTCATCATTTGTTCACGTTCAATAAATACATCACGTTTTGTCATTTTTCTAACTGCTGTTAAAGTATCTTGTACAATACCCATTACTGGTTTATTTGCTTGTGGTGTTATTATTTGACGTGGTGTTATATGAATATTTTCAACTTCAGCACGTGTTTCCATTGATTGCGGTACATGTAAATTCATTTCATCACCATCAAAATCAGCATTATATGGTGATGTACATGATAAATTCATACGAAATGTTGACCATGGTAGAACTTTAACACGATGACCCATCATACTCATTTTATGTAATGTTGGTTGACGATTAAATATAACTAAATCATCATCACGTAAATGTCTTTCAACTTTATAACCACATTGTAAATGTAAATCACTTGGTTTTGGATGAAAACGTAAATCAATACGTTCATTATTATCTCTAACAATATATTTAGCACCTGGATATTGTGAATTACCACGTCTAACTAATTCTTGCATACGATCAATATTAAATGGTGTTACTAATTCTGGAAATGTTAAATTTTGTGCTATTGATCTTGGTACACCAACTTGATCAATGCGTAAATTTGGATCTGGTGTAATAACAGTACGTGCTGAGAAATCAACACGTTTACCCATCAAATTACCACGTATTCGACCTTCTTTACCTTTTAAACGTGCCTTTAGTGCTTTTAATGGTTTACCAGATTTTTGCATTGCTCTTGGCATACCAGGCATATCATTATCAACAAATGTTGCTACATGAAATTGTAACATTTTAATGTTTTCTTGAATAACGTGTGCAGCAGCACCACTAGATTCATTTTTCTTTAATTCATTATTCGATTTAATAATATCAGCTAATTTATGTGTTAAATCATCTTGATTTTTAGCAGCCCCAAACATAACAACAGCTGGTCGTACAGCTAATGGTGGTACAGGTAATACAGTTATAATCATCCAATCTGGTCTAGCATATTTTGGATCCATACCTAATATAAAACATTCTTCATCTGTAATATGTTTTAAGATTTCCCAAACACGTTCAGCACTAACATTAATTTTTTTTTCTTGTGAATCTTCATTAATATGTTTCCATTCTGCCATTAATTCTAAACCAGCACGTTTAATTGATGGCTGATAATGACCACAACCACCATGTCCCTGTTTTTTATTTGGATCAATTTGTTGGCCATCTTTTGTTAAATCCATATCTTCACCACCTTCACATATTGTTTTACCTTTACATAAATCATATACATATGCTAAACGTTTACGCGGTTGACCTTTTGATTTAATTACAATTTCTTTAATTTTTGGATTATTTGGTGATACTAATAATTTTGAACAATAAAAACAAACACATCTTAATATTTTCATTGTTTTTGTTATAAAACCAATATGAAATACTGGTTTTGATAAATCAATATGACCAAAATGACCAGGACATTCAGTCATATTACCAGCACATGTTTGACAACGTGAATTACGATCAATAACACCTTGTCTCGGATCCATAAGACCGCCTAATTTTGGTCTACCACCTTCCATTGTTTCAGGAAATAATACACCACCTTCAGTAACAGACATACGACGCTATATTATTTTTTTTTTTCAAATAAAATACACGAAATAAAAAAAAAAAATTTAATGAAAATAATTTTAAAACTTTAACAAATACCAATTGAAGAGCTTAGTGGTTAAAGGTGTTGTGACATTTTTATAAAATGATATTATTATAAATATGCATACTAAAAGGCTTTGTTGCTATCAGAAATAATTTTATTAAGGAAAAAAAGACTTAATATTCCATATAAATACAAAATTATAGTGAGTTTTGCAGAATTTGTACTTTCATTACCACAGCATTAATATGTTAAATTATTTGTATCCAATTTTGATTTTGAAATTTGCAGGAATGTTGTAAACTAATATTATTTATTTACTAAAATAATAATTAAGTTACCTGACATTGGATATAAAATTACTATTAATTTCACAATTATTTCTATTTTACTCACTAAAGTTATTTACATTTCGATACAAATACTGCATGCATTTTCATTTATAGTTCCAGTTTATCTATTACTCTATTTAATTGGTGGTAAAAAATTCATACTACCAGAAAACAGGGATTAAATACGGTAATTCTATTTTAGAAAAGATATATTTTTAAATATAAGTTTTCAGAAATTTTATCAAATGGTGAGTAGGAAACTGAGTACTTTAAGTATGATTTATTCAAAATAAAATTATGACTTAACACCTTTATCCAATAAGCTTTTCAATGCTTAGAACAATAAAAATTCTAATTAAAATTTAAATTCATATAGCATAAATATAATAAAAATTCATATTTACAATTTCGTCCGGTGCCAATATACCAAATTGGACACGTTTAACTGTCCTTATTGGTGCCTTTGAATCACCACCACTCGACATTATGATATGTTTATAAAATTTCTGAAAAAAAAAAAAACATCAATGACGCGGTAATTATTTTTTTTTTAATTTGCATCTGGTTAGTGGAACCTTCAAAAAAAAACGCTTCACAAACAAAACGCAACAATTTTATTTTAACCTATTTACTAAAATATTTTAGTTATAAACTCACCGATATTAAAAATTATTATTAATAAAATTTGTACATATAAGAAAATTGTTATTAATTATAAAAAACTTATTTTTTCTTTTTTAAATCTATATATTTTTATAATAATGGAAAACACGATCTTTAATAGTTGTATCGTACGTCGTATAAATTGAAATTCATAAACTTATGAAATGATTTTGACAATTTTCAGAGTTACCATCATCTTATAATTTTCGTTTAGTAAATCTACTACACCTTCTGATATGGCGCCTTCCGCTAATTTACCGATAATACGGACAACGATCAAAATTTTAGTTCATTTGATAATAATAAAAACAATTATTTCAACCCCACCTTAGTATTTTTCAAGTTTATTGTTTAAAAAAGCGCATAATGTTGAAAAAAGGAATATTTCTTTTAATACTGTGTTTCCATACACTATAAGATTCAATTGAAATGGAGCTAACAAAGTTTGTGTCTTTTATTCATTCTGCAAAAAGAATAGAAAGAAAATGAATACCAGGATGTCCATAGAATATTTCGAATATTCCTGAAAAAAGAACACAACAGAATAACTATATTTTGAATTACTTTTCATTTTCCAAATTAAAGAATTTTCCATCTTCCCAATTTGAATTTAATAAAAATATTTAAAAATTTCAAATCTATGAAAAAATGACATTTCATACAGAATAGAGGTAACCCCCGAAGAACACGATTAATTGGTTCCGTGTTGTTCGAGACTACTACATTTACAAATAATTCTATATCAAATAATATGTATTGTATTATTTTTCAAAAAATTACTCGAAACTCGTGTAGTTTGAAACCGTGTAATTCGGGGGAAGGTATCCGCATTCTTCGAATCTCGTGGTACCGTGTTGTCCGGGGGTTAGATGTACTCTTTAATGCCTAAGGCCTCTCGACGCTGATTGCCGCAAAAAAGTTCAATCCGTTTCAATTTTTGACACGCTGCCGTTTTAGAATGTCATTAGTGTGAAATTAATATTTGATTTGAACATTGGAAGTGTAATGGAAAATTTTTATTTTATATTTTTAATATATATTATTATAAAAAAAATATTCAACAGATTTTAAGTTTAACCAGTTTATATTTATACACACAACCAATAAAAAAATAGGACATGACGCTTTCAGTTTGTTTACTCAAAATTCACCGGCGTCGCCAGCATCATTTCACAATGTCATTTGAGACACTAAAAGCGGCGAGAGTATCTCTGGCATAATGCTTTCGTTATTAGCACATAAGGTGTCCGTCATACGTTACTAATAACGTATATGTATGGCTTACGGTCTTCCCTGCCAATTCTATTCTTTCTATTCTGTGTTCTTCCATTTTTTCAGAATATTCCGGAACGTATTCTTTTTAGTGACAGAAAAAGAATACACCATAGGAAAACCGAACTCGCTTTTTATGAATCCAAATTGAGCCGAATAATAATCGCGTTTATTGTTGTAAGAATTATTTTATTGTTTTTTAAACTTTCAGAAAAACCTTCCCGTTTTCATTTCACTTATGGTGAAGTGATATATTTTGTTGCGAATACATAGTTTTTTTTCTTGAGAGATTGACAATTGAAACGGATTTTGTGTCATTATTTTATATTGTTGCAGTTTTTTCATTTTTGTTTTCCGTAAATGCTTTTGTGTGATCTTGATATTTAATTTTTTTAACATGCCTCATAATTAGATTATTACTTAGGTAACACCAGGTATCAAATCTTAAGTACGAGAAAAGAAAAAAACATTTCTTACATGTAAGCGATCTCTTATGTTTGGCAAAAATATTCGATGGGTAGACAGAATGAATAAAAAAAAGCGCTTTAAAAGAGTTTTTTTCATACTATTCCAAATTAATAAAACAAAACTTTCAATAAATAATAAAAATGCTATAACTCGAGTTAAACTTAAGTTTAGTTTGTCATAGTAACAGTTTAGAAATTTGTGTGATCACATTGGATAGGCTCCAAAACAAACATAATTTCTTTTCTTTTTATCACGAATAAGGCGTATATGGAAGAGATAATACAAAAAAAAAAAAATTACTGTCTCAAATGACACTGACTTGAAATTAAGAGATTTTTCAAAAAAAATATCTATTTAGATGTTTAGGATATTTTGTTATTTCGTAAAAAGTATTACTATTAAAATAAAAAATATTGATTACTACAATTTAAAATTTGAAATTTTTAACTTAATATAAATATTAAATAAATCATAATATAAATTGTAATAATTTGTAGTTTTAAAAACAATAATGCAATATTGATTTAATATGTATATTAATAGTGATATTTGACAAATTTCAGAAAATTTTCATTAAAAGTTTTTACCCTGTATAATCTATCTTGATTCAAACCAGTAATATTACCACTATATAAGAATCTTTAATAACTATTGCATCTCAAGTCTTTATTGTATTACTTCATGCTGGATAGATTATCTATAATTCAATTAGATAGAAACCAGATAAATTATTATCAGTATATAGATTTCGACATAAAAAATATATTTAATGCATCATATCAGTATACTAATTGCAGGGAAAATATTAACCAATTAATATACACTGTTCATATCTTATAATAAGTATTCACCTATCTTTTAACAAAGATCAAATTAAATTTTTTAAAAAATATTAAAACCTAGCTTAAAAATAGATACTTTTTATTTGAAAGAAAAAAAAGAATATTTCAATTTAAAGCCAATAATAATATTTATATGGATATTAATGTGTTAGAAAGAGAACGATGACAATTTTACATCTCCTTCCATATATTCCTTATTCATTGGTATTGATAATTTTTTTTGGTTTATTAGATTCAACTTTCAAAATTTTTATTATAAGGAAAAAAAAAAAAAAAATATAGTAAATTGATTTTTGTCCACATTTCTAAAATACCGCTAATTTAATTTTTCTTCATTTTGTTTTTATTTTTATAATTTTCTGTTTATTTTTATTTTAGTTACAATCATAAAATATTTGTAAATATTTTTTAATTTTTTTAGTTTGTACTAATTGCAAATTAAAATTTAAAATTAAATTCATGTAATTTAATAAAAAAAAAAAAAAAAGACTAGAAAAAAAAAACACTTTTTTTTTTGTGTGAAGTTTGTGATTTTGACGTTTGGGCGTGAATTTTCTTCCATCTTAAAAAATATATATATATATATATATATATATTTATGTTCTAAGTAGTTAATTTATAATATAATTATGTATAAACATATTTATAGAAATGAAGTTGATGGGAAAAATAAAGAAAATTGTGAATTTCTTATTTAAAAATAATAATAATAATAAAAAACTAAATTAAATAATATCGTCGCGATTTCATTTAAAAAAAAAAAAGAATTTTATAAAAGAAAATTAAAAGATTTTGTCTCTAAATAAATTCTGTTTTTCTTCATCAAATTACAATTTTTTTTTTTTGACAAGTTTTTTTTATATAAATTTGTTGTGTTGTGTTGATAGATGCCGTCTGCTTTATAAAATATCGACATATTTTTTTTTTTTTTTGTTGTTGTTTTTCGATTAAATTATTTTTTGCTCCTTGGAGAAAATGAAAATTTTTCTTAATAATAAAAATATTAAAGAAGAAGAAGAAGAAGAAAATAAAATAATTTAAAAGAAAATATTTAACATAAAAAAATTTCGGGAGAAAAATTATCAGGAAAAAATAGAAGAAGTGTTAAGCGCAATCATTTTCATCATGACAAATTCTTTTTTTTTATATACGAAATAGTTTAATATTTTTTATGTTTTATTACAAAATCTTTTTTTTTTAATTTAAATTTTTTAATTTCCTATTTTTTATATAAAACAAAAATTTATTTTAAATAATTTTTTTTTTTTTAAATATCTAATTCTACTCTAAATCATATGCAAAACAAACAAAAAGGATGAGAAATTAATTTAAGGATTAAATATAAGTAAAAAATAATAATAACAAAAAAAAAAAAAAAATCACAGGAGAAAAAAATAAACAATTTTTTTTTTGTTGTTTTTGTTTTTAATAAAAAAATAAAAATAAAAAACCGATAAAAAAAACAAAAATGGGTGATTCTTTAGAAACCAAAGTTATTTATCATATTGATGATGAAACAACACCATATCTTGTTAAAATACCATTACCGTCAGCACAAGTAACATTAAGAGATTTCAAAATGGTATTAAATAAACAAAATAATAATTATAAATATTTTTTTAAATCAATGGATGCTGATTTTGGGTAATATATATATATATATACATATAAATATTAATAATTTACAAGTAATTTTAAAGAGGATTAACATGGATTAAGTGATGTTTTGGTTTTGTTTTAACTGAAATATTATTATAAATCTGTAAAATATACCAAAAAATAAAAACTTCTTGCCTTTTTGGAAATTTGAAAATTCACTGTGTGTAACAGTCAGAAATTATGAAATTATTTCAAAATATCAAAAAGAAAATCTTATTATGTTTTGGTAAATTTTCACAGAAATCATTTTATTTAATGTTTCTTTTTTTTTTTATATATATATATTAGATACGATGTTTTTGAAATTAGATGTTCAATTCCAAAATGCATGTTTTTCCACTTCCAGTGGTTTTTGGAAAATTTGTAAAACCCTCCAAGTGTTTTTCCACTCCAAGTGATAATATGTTAAAAGTTCATGTTTGAAAACGATTAATTTAAAAAAAAAATATTTAAAATCAGAATGTTGAGGGCAATGAATAGCTACTATTTAACATTATCTAATTTATTTTTATTTAATAGATAATAATGTGCGTTGTGTAAATGTAAATGATTGAGATATAAATAATAGATATCCGTTTGTGTGAATAAAATATAATTATGATCGTAATGTCATCTTATATCATCTTAATGTCTAATCACTACGTTTATCATTCAGCCCTAAGATAAAGTAAAACATATTATTGCATTTATAATCTGGAATAATAATAAATCAACCCTAAGAAATGTAAGATTAGCTATGACTACTTTACCATAAATACTCTATTACGAAGGAAAAAACATTGCGAAAATATGCAGTATTTATGGTAAAACAGTCTTAGCTAATCGACAAATATTAAATTGAATTACATTCTGGAGATATTTCATTGACAGATAACGAAACTCGTAAAAGTATTGGATGGATTATATCCATTAAACAAGAATTAGCAAACAATTTTAACATATTATCCACTTAGCAATGATGGCAGGAAATCAATAAGCTAGGAAACATGTCGATCCTCATTACTGACGATCGATCGCAGTAAACTGGACTAATTAAATAAAATTGAATTCAAAATTTTGTATAATTTTATTTCATATTAAGATAAAACTGCGGTATTTCCGGGCGGTCATAATGCGTGTTTGTGTGAAATTTTCGTGCTAGCACAGATCTAGTCATTATGGGGGTTCAGAGAGAGTTCTTGGAACGAAATATAATGTACTGGGTTACATTATTATATTTCGTTCCAAGAAATCTCAACAAAAAAAAAACATAAAAAAACCAGATGAAATTTAAATGTCACATCACTTTCATCCTTTTTAATCTATTTTCCATAATATATATATATATATACATATTATTAAAAATTTGTTTTTTCCTCGTTTTTTTTTCAGTGTTGTAAAAGAAGAAATTGCTGACGATACGACAATTTTGCCTTGCTTTAATGGACGTGTAGTTTCATGGGTAAATTAAAAGTTTATATAAATTAAAAAAAATACACAAAATCTTATAATTTTTTTTTCTTTTATGTATATACATTTAAAGCTTGTCTCAGCTGATGGTAGTAATCAATCTGATAATTGTTCTGAAATACCAACTAGTGAAATAGCATGCACAACAATACGTAATTCAAATAATAAAATTATTGGTAGTGGTAGTGGTGGTGGTGGTTCTATTGGTATTGGTGGTAATATAGATTTAAATAAAGAAAAAAAAAAGGATTTGACAAAAACAAATAATAATTTTTACCAATATTTAATGTGTCTTGTTTTATTTACCTTTTTCGCTAATATATCCGATTTTATTTATTATTATTTTTTTTTTTTTTTTTAGGAGGTGGTGGTGGTATAATTAGTGGTTTAACATCAGTAGCTTTAAATAGTGTACAACAACAGCAGCAACAACAACATCATCATCAAAATCAAATGATGCCACCATTAACATATCAGTCAGCATCAGTATTATCTAGTGATTTAGATTCAACTAGTTTATTTGGTACTGAAAGTGAAATAACATTAGATAGAGATATGACTGAGTGTAGTAGTATACAACAAAGATTACAAGTACGTAAAAAACCACAACGTCGAAAGAAACGTGCGCCAAGTATGTCACGTACATCTAGTTACAGTTCAATTACAGATTCAACAATGTCTTTAAATATAATAACAGTTTCAATAAATATGGAAGCTGTTAATTTTCTTGGTATATCAATTGTTGGTCAATCAAATCGTGGTGGTGATGGTGGTAATGAACATGAATTTATTTAATTTTTTGTTGTCTGATGATTTTTTTTTTTTTAAGGTATTTATGTTGGTAGTATTATGAAAGGTGGTGCTGTTGCATTAGATGGACGAATTGAACCTGGTGATATGATTTTACAAGTAAATGATGTTAATTTTGAAAATATGACAAATGATGAAGCAGTAAGAGTATTAAGAGAAGTTGTACAAAAACCTGGACCTATAAAATTAGTTGTTGCTAAATGTTGGGATCCAAATCCAAAAGGTAAATATATCGAAGAATATTATTTATTTTTAAAAAAATAATGAAAATATGTTTATTTTAAAAATATATTAATTAGGTTATTTTACAATACCACGTACTGAACCAGTTCGACCAATTGATCCTGGGGCATGGGTTGCACATACACAAGCATTAACATCACATGATAATATATGTCCAGATATATCAGAACCAATAAAAGAACGACTTGATCGCAATAATTTAGAAGAAATTGTTAAAGCCATGACTAAACCAGATAGCGGATTAGAAATTCGTGATAGAATGTGGCTAAAAATAACAATACCAAATGCTTTTATAGGTGCTGATGCTGTTAATTGGGTATTAGAAAATGTTGAAGATGTACAAGATCGTAGAGAGGCTAGACGAATAGTATCAGCAATGTTAAGAAATAATTTAATAAAACATACTGTAAATAAATTAACATTTTCTGAGCAATGTTATTATGTATTAAGTGATGGTAAGAAGCAAAATTGTAAGTAGTTTTTTATATAATAAAAAAAACGAAAAAAAAAAGAAAATTTTAATTACATAAAAATTAGTAGACATTATTTATAAAAATAATTTTTTTTTTCTTTGTAATACAAGGTCGTTCCACAATTAGTCTTGGTGATACTGAAAGTATAACAAGCGATATAGCACCATTACCTAATCCTCCACTTTATATGCCATATTCAGCAACATATAACCCTAGTCATGGGTATCAACCAATTCAATATGGATGTACAGATAGGCATATATCATCAGGTAAATTTTATAGTAAAAAAATGTCATTAATATAACTTTATCCGCATATTAATTTTATCGTTGATTTTAATGTAAAAAAAAAAATATTTTGCCAATTTTGCGGAAATTGGCAAAACATGATATCCACATTTTTTTTTTGAAATTTTAAGATAATTTCTGTTTTCGATTGGTAAACATTTAATATTCAAATTTCAAAATTATGACAATTATATTCTACAAAATATGTTTTTACATTAAAATCATCAGTTAAACTTTAAACATCATATCTGAATATAAAAATTTAAATTAACTTATTTCTGTTTGCTACAGGTTCAAGTAGTTCTGATGTTCTAACAAGCAAAGACATATCTGCTTCACAAAGTGATATCACTTCAATTATACATCAAACTAATCAAAGTAATAATTATTAAGATATTATTTTTTTTAAATTAATATAAAAATATATAATTATAATAATTATAATTAAAATCTTATTTATTTATTATTAAAAAACAAAAAAACAAAAAACCAAAATCATAAATAGTGACGATTACAAATGGTTCTAATAAATCATCAGGTTCATCAAATCGTGGTAATACAGAACAGGATGTTTCTGGTAAATTATTTAAAAATATCAGTTTTCTATAGTTTTAGTTTTTTAAGGTTTAGTTTTTTTTTTCTCTTTTTTCTTCATTTTTTTTTTTTTTTTTAATTAAATTTAATTTCATTTCAGTTTATTAAAATTTCATGTTGTGAATTTTTTTTTTATTTCAAAAAGAATTTTTGTTATTTTTAATTTTTTTTTAAAATTGTATTTTATAGATGAAATTAAATTTTACAAAAAATATAAAGATTATTATTATTATAATTAAAATTTTAATATGAAATTGTTTTAAAAATAATTATTTTTGTTTTTTTAAGAAAGACAAAATTTAAAAAATGTCATTTTTTAGTAACAACATATTAACAGTCTTTTTTTTTTTGATTAATAATTAATTATTGGTTATATACAGACCGTTGTGTCTCAATTGGTCAAAAAGTTTTCAATGATAATTTTTTTTTTTTGTTGACAAACTATTTAGGAAATTTGTAGATTTGGTGAAATTTTGATAATTAATGAGAAAACTTATATTTTTAATGTAAAATATTTTTTAGCCTCTAGAGACTAAAAAATATTTTTGACATTTAATTGTAGTAAATTTCAATTTAAAAATTTTGTATATTTTTTCACCGAATTTTATCTTTTTGATTAATTTCCACATGACCAAAAAATATAAATTTCTTTAGGGCTAATGATCACGTCAAAAGAACATTTCTGAAATTCTGGGCTTTTCGATGAGATTATTGATTTTTTTTTTGGAGAGTTTAAATGTAATTGCATTAATATTTTCTTTATTAATTAACAGAGACAGTCTCTATTTTTTAGTTTATCATTTAAAAAATTTGAATTTTGAGTGAATTTTTTATAGACATGGTATTAAAACTCAAATTAAGAAAATTTGAGTAGTACTCAAATTAAGAAAAGAATGTGAAGCATGAATTTTCCTGAAATTCTGTTATTTTTGCCAATAAAAAGGGACTAAAAGAAACAGAACTTCAGAAATATTTTGTTGACGTTTGTTATTTAGCCAATCATAACATTGAAAAATTGACAGAATATGAGAACTTTTTTTTTTTTTTGACGTGAACAGTTTAAGCAATTTTTTCTGAAATTTTGAGAACTTTTTGAATATGAGAACTTTTTTTTTTTGACGTGATCAGCTTAAGCTATTTTTTCTGAAATTTTATTATGAGCAGCTTAAGCTATTTTTTCTGAAATTTTGTTATTTTTGACGTATATTTTTGAAAATTTATTTTTGTTTAATATGGTAGCACGTTTTCTTTTTTTCATTGCTTTAGTAATAAAAAAAAATACGTAAAATTTCTTTCAAAATAAATTATTGTTTGATTTTGAGTTAAAACTCAAAATCAAACAATAATTTTATTGTTAAAATATACAAGTTCTGCCAGGTGCAAAATATGTCAAGGCAAAGATATTGCAGCTGGTAGTACTACAAAATATTTTAAAAAAATTATTCTGCAGTGAGAGCATGAACAAAAGTCTAACAAAATTGCATATAACGGGATTTTAGAAAATTTAGCTTGAAGTGAACAGGCTTTTAACTTCGCCAAATGTGTTTTTGTTGTTGTTGTTGTTGTTTGCCGTGCATGAGCATATACAGCATTCATGGTTGGCATACATTAAGTTAATATATAGATTTAAAGATTATGAAATTGTATACTGTCCGAAATAGATTTGGTTTAATTTACAATAAAACCAAATTTGTTTCACTCATTGTTAGTTTCTTTGATTGGAGAAATTAAACATTGAGTGAATTAACTTAGGATGTATGATACTATTTGTCTTCATCCTTTTTAACCATTTTAAAGACAACCAGTGGTGATCACACAAATAGCACATCAAAATAAAACTAAGAATAATTCAAAAAATGTACATTAAATTTTTTTCAATTTTTAATATCTTGATGGCATACTGGTAATAAGCTTTTGACATCGTTCGACAGAAGTGTTATACCTGGACTTTTTTAATTTCTTCCCAAAAATCTTAGAGAATTTTTTATATTGAAGTACCACCCCCCAATATCGTTCCATAAATGAAAAGACGTTTTCAATTTTTCTAATCAAATTTTATTTATATTATAATGTAATTTTTGAATAATGCTAACTCATTTTGTTCATTCCGTTGCATTACGAATAATATTTGTCAACATTGAAAAATATTTTACTGAAATCATAAAAATTATGTTATTTTTTTTTTTTTTTAATAATTTTGTAATTATTTTTTCTGTTATTATTTATTTATAATTTAATTTAATATTTGCCTAAATTATAATAATATATCCAGCATAACTTAATTAATTTATATAAATATATTATTGATAATATTTCCGTCTGAAAATGTATTAAGTGATATTGATTTGTAAATTTTATAGGAAATTCCTATTCAGTTTTTTTTTTTAATGTTGTGGTAAATATAAAGATTAATTTGGTTCAACTTTGTCAGATTTAATTACAATTTACAACAATTTATTTTTGTACCAATGTTGGTGATTAATTCTAAATGCTCATAAAGCAAAATATAGAATATTGCACAAATGTTCACTAAGTTTTTTTTTAGTTGTTCATTGTGATAGAAACATAAAAACTGAACGAAAAGATGGCATTTCAATTAAAAATTATTTAGTTTATTATATGAAAAATGTTATCACTTGATACATTTTTGGTGGAAAACTGTCGTTATATTTAATATACATACATTTATATATATATATGTATATATATATATATGTATTTAATTTCTTTTATATTTTTTTTTTATGCTGTACAGAAAAACCTCTTCAATCTATTTAAAAGTAAATTATTTAAAACATATTAAAAAACAAAAATAAAATAATATTTAATTATGTTATTTATGGTTTTATGTTTAATTTTTATTTTATTACAATAATAAATACTCTTGAATAATTTTTTGTAATAGAATCTCAAAGAGAATTTAAATAAATTAAATTTAAAAAAAAATGTATAAAAAAAAAACATACAATTTATAAGTTTAATTCTGTCGCAGTGCTGAATATATTTTACATTTGATTCAGCTATAATAGCTGAGATTGAAGTTATGTGATTTCATATAATAATGTTTTGTACTGTGGGAGAATTAAATGGATAAAAAAATATAATATTTTATTGCTTTTTCTTTGCTTAACATTCAAAATGAAAATATTTTTTAAACTTATTATTATTATTATTTGACATATAACTTGTTTATTATCATTTTATTTATATAAAATAGAATTTTCCAGAGACACGTCAATAAAAAAAAAAATAATAAAAATATTCTGAAAATTCTGTTAATTTCGATGTGAAATATATTTTCCTTCTTTTTTTTTACTTTACTTTACATAAATATAGGTATATTTTGAGTAAATAATTTGAGTGAATAATTTGAGTGCAATAAATTAATTAAAAATGATTTAAATTTTATTTTTTATTATTTAGTTATTTTGTTATGAAACTTTTAACCAAATATTTTATTTCATTGATATTAAAACATTAAAATTTTATTATGTGCCAATACTGAAGTGACTGTATATGGTTTTATGCTACTGTTTGTGTCAATTCTATTTAGTAATTTTAAAACCATAAATCTTAAAAGATTTGGGTCACATTTATAATTTTCATGTGAAATAGAATTTTGTGTAACATATATAAATTTTTATATAACGTAAAAAATAAAACATGTAATTTATTTCGTTATATGTAAATCTGTTCCGAATGGCACTTTTGTAAAACACTGATTTTGTCAAACCAAAATAGGTAAAAAAAAAAAAAAAAAAGAGAATGTTACAGAATTTTAGATAATTTAACTTTTAAAAATAAAGAGATTTTTTTTTTTTTTGATGACGTGAACAGTCCTACCTAAATAAAGATTTAATTCTTGTTTTTTATAAATTTTTTTATTATTATTTTTTTTCTAATTAATGTTCAATTATTATTTTGTTAAAGTTATATGTTATATGAAACAAAAACAAAAAAAAAGATACAAGAGTGTTTTTTTTTTTTTATTCAAAAATCAATTAAACATTAAAAATTGATTAAAGGCCATAAAAAAAGATTATATAAGTAAAATAAGTAATTTTTTAAATTTATATATATATTAATTTTATTAATATTAAATTCAAAATTTATATACAATTTACGTTTCATTATTAATAAAAAAAAAAAAATATTAGCAACATAAAAAATAGTCAAGGAATTATATTTAAAACGATAATTAATTATTATATTTTTTAAATCATAAAACTTTTGTAATATCAATTGTTAAAAAAAATTACGAGATATTAATTTTTCTTTTCCTATATTCCAGTTAATTAATTTTGTGATATATTTGAAATTCACAGAAATCAAAATTAATAAAATAAAATATGAGCATATACGGGTTTAACAAGCATAAAAGGGTTTAACAAGCATAAACGGGTTTAACAAGCATAAACGGGTTTAACAACATTCGAAACGAGGATTTAAATATAACTTAATATCTCATCGAAAACCAAAAGTTTTAGGGGAAAAAAACTTAATATTATAGCTTTGCTGTCCGTTTGTCTGTCTGTAGACTTTCTCAATTTACGATTTAGCATAATACAAGTGAACATAAAATATTTCGGGATATTATCATATTAGAAAATTTGAAGAATTCGCTATGAGATGAATTTTAACAATTATTTTATGACAGCCGACTTTTTTCCGTTTTTCAAAAACGTGTCTTTACTGAGAAATGGTTATTTAAAAGAGTAAATATTCTCCAAAATTTTATAAAAGATGTTGGAAAAGTATTAATGAGTAGAATAAAGTAGCAATTTTCTTTTAATATAAATGTCTGATAATAGAGGCGCTACTGTACAAAAAGTATTTATAATAATCTTTAAAATTTAATATATTATTTATTTATAACATTGTGTTCCGGTATTGCGTGCTACATGTCATATTCTCCTGAGGAAACATATTTCACAGTTAAATTTATTGACAAAATCCTGTTGTAGAAATTGTGGTGAGGGTGGAGCATCTGCTTTGTAGATGCTCAGCGATTTGGATTAAAAGATTAAAGCACTTGGAAAGTAATTCCTTGTCCGATTTAATGGAGGCTAGTACTTATAAGCCGGCAATGGTTGTTTCTTTCATGAAACAAATAGGATGGGTAGAGGCGCTTCAGGGTTGAAGGAATACGAGCCGCCGAAAGAGTTGTACAATGGGCCTTTTTGATCTCGGTGAGCGGAGAACTCGCTTCTCCTCGCTTTAAAACCAAACAACCAACCAAAATAAATGTTCATGAAAAATCTCAGCGAAAAACACTTTAAAAAACCAACTGTGTTCATCAATATTATTTTAAAATATATTGTCGGTGTGTATAATTAAAATTGATGGGACTGGGACGAAAGTCTTACAGTAGAAATAATACATACATATATCAATTTCCGAACCGAAGATAAACGAAGAAAAAAGATGCAAAAATATGTGAAAGCATTACAGTTTTTATTATTATTTTGCATTCTAAAGTGTTTTTTTTTTGTGGTAGAGTTTAGGGAATTTAAAACCATTTGTGAAACGTCTTATTTGGACATTAAATAAATAATTCTTTGTAGATAAGGACGATGCGAGTTATTAGTCTTGAATGGATTAAAGTAAAAGTATTTTAAAAATTTTTGGTAACAGGCGAGAATAGCATGGAATGATAAAATTTAATAACAATTTTTAATTTTCTTTTATTTTTATTGTAAAATTGATTTGCTATAAAATTGTTTTTGATTATTTTTCTCATATTTAAATTTTGTAAATTTTCTTTTATTATTATTATGGTTGTTTTTTATATTAATTCATAATAAATAATTAAATATATTAGTAATTAACAATAATAAATAAAATAAAAAAAAAAAACAAAATGAAAATGAAAATTAGAATCTTTTTTATTTACATAAATAATTGAAATTTTACAAGAAAAAAATAATATGTAAAAGAAATTTAACAAAAAACATGTATACCAGAAACATAAAAATATTAAAATTCAAAATGTGTATTAAAAATCTAAAAAAACAAATCATTTTATATATTTATGTGTATTCATTATAATTATTGTCATTATTAATTATTCTTTATAGCCAAAATAGAACAGGTGATAAGAAACCATAAACATTAATTATAATTAATAAAATATAAATGAATAAATTATTTATAAAAAAAAAATAAAAACACATTTTATAAATTTAAAATAAAAAGCTAAATAAATATAGAATTATATAACAAAAATAAATAATATTAATTTCCAATCAACCCCTTTCGAAAAAAATATTAAAATTTCCTAAGTTAATTCATACCAAAAATCCAACCTTCATGATTTTTCCCCAAAGAAAATTACAACGCTGGAAACAATAAACGTTAGGAAATTTGATTTCTAGACTAAACTGCCTTTTCGAAAAATATTCAAAATTGCCGAAGAAATTGCCAAAATACATAAACCCTGAGGATGTTTCGGAAACAAATAAAAAAATTTTAAAATAAAAAGAATCCCCACATCTACATTTGGTATCTCCGTGTAGGGAATTTAATTTCCAGTTCATTTCCGAAGACCTTTTCGAAAAATATTCAAAATTACCCGAGTAATCGGTGATATATCAAAATTCAATAAAAATCAATACAAACCATCATAATTTCAAAAGTGCCGTAGAAATTGCCAAAATACATAAATTTTGTAAAAATCAATGTTGGTTTGTATGGACTTTTAATAAAATTTTGAAATTTAGAAATAACTAAGGCAATTTTTAATATTTTTTGAAAAGTTCTGTGCCTGGTCTGTGCAATCATGCCAAAATCATGTGCATATCTTGCAAATATTAAACTATACTTCCCGGAAGTACTACAAAATTTTATGAATTGATTCATATAGTTGTTACTAGGTGGCAACTGTTTAGAACGATATAATGGTTAGTAAAGTTATTGAAGATATTTACTACTAGATGGTGACACAAAAATAGTTTGTTTAATAATCTTATATTTCGAATTTTTCTTTTGGTAACTGGCTGATTCTTCTCGCACAATTTTTCTTCCACAATTCTTCTCGGCAATTGAGAAAAACAGAGAGCGAGAGAGCGTGAATGAGAGAGAGAGAGAGCGAAAATTCTTCTCGGCAATTGAGAAAAACAGAGAGCGAGAGAGAGTGAATGAGAGAGAGAGAGCGAAAGAGAGACAGAGAAAAAGAGAGAGAGAAAAAGCACAAAAAAGAGAGAGAGAGTGAAAGAGAGAGAGAAAGAGAGGCGAAGATGGAGATATAGAATAATTAAGAACCAGATATGCAACAATTGAGATAATTGATTTTTCATACCAACTAAACCATTAATTCTATTCGAATAGGGTTTAAATAGGTTTTACGGTACTCCAATATACAAACAAAGATTTTTTAACAGTTTAGACTTACTTCCTTAAGCCCCGTGGTTTATGGTTATATTTGAAATAAAGGTTGTGTATGAGAAAAGAAAAATTGTCAATCATTACTTTGTCAATTTATTAATCGCACGAAAAAAAAATATATATGAAAATTGATCCTTGGACAAAAAATATAGTGGTGGGGGGGGGAGACACTTTTAAATCGCTAATATAAGCATTTTTTTTTAGTATCTTTGAGAATATTAAAAAAATCTGTCACGTTTTTAGTATATTTTTTTTTGTTCCATTTTTTTATTATGTGAAAAAAAGAACGCCTTTTTGTTTTCTTTTTAACAAATTGATTTGGGCAAAAAAATAAACAATTTTGTGTCATTTTATTATTCATCACCTTCGCATAAAAGGATTGTAAAACGTGTGTGTACACATCACTATCTAAGCACTAGAATTATATTTTTTTTGTTGTGTTTAGTGATCCTTTTTTTTCTTCTTTGTATTTGTTTATATTGTGTAGGTTTTGTTGTTTTTGTTGACCATGGATTGATTTATTTTGAATCATAAAATAAAGAAAGGATTTTTTAAGGATTTTTGTTGTGTTTTTAATATAAAAGAGTCATGTTTATTTTTTGCTTATGTACCATCACTTTTATAAGATTTCTTTTATTTAGTTATTTATTTAGTGTTTTTTTTTTTCGGTTTACAAAATAAGTGAGATTTGGGATACCATTTCATTATATTTACTTCAGTCCGTACTTAAAAAGTGTTAAAAAAAAATAATATAAAGAATAATATAAAAGTTGTAAATTTACTTTAAATTTGTATTTATTTAAGTCAAAAAAAAATATATGTAGTTTTTTTTTTGTTCCAAATTCAAATTCCACATATATTTTAACCCTTTCAAAGCCATTGATAAACAAATAATTCTGTAGAATATGTTTCGAAAAAAAACAGAAAAAAAAGAATAAAACGGATGGTCTAATTTATCCAAAGAAAATCATAAATTCTAATAATAAAGTATCTGATAACCTCACAGATATCCTCAGTTCAACCACCAACGAAATATTCAAAATCTTTAAATCACAAAAAAAAAAAAAAACTCGAAAAAAAAAAATTGCAAACAAAATAGATTTGCAATGATATTATTGCAAAAAAAATATAACACTTCATCTAAAAACTACTAGTTTAGATGAAGTGTTATATTTTGGTCATTTAATACATTTCTGAATGTTGATGATATTAAGGAATCGTGAGTATTGATAGTAGATTCTAAAAATTCGTCGGTTAGTATTTTTCCTCCATTCTTAACTTACATTTTATTATAATTTTTTTTTATTATTACTGGTACTCATTTAAAGCTATAATAAATTTAGACCAAGCTGGACGTGAACTTATCGACCCAGTTCGAACTAATCTATTTTCTCGAGAATTTTTAACAATTTATAATTACTGGATTCTCAAGAATATCAATTTATTTCTTGATTAATTTTAAACTTTCCAAACTATAAAGTTTAATTAAACGAAAAAATTACAACTCTGTAGATACCGTATAATTGTTTTATACCGAAACCACTGAGATCAATAAAAAGTCTATTTGCACGAAAATTAAACCAGTCCATATAAAACTACTGTACAGTACTTTTGCTGTGCGAAATAATTATTTACCACATTTCCCATGAGAATTTTCATTATTATTATATAATTTGTTAAATTATTAACAACTTACAAGAAAAGAATTTAATTGCTTCTGCAATAAAAGAAGATAATCTATCTAAAATTTGTACTGATTAAATAAACCCTAATATTTTCCACCTATTATACGGTTATATACACTAAATACTGCCCTCTTTTTTTTATATACGTATGCACATATATTTAGTTTATTTGGTTTGTTGAATATATTTTGTACGATTTTTGCTTTTGTTTGGTACACGATATTTTTTTGGAATAATTTACGATATTTTACGATATTTATTTTGTTAAATAAATTATTTTGTTATATAATGTAATTAAATTGTAATTTTATCATTTAACTTTAAATCTTGTCGTTCATCTTTAGTTTAAGAATACATTTTGATGATAACTTTATGTTCCAGCAATTATATTTTTAATCTGATTTTCTAAATATTCAGAAATGTCCATAAATTGCGGAAATTTTTGTTCCAAAAACAAAATTTATATTTATTTAACATATTTTTTATCCCTAGTTTTGTGTTCTTTTCAAATATTTATGTATACCCGTTTTTTCCGCGCATCTAATTTTCAAATAAAGTAAAACATCATAAATAATACAATCATCTCTCAATTACGAAAAACATAATATCTAAAGAAAGTTTTTTTTTATTATTATTATTATTAGGGTGAAAAAGGTTGTCTGAACAAACAATAATACCGCAACAGAAGAAATGATTCAATTCAAACAATTGAAAAATCTGCCTGCGTGAAGTGTTTATATGCTAAATTATATTTTTTTAATATATATGTACATAGTTCATATAGTTTTGTATCATTTGAGATGAATTTCTAGATGATGCGGGAGTAGTTGTAATATAAATCATTGTCCACTCATATTTTTTAGAAAAATATTCCAGCTACTGTTTATGCTATTGATAAGTACACAGAGTTAAATGCAAACCGAAAGAAAGCGTTGTAATGAATCTAAATGACACCGGAAGATAGTATGTTCGTGTGGTTAAAAGAAATTTTGAGATTGTTTAGCGGAAAAGGCCTTCTTCTTCTTGTTATGCAATCCATAGAATGGATGTAAGAGACTATTATAATTAACTATAGTATGAGGTTGTCCATTGCTTGAACCCTCAGCGATTTTCAGTTGCTCTCAGTAACTCTGCTAAAGTCGCTATACCCTACCATTTTTTGATGTTTTCCAGCTAAGACATTTGTGTTCTTACAATACCTCTTTTGTCTTCTATTTTACCTTGTTTTAACAAATCAGTGCATCGAAGCCAACAGCAACTGTTTTAACAAAACAGTTGCTGTTGGATTCTACGGAGGACCTCTTCATTTCTTATTCTCTGTCCGTGACATTTTTATTAATCGTTGGTATGTCCACATCTCAAAGGCTTGTATTTTTAGTAGTGACCATCACTTGAGTGTCCATGTCTCCATGCCATAAACAAAAATGTACCAAGGATTTGACCCTTTCAATTATTTCCCCATTTATTACAATCCATGAGGTTTCTTTAGGAAAAGGCCTAAAAAAACCTAATGGATGTAAGTGTCTACACCGGAAGATCGTATGTTCGTGTGATTAAACGAATTTTGAGATTGTTTAGCCTAAAGAAACATAAAGAAACCGTTTGAATGAATTTAAAATGACTACACCAGAAGATCGTTTATTAGTGTGATTAAAAGAAAAATTTAGATTGCATAGCGGAAAATTATATAAAATCTATTAACTGACTTTTAATCTTCTAAATTTATAAATATTTACCCCCATTTACCTTAATAAATTATTTAAAAAATTATATATACATATTTCTATAAAATACTCTGGTGTTTAAAAGGACCACTTTGCACACAAAAAGGAAATATAAATTCAATTATAGTTAAACTATTCCTAGGCAAAGGCAAGTAAATGGAATTTTTTTTAATATTATTAGGTTATTTTGATAATAAAATATTTAAAATATAATAGCAGCACAGAAAACGAACAACATTTTAAGTAGCAGATTGACATAAGTAAAAGGGGTGCAAGTTCTTCTTTGGTTATCTGTAATTTTTGTAAAAAAAAATGTATAATTAAATAGCAGAGCCCATATACATAATTTAAAATTAAATTATTTTAATGAAATATGACTTGTAATATCATATCGCAAAAAATTTTTAAGTATAAATGAGTAATTTATAAGGAAAAATAAATAATTCAGTACAGCAAGATCACACTTTGCAAATAATTTTTGTGCGAAGGAAGGTGAAAAACTAGTAAGACACTAAAATACCCGTACGAAAAAATCATTAGTAGTGTGGGATTTACGCCCACTAAAAACACCTCCCTATGTAGATTAAAACTAGTCAAGAGACTAACCATTAATTTGCTTCTATATTCTTACAACTATTTTTAACTCAGTAGGTCACCAAGTGATGCTCTACATATACAATCTAACGTGTAATACAATTAATAACTTATTCCATTCCATATAAGCCAAATTAAGAGGTTTTGTTCTTTTCAACCTTCTTATTTGAATATGGTTGTCAAGGAGTCTACCTGCCTCAATATTAATGTGATGCTGAAGTCTGTTGTCATGTTTCACAGGATTCCTTTTTATTACACTAGCTACGTTGTGGATCCCCAGATCCCTGTGTAGATCGTTATTTCGTATATATCACGGAGCATTGGCAATGTTTGAATTTTCTGAGTGTGAACATGTTTCCCACACTCTCATATTTGACTACCACATGACCATATAGGTAATAATTTGATTCAAATTGAAATAACACAAAGTGAATTGAAATAAAAAACTCAAATTAGAAAAAAACAAGAAATCAGAGCGAAAATTAGTCTTAAATCAGCACCGACAAAAGTTCGAATAAAAAAAGGACTCAAAACATTAATAACTCAATTTCTTTAAATTCAATAAGATCACCAATGGAAACTTAGTGATTCATTAAACAAATTCACGGTTAGTTTTCATTAATTGATATTTCAAATGAAATTGAAGTAAATGTCCAAGAAACAAATCATTTAATGCATATTCGTGGAACCATAGAAAGAGATGTTGCGCAAAAACTTATTCCATTACATATAAGCCAAGAATAGAAATATAGTGCTGCTCAAAAAGCCAGAATCTTTGATACAAAAAAGAAAAATAGGCCAACAAAATATTGAAAATATTAAAGTTACCCGAATTTCTCTTATATAACCGATGGTTACTTAAGTGGTAGTGTGCTAAGTTGTTGTGCATTAAGTACTGGGTTTCAACTCCCGTCCAAAACATTGATATTGGTCTAAGTTTACTCAGCTTTAAATAAATACCAGTAATACAGTTACAATAAAATGTAATTTAAGACTAGGAATGCTAGCAGTCGAAGCCATTTCTTAACAACAATTTTTTCTTACTAATTAAATTCATTTAACATGTTAGAAATTCACTATAAGAAAATTTACTATAAAGAATTTTATGTGCGTTTTTCCATGGACCGCATCTACCGCATAAAAAGAGAATCTAGTGTACTAACTATACAATAATCCAAAAAAAAAAAAAGTTTACGGAAACGGATGTCCTATAAGCAAAATGCAAATATAATACAAAAGAGATTTTTATGCCCTTAAAAATTTTGAATTTAATCTGCATATGTGTTAAAAATAATTATTCCATTTATATACATTTATGTGTAGATATACAATTTTATGCAATTCATACGCATTTTTTGGGGTAGGATGGAGATTGTTAAATTAAGAATTCATATGGTATACCGTCATATTATTACAAAATATAAATTGAAACTAAATTCGAATCTATTATAAATATACAAGTATATATATTTTTGTTGTAATTATATAGACAAGGCAAGGCAAGGCTTTTATAGTATTATATCGAAAATACAATTTCATCCTTTAAGGATTATACATACTCGTATATATAAAGAATTATCCTTTTAAATTGCGAAAATATATAATATAACCTAGAAATGATATAAAAACGAGAGTATAACTTAAATGATTTTACAATAAAATGAAAATTTGATTATTACCTTAGAATTTCAGTGGTTATTATCAACCATCAGCATCAAATTTTATCATGTTAATATAAATATTTTGAGTATTGTAAATTTTAAATTGTCATTTATATAGAAACCAATATTTTTGTAATATTGATTTTTATTATAAAAATGTTTAAATTGTATAAATGTTCTTTTTAAATTTTCTTAATTTTAAAGGGGATGTCAATATTATTACTGTACAGTAATGGTAGTTTACTCAGCTATTGTCCAGTAGCTAATTGGTTAAGTTAACTCAGCTTTAATTTAGTTATACCAGTCAGAAAATTACAACTGGCGGTGGGGAGAAGATATCCTATCAATTAAATTTCATTGATTAGTGTTACACTGTCTCCGACTTTTCGATAATAATATGTTTCTTGTCACGGTATCCTATAGCATTTTAAGTTCTATTCCGGGTAAAATTAAGATAATATTTTGATTTTTATTCTCTGATCTTCCGGCAAAAAAAAAATTTGTGTTTTAGTCCTTTTTCTCTTCAATTCAAATACTTAATAATATATTTTGTGAATTTTCATAAATGTTTTTCCTCTATTATCACAGAAAAACCAATTCTAAAAAATCTGATTTTCTTAGCAATTACATAAAATTACATAAAAAGGAAACAATTAAATTATATTTGGTTCGCTAAACTTATACACAAAAACTTTCAATTAGGAAAATTTTGTATAGAAAAATTTATTTTACTCCGGATGATTCCGGAGATTCAGCAGTGTGCACTAAATTATCCTGAACAATATTTCTATCTTTTACAAAAAAAAACAACAACAATGTCCCTTTTAACCGATTTCCCTGTCCTTTTTGTATGTTTTTGATTTTTCAAAAAAAAAAATAAAACAAAGTAAAAGGAAAACATAGAAAATATGTTTTCCAAAAAAAAAAATAATATTTTTTATGTTTTCCACGATATACACACAAAAGAAAAAGGACTTATTTTACGTAACTAATTAAATATACTAAACATTAATCTTTAAATCGCTTAGACTGATGTTACAATGCATCAGTCTCTAAGCGATTAACGAAATTTTGTAATTTTCCAATTCGAGCATCCGGCAAGCAAGCATAGATACAAAAATTCATGCTTCCTTTCGGAGCTTTCTATTGACACTGATAACATTATCACAATATTCTGCATAACAACGGTTCTTTTAGTTTTTTTGTTTTATCTAGTTCAGTATTCGTACTATAGCTGCCATCAGCTCACCTCACACAATCCAATTAAGTCAAATTATTTACTTTTCCACATTTTCACTTTATTATTATTTTCTATATTTTTTTTTGGTTTTCACGGATAATGTTTAGTAAAATTTAATTTGAATTACATTACGGATCAAAACATTTCGTGTTATTGAATTTTGGATTAGATATCCTTTTTTTGTTTTGTTTAAATAACCAAAAACATGAAGAAGCCAACTTTTTATAAGTAAAAAAAGATAATATATGAAAAATAATCTATTTTTTTTAAGTAGCTTACAAATTAATAATAGTAATAATAATAATAATAATAATTTTAAGATGAGAAATGTATATTAAATTCTATTATAAACAATTTTCTTTTTCTCTTTTCATGATCCTGAACCAAGAAATTAAGAAAAAAAAAACGTCGTCGTATTAACAAACTAATAATAATCACATTTATTAATATACCTAATAAGAGTTTTAAAAAAATATTACAAATCTCAAGGGAATATTATCCTTTTTGTTGAATTATGTCCTTTATATTTCTATTTAATATATCATATTCAGCAGTAGCGGATCATATCTATGTACATATATAAAAATGAATGTATTGTCTATATCTTTGTTCCTAATGCATTACTACACCATGCATCCGATCGCCATGAAACTTTTGGAAGCTGTTGAGTTCACTCACGGAAAGGTTATAGGCACCAGGACCGGTAAAAATTTATATCGTCCCGGTTATTTATACTTTTAACATACAACATTTCCATAAACCTTGACGGTACAAGGTCTTGAAGGTAACTGGGCCACCCTTAAAGGATCTCATAACATATTCTATTACAATTTAGACGATTATCGAGCATATAGCTGGTACTGATGTCTTGAGATTTCAAGATGACTACAACATTATCTACTCGGTATTTTTGGTAAAAGTCACTGGAGTTAACTGAGGAATATAACAATCCTATCTATTAAACTATCTCAATTCAAAATTACAATTATAATTAACTAATAGGGTGTACTTTATCCACGTATAGAAAAATTCTGACGCCACTGTAAGTAAATAACGAAATTCTGACGATGTATAGATAGTATTTATTATATGGGTTTTTATGGTTTGTCACCCTGCGGCATTTATATCACGCACTAATATTACAACTATCCACTGAATATATATATAGATGTATATTCAAACCACCCACCCCATTTCACTTCATTCAGCCCTTTTTTTTGTGTTGATGAAAATAACAAAAGAAAGAAAAGGGATAATAAATATATACATAATCTTTAAATGTTCCATTTGTAAGTCTATTATTATTTTTCAAAAAAATTAGACTAGTAAGTCTTCTAATATTTAATTTATTTATGATATTATCGTGTTTTTTTTTTTTTTAAATAATTTTTAAATACAAAAGTTGAGCATATGTTTCGTAGAATAGCATATTTTTCAAAGAGACTTCAATACTTTTACAAAATATAATATTTTATTGGTAATTTTATGGTAAATTATGAGAATAAAACAAGTACCATAAAAAAAAATTTAAATCTAAATTGTAATAGTAGAATATTAGAGGATAGTTATCTAAATTAAGCTACTTTTTCAGTATTCCGATATCTTTTGCTTAGAAATACTTTAATAAATGATAGACCCGGTATCTTTCAGTGGTATATCCAGAAAATATGGTGAAATCTAAAGCAACTTCCAAAAGAAAAAATACTCCAAGCCCATAAGATACAGCACCATCTAAAAGAAAAGATGCTCCAAGGACTCATGTAAAATCTTATGTCAGTGGAAAATCTTCATCATAGAACAATCAGAATAGCAATCAATCCTTTCATAACATAGCCATAACAATAACTATAGTTCTAGTGTCCTTATAAACTCAAGAAATATCTAGCAAACAATTGTACTAAATGATGAACGTTTATGCAGATTATGTGAACACGAATCGGTGGACCAATACCCATACTTTGTCACTGCGAGGCACTTATGACAAAAAAATACTCAGATACATTGATGGATAAAGACTGCTCACGACTTGTCTCAGATATCATTGAAGCAAATATATAACTCTATCGCAAGTACTGAGCCGAACTTAAAAAACTAAATAAAATGGAAATCAGAATAAGCCGAATAGCTGCATTGATTAGGTCTTATTGATGACCGGCCTTTTTGACCATCAAATACCAATAATTATTTTGTGTTTCCTTTTGAAAAAAAAAAAAAAAGTTAATTAAATAATTTCACTTAATTTCACTTATCTCAAAATATACGAATTCCCTGAATTATTCGTGTTTTTTTTTTTTGAAAATGATATTTTTTTTTTGGTTTATATAAAATTATTTTGATTTGGTAATCGGATTACAAGCGTTTTATAAGAAATTAGGTTTTTTTTTGGCATAAACTTCTTTTCCTTTTTGAATTTTTTTTTTGTTTCTTTTCTTTTTTTAAGTCTTTTTGTTTGTGGAAATAAACCAGAAAAAAAACTTATATGTTGGTAAATTTAGTGTCCGTCCCATCTGTCTGTCAATTTTTTTTTTGGATTTTTCATAAAATTAATAAGACTGCTAAAAGAAATATTAACGTGCTAGTTTTAAAAAACACACTTCTAACCCTTTGGTCACAATTGATCATAGTTTGGTTAATGGAAGTAAAGAAAATAGACAAACTATAGCAAGAAACGAAGCTTCTAACAATTCCCTAATCATATTTTCAATAGGATATGCTTTAATAACTCGTGTTAAAGTAATATTAGAAAACTTGGTTATGTTTAGATGGATTTAATCCTTTTCTGGGTGTACTCCTGATACTAAGATCCAAAGTCTATCTTTAATATGACTAAAGAAAACGCCAGATTATACCAACGATACGCTGTACGATTAAGTCGAATCGTTGACTTGCTATGCAGACGGTTTAAGGACTAGGTGGAGTCAATCGAACACATACGTCATATTTCACGATCCGTTTGTACCAGAAAATGACGGTAAATAGCTAATTTATTCGACGCATATACTGCAGGCATATAATTGATCTAGTCCAAAAAAAATTCCTTCTCTCTTCAAAGCAATTAATACGAATTTTTCCTTCGGTAATAATATACACAATAATAAAAAAAAACTCCCATAAATATGATACTATTCTGCATAGCAACTGTTTTGATAGTATTTTTTTTTTTTTAGTAATATTTTCACAAAAAAATATAGGTGAAAGTTGATGAAATTGGTATCATTTTTTTCAATTTTTCCTATATTACCGTCGGTGTATATTATTATTTAATTTCTGATTGAGAAAACAGCACACTATACAATTTTTTTCTGAATTCATTGGGTTTTCTTTTTATTTTTTGAGAGAGTGAGGATATGTTGAATCCTATCAAGGATAATTTTATTTTTTTGAGTGGATTGAGTGCTTGGTATTCATACTAATAATAAAATTGTGGAAACAAAAAAATTGTGGAAACAGTTTAATTTAGTTCAGTAAAATTTCCATAATTTTATCAAACTGAAAATAATTTTCTCTAATTTTATTAGACAAATAAAATTCTTCAAGTTAACAAAAAAAAAAAAAAATGGTACAATTTTGACTATTCTCCCCTTCAAAGAAAAAAAGGTATAAACTAAATGATATTTTAACATTAGTATTAAATGAATCACACTCAACACTTATAATATCATTATTATTATATTAAAATGTATAAATATATAAAACTTAAATATTAGTTAAAAAAAAGGATCATATTAATTCTTAAAAGAGAAAAATTTTACTTAAAAAAGGATCAGAATATTTTGATTTTTATGATCATTATCTACACCTTTAAGAGGCATAATAATATATGGTGGTTTTTTTTTATGTATATAAATGAAAATCTATTTTGGTAAATTTAAGAATTTAATATATAATTGTTAATTTTACAACAACAACAAAAAAAAGTCCTTTTTTTTCAGTACAAAAGGAAACCGCAACAAAAACGTTTTAAGCACAAAAAAAAAAAAAAATTTTCTTATTCTTTTAAAATTGGTAAAAATCAACACTTTAATCATAAAGGATCTTTAAGTAGTTTAATAATAATAATAATAATAAAAATAATAATAATAATAAAAAGGACTCTTTAATAGAAAATAGGAAATAATTTTCTTAAAAATTCTTTTTAACGAAAGATTTTATATAAAAAAAAAAATAAAAAAAATGATTACGATTAGTTTTTACAAAAGAAAGATAAATCTTTGCAAAAGAAATTATGTTTTCTTTATGGAAATTTATTTATTATTAAGCATATTATTAATTTATCTAGAAAATAATTTTTAATTGTCATATTTTTTTATTTTTTTTTGTAGTTTTAATAGAAAAAATATTAGAAAAAGATTGTCAAAACATATTTTTTATGTTTTATGTTTTGTATATTGAAAAGTTTCAAATTTCAAATAAATATAGTTTTAAAAAAAAAATAAATTCTGTACAAAAAATTTTCAGAAGAGCAAAACTGTCAGAAAAAAACCGTCAGAAAAAAAAATTGATTACCGGACAAAAATGGAGATAATTAGGAAGAAAATCTAATAAAATAATTAAAAAAAAATAAAATTTATGATTCCTCGATTTTAAGGAATCATAAATTTATCAGTAAACGTTTTATTTTTAGTTTTTTATAAACTTTGTCACGTGCTAAATAAAAATAACAAAATTGTATTTGTTTGTTATGATCTAAAATCAGATTAATCGGTTTATGACAAATAAGTTTTAGATATTTCTAGATAATTTTGACGGGATTATCGAGAAATCAAAGAAATTTAACAGTTTTGACGGGATTATCTCGAGAAATCAAAGAAATTAATTGGTTGGCAACTCTGTATTTCATTAATAGTTGATTAAATTTAATTTACCAAAAACCAAGAAATTAGCCAAACATAATCATTAATCGCAAAAAAAATGAAGATCTGAATAAAACATCTGATCAAATCTGACTAATCTGTAAAAGATATAAGAAACGTTCTTCAGATTGATTCGATTGATCTGAGCGGAAGTAATGCACGCGTTTAGATCCAAAAATTTAATCTAATCTGAATGATCTGAAATACAGTTTTTATTATAATCGATGTGTTGATTACGGAATCAAGTGAATGTTTTAATTAATTTCTCAGCTGGGATTTCACCCTCAGTTTTTTTTTCTTCAAATTAAAAAAATTTAACTAGACACTTATTATTGGCTGAGTAAATTTTAGACTGACATTGATGCTCTGGATGTGAATTCGAAATCAGTACTTACTTGCACCACAGTGCATCATCTAAATTACGCACTCATATCAACCAAGGAAATAATGAATTACGATAAATAAATAAATAAATTGATAACATAACTTTTAAAAAAAATTATGCTTCTGGTGACAAAATCCATACAAAAACTACAGAATCTTTTACCTAAACTGACGGTTTTGAGAAAAATTCAAACAGTATCCAAATAGATAAAATATAATCTAAAAGTAGTTATCAGTAGAAAATCATAAATTGTTTATTTTTAACATTCGAAATGTCAATTAAAACCTAACCTAATTATAAAATTTGACTTTAATTATAAATCCGTTCTGTTTAGAAGAACATTTTTTTTATGGAATTCGGAAGACCGGTAACAGAAAAATCAAAAATTAATTTTTATTTTGTGATCATTAAATCTAAAAAATTAAAAGTCCCTTTTATTATTTTTTTTACGTCATTTAGGTTAATTATTATCTATTAGTTTTTTTTTTTTTTTTGGTGGGGAGGAAAGAGGGGAAAAAATCCACTTAATTTGAAAAAAAAAATAATTAGAATTCAAAAAGGAAAATATATTTTATTTTTTATATTTTCATTGAAATTACACAACAAAATAAATTTTTAAATGAAACAACAAAAAAAAAATATAATTTTGAGATTTCTTCAGTTAAGACCCCCCCTTCAGACCTCCCTAAAATCCCTGTGGCAATAAAATAATTACAAAGTATAAATTATTTGTGTGTACAAAAAAAAAATGTTTCAATTAAACTGAGAGCTTATGATGTGATTTAAGTATTAATTTTATTTTTTTTTTTTGTTAGTTTGTTAATGGAACACATTACAGGGATATCCATTTTGTATGCTGAAAGTTTATTTTCTTTTTAACACTCTCAGCAGCAACATATCAGGTTCACTCAAAAGAAGCTATTTAAAGTACATAAATTTATTAATATTTTCATTTGGACACTGATAGATTTTTAATATTGTAAGTGGGTCAGGTTGATTTGTCGGACAGTGAAATTTTTTTCAAATTAAAACTATCCACTTAAATATGCCAGTAGATGGACGCACGCTCAATGAAAATATATAAAAAAAAAAGTCTAGTCACTTAAGAATGTTAATCGCCAAGAGTAGAAATTTCCAAAAAAAAATTTTTAGTTAGCCGCGCGACACAAAATCATCCAAGCATAACATTTTGCCCACCGAGCAACGAGACCTGTTAGGTCCGTTGTAAACGATGGCTACCTATGTCCATCGTTCCATCCTATTTCATTTATAAACGCAGCGATCAATCTAGTCGATTGTAAACTGCCCACCGCCTCCAGTAAGTTCCGTCAAGAAATGACACTTTCCAAGTGTTAAAGGTCTTGTGTGTCGAACC